>OZ010586.1:62199116-62496616 GCA_963932145.1 Acanthosepion lycidas
ATCTAATTAAAGAAAAGATTTTTTGTTGCACAAATGATCAAAAAAAAAAAAAAAAAAAAAAAAAAAAAAAAGTCTCTGTATATAACAAAATCTAATGTCAAATACTCTCTCAGATTAAAAAAAAATTAAAATGTTTGTCTTGACTTTCCCATTTGCTTAGCTTTATATGAAGATTTGTTTTTAACACTAAACATTTACAACACATTCATTTTTTATCTGATCAATGAAATAAGAGATAAAAAAATACTTATGTAGAACCTACACTCATGTTTACTTAACATACAGATGTGCAAAGATTAAAATATATAATGATTTGAGGAGATTACAGCATCTATAATTTAGAAAATAAATTTCACATTTAAGTAAATAAAACAAAACCTGGAGTTCATTTTATTATAATTATTAAATCTATCTATTTACATGTTATAAAGACTTATTCAAGGTGTGAGAGGGAAAAAGCCATCATTCAATGAGAAGCTTTTAAACTTACCTGTTCTTTGATATTGGATGGTTCTAATGTATTATTCAGAGCAGTCATAGCTGCTTTGTAAGGTGACCACATATCAATAAGGTTCACAGTTATTCCCATATAGACACTGATAACCTGTAAAGAATAGAACAAATAAGACATTATTCAGATAAGAAAAAAATAATTATGGACTAAGATTTTTTCTATAGAAAACAAATTTTACTGATTTTAAAACGACACAAATTTATTTAAACTTTAGCATTTCTAAAAGAGAGAAAAAAGACAAAACTGTTACAGGCTACATTAATTATATGCAAAATTATCAAAAATATTTTACATATCAATATGGATCTTGTGCATCAAATAAATGGTTGAAACTAATATTCAAATCAGCTGATTAGATAAAATCCAAGTATTTTTATGGACACCTACAATGTGTTTAGTTCAAATACTCACACCATTTGTTGCAAATGTTGAATACTGATTGATTTTATGCAATTGGCAATTCAACTTTGAACATATGAGTAGCATAATAGTTATTAGCATGGAAAGTGAAATTGGAGAGCTGAGTTCAAATTCCAGCAGAGTTTCTGGCATTCACATTTGTACTAATGACCTTGGAAAAGGCATGAATACATCTCTTCTTTCAACTATTTTTTTTGTTGTACTTTTGAACAACAGGAGAAAACTGGGCTCTTAAATAATTTCTTTTGTAAAACCTTGCATAACTTTTTCATAGAAAACATGTGTCTTTAATGTTTAAATGGGTTTTTTTTGGCAACATCTAGGCATACACACTAACTTATTCTGTAATAAAAACATAAAAATTCACAAAACACTACTTTAATCTGTTAGACTATTTTCATGAGACAACTGTGAACTAAGAACTAGGAACCTTAAACTTGACCTGCATGCTGCTGCTGCTGTCACATTTAACTATATTCAGCACAGTTTCTCTTTCCCTACTTCCACTGATGCTCTTGAAGCCTTACTGTCATTTCTCTTTATATATTAATGGCTCCCATACTTTATTTATGCTAGGCCTGCTAGGAGACTCTCATAACCTAGCATATATGCTGATTCCTTCAGATGTCAGAAGGAATCAGAAGATATGAGAGCATACTGAATAGTTCTTGGCAAGAAAAAAAGAATTTTTGGGAAAGGTTAAAGAAACTGGAAAAAATGAAATGTTACATGTGTTGAAGATACTTCCTTGGTTCTAGGTCATTCTTTGTTAGACTGAAGTTTTTAACACCCTCTCATATTGTTAGCCTTTATTGTTTAATGTTGTTATTGTAATTCCTAGTTCAACCTAATCAGCAAAGTAAAGCAAAAAACTTGAAAAGAACTCCTTTAATAGAGACATTTTAGATCAGCATCAACATTGCCTTAGGAAATTTTGAACTAATGGTCAATGAATGATCTAAAACTTGAAAACTGATGAACTGGAGAAACTTTTGAATGAAGATGTAGTACAAGCAGCACATGAACTTGCAGAAATATTAGAGATGAATTAGTCAATTAGTTTGACTGCAACAGGGTAAAACTTAATCTTAAGTGATTTTGGTGCATGACAATACTGATTCTGATTTTAAAAATGCAACAAACAAGCACAGGATGCAATTTTTTTTTTTTTTTATATAGAGCATATTCTAATCATTACTTTCAAACTAAACATTTGTTAGATTTCATTGTTCTTTTCTGAGAGAAGATAAAAATTTAGCTAAAAAGTAATGTCAGATCATTGAAAGTGAGGGGCAAAAATTTGATAACTAAACAACAATGCTCTAAATTTATATGAATAAAGAATTTTGTCAAAAAATTACTGACAACATTGAGTACAAAATTATAAGAATTCAATTTTTTTTTTTAAATAATGACCTAAATCTAATTGGTAAATTATGAATAGGTTTGTTACATCTTAATTATCATTTTGCTCTCAAAATACAAACTTTTTTTTTTTTTTAAGGAAACAACAAAAAAGTAACTTTCAGATGTAGTATATTTCTTGTTGGGGATCAGATATTCATAATTAATATTCTTTTTTCCAAATTCATGAAAGCAGTGAAAAAAAAATATTCTTGAAATAAAAAAAGAGAAAATCAATGGTAAAGTATTATTTTAAAAACAAATCTGTTTTTAATCTTTATATGATTATCAGCATAGAGCAGAAAATAAAGTGGAAACAAAATCTAAAGTAAAATTTAAGAATAAAAAGCAAGTTGACCAATTTTATGATCATTAAAGTGTGAACTGATTTTAGGAAGTATAAGTTACACACAAGATATTAGACAACTAGCTCAGGCAAAAAAAAAAAAAAAAAAAAAAAGAAGCCTTCTTGAAAGATTCTTTTTTGGTTTAAGATTAGTTTTTAATATTAAGATTTCTACGAATGTTAAAAAATATTCTGTCTTACAAGACAGAATATTTTTTAACATGAGGGTTTTTTTACAAATATTATTTTTTATTTTATTTACAGATATCTATTTCTAAACTTATACATAATATAAATAAAATTTAGTGAAATAAATTTCAAAATTGTCTTAATAAAATCTATACATTTATGAGTTCAGCTGAACAGAAATACATTTATCAGTCTTACCCAATTATCTGGAAAATATTTGTCCACAATTTCTCTCATTTTGGCCTGTTGGTTGTGAAGGATTTCAGGCTCAAAGTAGAGCACAACGTAAAGCATGCTGGCTTGGGTAGCCAATGCAGTGGATCGATGTTCAGGAAGTGGATAAGCAGCCACTTGATTGTAGATGTCATCTGATCGTAGATGACCAATTACCATATTTATAAAAGTCTTATCAATGGGAACACGACTGGAAAAATAAAATAGATAAATATTTGTAAAAAAGATTTTCCAAAGCAAAAAAAAATATCCATTCTCTCTTTAGATGTAACCAAAACTTGGAGGAAAAAAAATAAATAAATTAATCAACAGCTTTTAAAAATTTTTTAGTTTCTAGAATAATAAAATACAGGTTAAGTGCCCAAATGAAATTGTAAGGTGACTTGAGAAGCAGTGATTACGTTTTCATACAGGCAGATAATCCTACTTCATACTTAAAAATTATCTGAAAGGAGAATCACATTTTCCATCTATTTTGAGGAAACAAAGGAGTAAAAAATATTGTTTGCATATAGATTTTTACATGTGGACAAAATATATGATTATGAAATTTTGGTTCCCACCAGTCGAGATGCACATGAAGGTATCAAAATACGAATGCATCTTTGTAGTAGGTAATTGTTTTTGTCCACATGTAAAAATCTATAATAAATAATTATTGCTCTACTCTTGGTATTGAGCCCACTTTTGAATTAATGCTGTGAACGTTAGAATTTACATTATTTTCATTCTCATTACATTTGGAGATTTATATATATATATATATATATATAAAAGGACTTAGTATTTGTCAGTTTTTTTTTTTTTTTCTTTTAAAGGTTAAATTAACAACTTGAAATTTTGAAGAGATAATATTAAATTTCCCTCTCTTCTGCAATTAGTATGCAATTTATAATTGTAAAATAATCACTTTTTGTTCCTTATTTGGGAATTGTTTACTTGCAGCAGAACTATAACACCTGTTTTACGATTATTTATAGTCTTGATCATAATATATTTTATTTATTCTTTTTGTATATTATGTTTGGTTCTAAATTTTTGTATTTCTTTTTAAAAAACGTATGAATTATTAGTTTAATCTTTGGAGGCTGTAGGTAGCATAGCAATAATTTGTTTTTATGTTTGCATTTGAAAATGAGTTTTGATCTTTAGTTTAAGAATTTCTATTGTTATTAAAGATGGTTATTCTTATTTTCTCCTAGGCAATGTTTGTACATGTTAAAGTGTTGGTACAGTAGGTACTATTTTTATTATTCCAGGTTATTTTTGTCTTGGTTTGTATTTTTGTAATTCCATATGTACTTTGAGAGTATTGTGCTATGTGTATATTAAATGTGTTATTAAATGATGTTTTGTGTGAATACCTTCTGTTTTCTGGAACCATCTGTTATGTCAATATATATGTTTTGTGGGCTTCTGTTGGATCTTACAATAGCTTGGTATATGTGTGTGTGTGTGTGTGTGTTAGACTATTTTTATTATATAATTATTTTTCAATTGATTTTATTTAAATTAATCAGCAATTTCTTACTGAAAAATATGATGGTTTTAAACAAATTTTGTGTCTGCATGTTTTTAGGAAATAGGCATACTCTTCTTTTTTTTTTTTTAAAAAAAAAACAACAAAACACTTTCCACACCAATGTATATAAATTAGCATATATATGTATATTGGCTAAGAATGAAACAATGGAGATTCTTCAGAGACTAAATAGCATTGCAGAAAACTGAGTATTAATTGCAGCAGTATACAGATGACATGAATTTCAAAATGTATGATGTCATGTAATTACTGCTGTTTAATTCTTAACAAGTAAGAAAAACATTCATATCCTCTGGAATTGATCAGGTTATAAACTAAAAAAATATATAATAAAATGATTCTGATAGGCAAGAAATAGAAATGTTAGAAAAATGAAAAAATGTATTATACAATATGGTGAAACTAATGAGCTCTACTTCTAATCATAGCTATGGAAAAATAATAATGCAAATTGATAAAAAAATAATAATAAAAGTATAGATTTATATGGCCAAGATATTTAATGGAAGTTAAGAATATATACAAAGTAAATATGTTCTCCATTTAAAAACCTACCAATTGATTAGTCAATACAATGAACATTAATCTTAAAGCTCTGATATTGCTAATGTTTATCAATAGTTATCATTTTCTATACAGTCAGCTTATTAAAGTAGATTTCATTAGTTTAATTTAATACTTCAATAATTATATATCACTTTGAGTTCTCAGTTTTGTCCATGTGCCCATGCTATATTATCTAATAGTAGCAAAGAAAAATAAACATTTTTTGTTAATTAGTTTATGGTTATGAAAATGAAATTATAAATGTATTTTCTTTTAAATTATTTAAAGGATATTGGTATTCATTAACAAAAAAATTTGCAGAAGTCCAATTGGCATAACATCTATTTTAATGAAATAGTTAATGAATGTTCTTCAAATATATTCAAATTGAATTAAAAGTGAACAGGTTGCATATCTATGATGCTTCAGCATGCCTGAGGAAAAGATGTTTTTATGATCTGTTACTGTCCTTATTTTTGTTGGGGTTATTTATATAAATATTTGAACTGATTCCGCAGCAAGCCTTTGAAGTCTCTGCTTCACATTGAAAATGCAAACTTGTTTTATATTTGATACAAAAAAATAAAAAGATGTCAAAAGTTCATTTGTTCAGATACTTGTGAATACAGGTATTTCTTAAAAACAGCTTTTATAAAAGAATAAAATGGATTTATGTAGTAACTTAAGAATCTACATTTGTGCAATCTTTGTAGACCTAAGAAACATGTTTATATTGAAAATCTTTCTCTAAGCAAGCTAAAAGAAAATTAAGGTCAATACTTAAATTTCAAAGAATATGTTTAAAAGAAATCGATTAGAAAAAATTCTGTACATATTTTACCCAACATAATATAAGTATTTTCTGATGTCCAGTAAACCTACTTAGTGATGCTTGTAGAGAGTAAACTCTCACATTGTACTGTGTCGTTTCAGTGTAGTGAAAAATCAGGTAAGAAAATTTAAATATCTAGAAAGTGTTTTAACAAAGGATAGAAAATGTGACATTGAAATCTGAAGGCATATTGGAATAGTGAAATATGCCTTCCAAAATATTAACAAACAAGGAAATTTTGTCAGAAATAAAGAAAAGAGTGTGGAACTATTATCCAATATTGGTCCTCCAATATGGCAGTGAATGCTGGACAATCAACTCATTGATGAAAGAAAAACAAAAAACTTGAGACAACACAGATGTTGTTCTACAGAAGTTTACTGAGAATATCATGAACTGAATATGTGAGTAATGAAAAAATATATATATATATATTTTTAAAACTGTAGTACAATAAAACGTATTCTAACCTAAACATCCTTTAAAATTGTAGTTAAATAAAATAAAACGAATTCTAACCTAAACATATCTCTCAAAGTACTTCTGACACTAAAATGAATCCAACAAAACACCTAAAGTAAAATAGAAACTAATAAGAAAAGCTAAAATATGTAAGCCAATAAATGACCCATGTCCTTAGTGCATACATGAGAAACTATATATTACTAGATTTATATATAAAATATAAAAAATTAAAAATTTACTGATTCTGAGAAATGAAATAGCTATTTTTTGCCATCATTTTCCCTAAATAATATTTTGAAAAATAAAATCTTAAAAATTTGATATGGAAAAATAATTTATATACTGGAAGTAATTCTATTACATTTACTTGTTTTAAAAAGAAATATAGTCTATTAAAAATTAAAAGGTAAAATATTTTAAAATAGTAACTAAATAGAAGGTATTCTAAACTAAACATCCCCCAAAAAATCTTTAAGTATACAAATAGAAAAAAATGACGTAAGAATTTTTGCCGTTAACAATAGGATTTAAAAAAAAAAAAAAAAAAAACCCAGATGGCATGGATGTCAGAATTCGTTGATAAATACACCCCCACCCACCATTTTGTAAAAAATAAAAATATCAATAAGAACACCAGATTACATATCTTACTGTTCTTTCTTTTTATTTAAAAAAAAAAAAAAAAAAAAAAAAATATAATAATAATAATAAATATATATATATATAAATAAAAAGAAAGAACAGTAAGATATATAATCCGGTGTTCTTATTGATATTTTTATTTTTACAAAATAGTGCTCAATGTAAATTTACAGAGCATTAATATTATAAATTAACTGATTTAAAATGTTTTTTTTTTTTTTTTTTTTTTGGCTACACAGTAATAACCATGTTTCAAAAATGGAAGCTAAAAGTTTCGAATTTAATTTTGTAATTAAATTAAAACATTAGTTCCATTTCATCCTCAAGCTAATTTTGGAGTAACTTATTTTTTAAATTTACTGAGTTTTAAAGTCATATATATATATATATATATATATATATATATATATATATACACACAATATGCACATTATAATGTAAGATTCACTCTGCTTTCACTTTGCTACTAGTCTAGATTCTTGATTATTCTAATATCTTTCCTGAATATGTCAAGGTTGCTGAGTAGCTCTAACAGATTTTTGTGGTATACTTTTTGAATGCCTTTGCATATAGTCTATAAAACACAGGTAGATGTCCTTCTGCATTAGCATGACTAACATTCTGAGCATGAATATTGTGATCCTTGTTCTGGTGGCTTTGACAAACCCACACTTTTCTTGTCCTATCTCTGGCTTGATTCTGCTGCATTCTATATTCATGAGAATTTGGATGATGAGTTTTGAAAGCAGGATCTCAAGCTAGTTCCAGTAAATGAATAGAATAGCACCAATAAGATATGGATTTTTAAAAATAAAATCTTACAGTGCAGTTAATTATTTGGAGGAGAGGGGATTTCACAAAAGTAGCAAAGTGATCAGAAATATCTCACTTTTTATTGCAACAATAAACATGAAATTATGTGAAGATTTTGATGGTCATTGTTCATGCTACAAATGGAAAAATGACAATTTTTCTCAATTCTTATTTATAAAACAATAGAAGATGACTCATAAAATTCTGTTTCTAGCTTAACACAGAATATTTCTTTTAAGACTGACAGAAAATGCAAACAAACTTATACAAATATTAATTTGAATATGGCAACTACAGAAATAAAAAAGATTTCTTTTACTTATTTCTAACATTTTCTAAGGTAAGTTTTGTTTCTACAATTCCCTTGAATTTCAATAAAAATATAATAGGTTGGAATAATTTTATCTGCATTTACCTTCTAGCTATCTTATTTTTTTGTGATAACTACATCAGTTTTAATCTGTTGTTATTTAATACTTTCCTGCAAATTTTATTCATGGATTTTTATGATAAAAAATACTTTGAAAACAAGTTCAGTTAAAAAAAAAAAAAAAAAAAAAAAAAAAAAAAAATAATGGATCATTGGTAAGTCTTTCTTCAAAATTCATCCGAATTATTATTTTATCAATAATAATCCTATAAAAAATTGGGTATTTATTTGTAAATAGACAATAAGATTGGTACTGCTTTCATGCTTGTTAATAAATCAGAATATAAAAAATTCCAATAGTTGAGATTCCTTTGTATTAAGAAAGGATGAAAAAATTAAGTTTAGAATAGGTGCTTATTATTTACCAATAGACAAAAGTATATTCAGTTTATTTTAAACAGGATAAAAACAGAATTTAAGATGAAAATGCAAAAAAAAAAAACAAAACAAAACAATAACACTAACAACCAATATATAAAGATTAAATTTACCTTATTATGAAAATGATTCATCTTTAAGAACAATGAAGGATTCAAAAGCTCACAGCAATACTTATTGTTTTATTAACAAGAACCTTAAAAACTGATCAGTAGAAAGAGTTTTAATGATTTAACAATATACTATTCATAGAAAGTTTGTGAATAACTGCATTAAGAACAGGAAGCAAACACTAAAATGATTTACATAGGAAAAACAAATTTAACATTTATTATTTAAAACTATGACACATTTAATAAAACACCCTTAAATGGATGTGGTTCAGTTTATAAACATTAATCAACAACATCAAACAACCTTCTGAATATGTTTGGCTATGTTGAGAAGAACAAGATATGTATGTATATATATATATATATATATATAAAAGTTTTTTTTTTCTTTTTGTTAAAGAATTTCACAGCTCAGCCAAAATCTCTACAGAAAATGCAAATATGTGATAAAAATTGTGTAGTTATAGACTAGCATTATTCTTTAACAGACGTTACACAATTGTTAAAGTAACAGATTTATCAATTATAAGAAATTATTTACAGCTTAAGTTTTTTCTTCAGGAAAAAAATGATCAGCTCAAGAAGATGCTGTTTTGTATTCCTTTTAAACAAATATATGTACTGATAATTTATATTTTTTTACATTCCTCCTCTCCAGAATGAACAGTTGTTCTTGGCATATAGACAAAATGGTTATTAATCCTAAATCTATTTTGCTTTAGCCAACACAAAGTCAATAATCCTCAACAGAACATAAAAAAGATGTAATATGATAATCAAGAAAATTGTAATTTAGAAAGTATTTCTATTATTCTCGTAGTAAATGGGTCTGCTTGAAAGCCAAAAGGTAGAAAAATGTCTTTAGTTTTTTTATAGAATAAAATGGATTGATAAGAAGAATGTTTCTACAGTTAATGAAAGACTTTCAATTATGTAATCAATATTTCCTACCACATGTGTATACAGTCTGTCTTTTCAGGTCATAGAGATTCACTAATTAGGATTATTGTTTTTTTTTTTAATGAGTTGGTACTTTTTGTGATGTGAATATAGTGCTTTCTAACATTTGCTTTCTTCACTATTTATACATAAAAATGAAGGATGTTACACTAGTAAGGTGGGAAGAGAGATAATAGGAATCATAGACTTAATGAAGAGACAAATAAAGGTTGTATTTTTAATGAAAAATGATACAAATTGTAAGGTTAACACACTCTTAAAGAGATTAAAAAAAAACTTATCTGTCTATGGATATTTGGTGATTGGAAAAGAGAGAGAAGATAGATCATTTTGGAGAAGGAAAAATCTTTGAAAGTTGAAACCAACATAATTTGTTTACCGAAAAACATTATTTTCTCTTTGTTTTTGCCATTCACTTCAATAATTGGACAGCTTTTCCCATATTTTGTTTACTGTTTTCTCTTGTTAAATAGGAAAGAAATTTGCAAGGCACAATGTCAGCATGTAAAAAACAAAAATATGTGCCATTTAAATAGTTCTGCACATCTATCACCAGAGGACTTCATTAATTTGTCACGTTGTCAAAATGTGATTTCATCCCATTTCCCCTGCAGCTTTTGCCACAATTCAGCCCACAGTCATTAATTTCTTTGTCCTAACATTATTGCTGATGATCTAAAATTTATCACTTGGAATGAGATCTGAATGTCATAACCTCAATGTTCAAAGAATATTTTTATCATTTTTGCACTATGACAAAGGACATTATTGGATATAAAGATGGGCCCAGGGTCAGTATTAAAGAAACAGCATGCTGTCCTATAATATTTTGCAACATTTACTATGCCATATGAGTGAGCCAACATCAATGCTAAAGAACATTCCCTTCACATCAATATGCTACCACCTCTGAATTGATATTTTTTCATACAAATAGGAAGCAATGTCTAATTTTTAAAGCCAACTGACATAGTACTTGCCTTCAGGGCCAATCAAATTAAACTTCTTTTCATTTCTGAAGAAAAGTCCAGTTTTTATCAATCCAAAAAACTGCCATATTTGCAAAGGTTGGTCTAGCTTTTTTGGATGGATGGTGGTTGGATTTAACGGCATGTCAACTCCTATTTAGCTTTTTGGATTTTTCTTGAAGGATTTGATGGCATGGTCCACTATACAGATTCTGATGAGTCATCATTTTATATAGACACTCTGGTGTTTTAGATGCCTTAAAGGAATCAATATCATCAGAAATATTTAATATTCTAGAAATTAGACTCTTAGATCAATTACATTTTTTTTTTTTTTTTTTTACAATAGCAAAAGTCATCATACCTCAGATTTTTTTGTTTGTGTGACAAGCCTAAGCGACTGATCAAATTTGCCACTGCCTATCATTGTGATAATTTAGGAAACAATGCTGGAGACAAATAAGGAATAATTGTTTATGCTTCAAAATTACCATATTTTGTTAGGAACTCTAAAGGTTGTAAAAGGTGATTATATATTTCAGTAATATAGATTTCAAAAATTTTGAAACATTTGTAATGAAAAAAAATATTAAGCATCCTTGTTAACATTTCTGGTCTGGAGAATTTGAATCCTTCAAAAATTCATTCTAAGGATGAAAGATATTTAGATAAGATGAAGTGATTTTCTTAATCATTAACATAGATCATCAATTATAGCTGACCTTATAGTATAAAGTATTGTAAAAAATACAGTGTAGCAATAGTCCAGAATCATTTAAAAGGTCATCAAAATAATAATGTAAAAAAGAATAGCAGTGGTAGCAGGTAGTATTGTGGCTGAAAGTCATTTAAACACTAAGGTGTTGTAAATTTAATAATTCATACAATATAGAACATACCTAAAGAATGACTGAGGGTAGTTTGGTGGGCGTTTAGCTCCTGGAGCATTAGAATAGCCAGTACTCCTTAATAATTTACACACTTCATCAATATTCGAATCATCTGCTCCAGTTTTTTGAGCACTAAAAGTAGAAACAAAATGTTTTATGAAATAATTAACATAATTAACAGAAAAGAAATGAGAAACATTTTAAAGGTTTTTGTATTTTTTCAAAGTTAAAAAGAAAAGTAAAAATAAGAAATTTAGAAGGTTAATGAATTATTGAAAAATATTACCACAAATTAAAATATGTATCTCATTGTATAGATTATTTTAGATGAAAGCCAGGATATACTCATTACCTTTTAAAAGTAAAGGAAATAAAAGCAATATCTGAACAAAGAAAGTTAAAATAAAACAAAAACTTGACAGCATAATAGTGAAACTTATTAATAAATTGTTATTATTGCAACTTTTGTGCATTTTATCTTAGAAGTAATCTTGTCTTCAAAGACAGACAATAACATCACATTTATACAGCAAAAAAGAATTAAAGATATAAAACAAACTGAAATTTTAAATCTCAGACAATATCAATATACAAATAGTAGAAAACGTTTTCTATCCATTTATGTAGGATTTAATAAAAATGCAACATTTCATGTTAATAAGGAATTGAAAATAAAGCTAAATTTTCACAATTATTTCATAGTCACCATTTATATTAATACTGGTGCACAAATTAATTATAATCAGCACTTCATGACATTTTAAGTGATACAAAATTATATTAATATTCTGGCTAAACTCTGCAAAAAATATATAAAACAAACAAAAGAGAATGTTTGCATTTTTATATTGTAATTGCATTCTTTTTTCTATTTAGTAAACTCAAAGCAAATGGCTTATTATAATTAATGAGTTATTAGTAAACAATAACTAAAAATCTCAAAGTATCAAACTGGAGCTAAAAATACTGTGATAGGAAATTGAAAATTAATCTATTCAATTAAGGACTTAACCTTAGGTGAGTAGTAATCTACAAAAATGGTTATAGAAAAGAAAATATTTTAGGTGTACAAATTAGATTTGTTATGATCACAACACCTAACCCAAATAAATATTAAGAGTAATTACCTAAAATAATGTTCACAACTGAAATTCTTACTTTTTTTTTTTTACAGATTCTGAATCAAATTGTGTTTAATTCATTTCAAATCAGTTTCTCTCTGATGAATATTAGCAAAGATAAATTTTATATTCTCCAGCACATTGATTGAATAAAAAATAACAAAACATAACAATGCACTTTAAATTCCCTCTAGAGATCGGTACAAGTACATATTCATTAAAAATATCTATACTTGTTATCTTAATGCATGCTACTTTATTTGTAGAGAAAACTGACCTGTAACGGAAATAGCAAACTAAAATCCTTTCTCTAATGATTCCTTCAATTTTCATATCAATTGTCAGCAGCATAACACCATAAAGAAACAATGCTTCACACTGTAAAAGAAAATATTTACAATTAACAAATTATATCCATATAGTTTACATAGTTAACTAAAATCTTAGGGTTAATGCTAGGAAAGAAAACAATAAAAGTGAGAAATCTTTACACAAAGATGAAGTGAGATTATCTGGAGTATAATTAAAATCTTTATAAATAAAACATACAGACTGATTGTCATAGTCAAACAGTAAAAGGATGTTAGAAATGCAACATTTTAGCAGAGATTATTGGATCCTGAAAGCATTTTTTTTTTTTTTAAATTAGGAGAATATCTTCAAAGCTTCATTTTTGCTATAATAATAATTGATTCAACAGTAGTTACATGTCAGGTTTACACTTGCTGTCAAGCCATTCAATTGGAATTTTATATCTTTATTTTACTGAAAAACATCAGGCATTATTTTAATCAGAACAGTACGTTTTGCACTCAGAATAAGAGATAACTGATCTTTCACTTACTATTTTTGAATTAAGTAATTTTAAAAACTAAACATTTATTTTGCTTTGTTATCTTTTTATCAGCAGGGACAGAAGAGAAAGTACAAGTGTTAAACAATTCTGTGATAATAAGACTTATTTGATCAGATGCATGTAAAATATTAAAGTAGGTACCTCCATGAGATCACTAAAAAAAAGAACATAGCATAATGAAAAAGATGCCAAACTTGACAAAAACAAAGTTTTACTGTCTAAATGTTTGTTATTATTAAGAGGAAAGATCAAAGTTTATTTTAATTATTTTTTACAAATTTTTCCTTTTTTTTAGAACATTCTGAATTTTGATTTTAAAATTTTTGTTTCTCTTTGTATAACCGGAACTAGTAAAATAACATACAATTTTTAGCACGTTTTTTGTATGATACACATTAATTTGGAAAATCTTGCAAAAATAAAAATAATTGTCAGATGTTAATGAAACTTTCAGAAACTATTCACAGACGATCAAAATTATTATAAATAATTTTTTTTTTATTAAAGTCGTGGCAGAAATATTTTTTTTATATTTATTACCCCTCACATAACTAATTTTATGAAAACTAGAAATTCGATCAAGTCCACTTTAGTAATTAAAATAGTTAAAAGCACAAGGCTTTGAGGAATGCAAATCATGTTTTTTTGTTTTTAATTGAACCCCCCATGTGAAAATCAGATCTGAATTGTAATATACAGAACTCAATAAAACAAAGATATTGTTTAATTTCAAATGCTTTTATTTGCTTTTGTTTTTATGAACATGGACAATATTTTCTGAAAGCAAAATATTTTTTTGATGAAAAATGAATTTTTAATACAATTATTTGTTATTTCTTTAATTATAATAAATTTTTACATTTAAGTTGTTAAAGTATTATAAAATTAGTTAAAAGCCGCATCCACTTTTGTAAGTGTCCTTATGAGATAGGTCTTTTTTTTAGCGTGTTGTAAATTGTATCGTTTTGACTAATCAGAAGACTTGCAGTAATTAAATGTAATTTTGTGTTTATATATTAATTGTGTAATTATAAAGTACAGAAGACCAACCAGAATACAATTAATTTGCGTTATTTGAGTTAAGCATTCTTCTCTGCTGTTAAGGCTTTTACTTTTGTGAAACACATGTGAAGAAGTTAATTTGATTTTTCAATTTCAACTGAGAAGGGTACCTACAAGTATTAGCATCATCTTATGAAATTTATAGGATCTTATTTTTATATTAATCTCAGTTATGACATTTTTTCCATAAATGAAATACCAAAATTAATAATAAAATGACTGGAAATACAAATAACACAGTAAAATATAGTAAATGTACATAAAATTATAGTATTTTATATACACTTCTGATAAAATTGCATACAAAAAGGTACAAATTAACTAGATACCTCTCTTATGAAATTTAATTTCTTTATAATATAATTTTCCATAAAGCATCTTAAAAGTAAAGGTAAAAGCTAAGCACAAAAAACAAAAAAAATTAGAACTCTGAATGTTTTCCTTAAAAATAACGAGGTAAATAATTTGTTCACTTAAATCTAAATAATTTCACTTTTCTCATTCCATAGAACAAATTATCCTCATGTAATCCGTCAATATGTCATTCATCACCTGTCAAGTGACACAAAAGGTTATAACCTGCTTTGTTTTATTTTCAAATTACATCTTTTCGACACAGAAGCTAAGTTAAGCTTGGTTCAAAATATTTTAAATAAATATTATAATTTCTGATTTTCTTAAAATAAGTTTTGAAAAAATAATTGATTTTTAAAAATTTCAAACTTAGATTTTCATTTTTTTTATAAAATGGAAAAAAAAAAAAAAAAAAAAAATGGTTGCCAAGAATGATTATTTGTCAATTTTGCTGACTTAAAAACAAAAAAAAACAAGATTTTTAACAAAGATTTCGGACATGCTAGGAACGATTAAAAAGTGTAAAAAGATACCCCCAAAATACTTTGATCTTTCCTCTTAATAATAAGAAACATTTAGACGATAAAATTTTGTTTTCGTCAAGTTTGGTGTCTTTTTCATCATGCTATGCTCTTTTTTTAGCAATCTTGTGGAGGTGAATAATAAATTTACTTTAAAAATGTAACTGTAAAAATTTGGACTGACAACTTATAAATATAGTAAAAAGGAATGATTTGGTAAATCCACTAAGGATTAATTTTTTTTTTTTTTATCTATAAACATCAATTAATTTAACGCAAAAAATAACTATAGATAGCATTTTTACATGAACAAGAATGAAAAGCAAGATTATCTGAGCACTGGAGCATAAAAAAAATAACTACAACTTAGTTTATTTTCACACTGACACTTGTGAAAATATAAGAAAAAATGTGTTGAGTAACATATGAATATCAAGAGATAATAGTTATACATGTTAATGCTAAAATCGTCCTTAAATATTTGGGTATGAAACTTAGTTTCTAATGAATGAACATAAGAGCTTTAAATCTGTAGAGAACAAACTGGAAAAAGAATAATAAATTACATTAAACATTACATTGAACTTAAACTTTTCTCATAGAAGAAAGATTGACTAAGCAAATTTAAACATTTCTGCTTACTTTTAAGATTTCTTTTTTGCCATTGATTTTTAGTTTCAGCATTAAACATTTTGGAAAATTATATACCAATTTGAATTTTACAAGTCATTTTGATGAAAAATATTTCACTAATTTTGAGAATTACTTTTGAATTAAATGAAAAGGGTAAAATGGGGAAAAGGAAGATATGTTCCTATTTTCACCTTCTTTGACTTTAATATGCACAACAAAAATGTATTGATGACAGGATTGAACAGACTGTCATTTTGTCAGTAAAATGAAGAAATAATTTTGATAAATTATCTATAGTGGAAAATATTTTCTTCAGCTTATAAAAGGATATAAAAGCTTAAAAAGTGAAAATATCACAAACTATAATGCAATGTAACTTTTGCAAAAGAAAAAACTATTTAAACCCCATAACTATATAATACATGAAGATAATCTGTACTGTTTAAGATACTGTGACTCTTAATCTCTAGTCAAGCTTATAATACAGTGTGAATTACTTTTATAAAGACACTATCATGTTTCTGGTCAATATTTATATCTATACTTATATAAATAGCTGCACAAAATAAATATATAAAATTATAAACCAATTCACAGTGTAGAAAGAAACATCAAATATAAGATAACAGATCAACACACAGGTTACACAAAATGTGCACTTAAATGTAAAGAATGTCTACAATCATTAGTTACAATGATTTCTTTACTTTGTTAATGTCATCAGTTGTTTATAAGAAATAATTCATTATTAACAGTAACACTTTGAAAATTCTATTCATATACTTACCCTTTGACTTTAAGTCAGTAATATTGTTAATGATAACAATCAAACAACTGCTCATTATTTTTCTGATAATCATCCTATAACTATTGTAGAGATAGAGAAGGCATTTATCTCCCTTTGGTCGAGATAAGTCACATGGTCATATGGCAGCTGCTTTGTGATGTTACTCCATACAGTGAACCAAAGCAGCAGTTGTTTTTCAGTTCATGAACAGAAACCAAACAAGAAGGTTGCTTTCTTTTATCATGGGCCCTTTGGCCTAGGTTAAATCTGCCTCCCGATAGATGAATCCAGTCCATTTAAATTAAATCTGGAGTCCTAAAAATGGCTTCTCGAGGTCAGGAAAATCTTCAAATTATAAGATGTTTCCTTTTTGTTGCTCCTTATTCTTTGCTTTGCTATTTAGATATTATGTGATCTATAGTTTTCCATGTGGTGCGTGTGTGTGTATATATATATATATATATATATATATATATATATATATATATGTGTGTGTGTGTGTGTGTTTTGGTTTGTTTTACGGCATATCAATCTCTTAATGCTGACATGATTTTTATTGCTGGTGATATTTTTTCCAAAAACGTATTGCTGGTAATATTTTTTTTTTTCAAAAATGTATTGCTGGTATTAAAACCTATTTTTATACTTTCATAGCGATTTGAAGGGGAGGGTAACTATTTTCCCATAGCTGACAGGTGCTGTCACCCCAGGTCAGGGTAGACCTGGAAACAGCAGCAATTAAAAGGTGGTTCTATGCTTCTCAAAACCTCCTAATCAAAGGCCTTGTGGTTGGATGTAGTTTATTGTCATACCCAGAATAGGTATATATATGGTTTTGTGTATGTCTTAATAATATAAAAGTCCTCCTAAAAAACAAAGCAGGTTTGCCATTCTTTTTTTCTGTCAGTCATTCCACTCTGTCCATTAGGTATGGTATTGTTATATCACTGATATAACAGGGCCCATAATGGGAGAAACGTAATAGGGAGAATAAATAATTCTATCATAAATTTATTACCTGGAGTTGGCAATTAAGTTGAAATATCTAGAAAAAGAAATCTTACCAGTAATTGTTTTCCATCTGCATTCATTAAGACACTTTCTAAAGTTTGCTGTGTGTAAATACCTTCCTCCAGGTCTTCAAGAAATCTGAGAGAAAATTTGAAATTGCATGAGAAAACAAAGAAAAAATAAATTAGAAGACTATTCAGAGTTCTACATCAGTCATATAGGAAGCAAAAATGACTGTACATTACGATATTGATTTGCAAGTGATGCAGACTTCTACATAGCTTGCAAAAATTTACCATCACAATTTCAATATAGTAAACAGGTAGAGACATACGAGTGAAGACACTTATTTTCAAACAATTCAACAATTTAAACAAATTTTAACTCTTTCAGGAATCAAATTTATCATTAACTTTTAAAGAACAAAGCAAATTAAAATTTTTGTTTAATATTACATTTTCTGGATATTCTCTTTATTTCATGATCCAAAATGGCAGAGACATTTTCAGTAGTACTCATTTTAGGACACCGACTTGGCTTTGAAAGCTTTTTTAAATAATTTTTGGAGGATTGCAATATGCCAAGGAGTTCAAACTTTTATACAAAGAACATTGTTTTTTGTTTAAATAATCCTCACAATAGGTATGTATGTTTTTCGACTGATGTTCGTTCTCTACACTTTCAGTGCTCCAAATTGAAAATTCAGCATCTGAAAATCACCAATTAAGCAAATGAAGACAGTTCTGAAAAGGTTCACATTTATCATTAGATATTAATTTTAAGTAATTTTCATCTGTTTGCTCTGCCATAGTAAACCATGATAGTTATTTCTTTTATTGCAAATGAAGTCAATGAGTATATTATTAAATATCATATCTGAGTAAAATAATTGTATCTAAGGTCTTTGTATACTGTAAAACTTAATGTTAACATTCCTATATTATTTATATGGTAGCCAGCTTTTTTTTTTTAAATACAAATAAAGAAATCTTTAAAGAGAAAATGTTTGCTTTTGAAAAGTGAAAGATTCAAATAAATATTTAAAAGGGCTTAACTCATTATTTTCTGATATGAGTTTGATAAAAAAGATAATGAACCTCCAAACATGATTTTTTAAAACAAATTTCTAATGTGCAGTGAAGAATTAAGCACATTATGTAAGTTGTAAATATTTTAATGTATAGACTGGATTTGGTACAAACAAACCAAAATACTTTCTGAGGTAATTTGTTAAAGAATATCTTCTTTTTAAGTGTATGGTAGGTTATAAAGGACAAAATTACAATGCTAACTGATGTTTATTACCATCATTGGATCAACAACTAGACTTACAAAAAATATTCCTTGTCTCCATTAATTGTATAATTGTTGGAAGTATTTTGACTCCAGAAACTGGGCAGCTGATAATAAAATAGATAGTAAAAATCAGTCTTTTACTTCAGATCTCACCATTCAATCTAATTTGTCATGAGCATTTCAGATCTTATGTAAAAAACAATCTCTTGAAAGTTTTATTTGGGGGAAAAAATTATCAAAATAACTGTATACAAGAAATTACAAAACATTTAAAATAATTAAAATCCCTAGGGAAAAAATTCAAATTAGATTTATTTCATTACACTGAATAGTTAAGTTTTAGTAAACAAATTACATATGAAATATTTAAAAAAAAAATAAAAACCTATTACCATGGTCATGATAACAGAGCTATATAGAATGAAATATGTCTCACTGTAGATATATGCATCAGTATAAAACTAGAGATATTTGAGTGTAGTTGAGTTAATGAGTGGGAAAGGACAGATCAATAATGAGGCACTGGGCAACCTTGTAAGATTAGAGATGGCAATGAGGGCTACTTTTGAATAACTGCCAGTCATAAAGTCAATATTATTTACTTTGGAGAAAAGGCTTTACAGCAAAAACATAAGAGAGTGCTGAAAAATTCTCAGCCTGATCAAGAAATCTCAAAAGTTCTTATGTTTGGTGATTTGGGAAGTGAGTTGGGTTGAGAAGTATTCGGTCCTGAACTTATACATGATCTTCTAACTAATGTTGAATTATTTATAAAGCAATAGAAACTCAAAAGTGAAATGACAGTGAGTGGACAGCACACTATCATACCTGATTATATAAAATTTAAATTCAGACATTGAGCCAAATTCATAAAAATTTACACCTGACAAACATTTCAGAGAAATGACCGATTACATCAATGTAGATTAGAAAAAGTGTGAGTGACAAATAAAAATCTTACAGAAGGAATCAAGTTTCTTAGAACATATAAATATTAGGTTGGTGCAGAAATAATGATGTAATAATCTCGTTTTTTGACGTTAAAAAATACGTCAAAAAACGACATTATTACGTCATTATTTTTGCACCAACCTAATAATAAAAAACCCCAAGGGGAAACAAGAAATTTTTTAAAAAATTATATCGATAAATAAACAATAATGCAGTGTGTATATAGTAAATTTAATCAATGAGATGGTAAGTTGAAGATAGAATGATGCCAAACTTAAAAGTAACATTTCAAAACATTCAATACTAAACTAATATTTTCAAACCTCTCATCATGAAATTGTGTTTTAGAAAATAGAGATCTGTATAATGAAGAAGCTTGATAATGTTGCGTAATTGTTATTTTCTGTTTGGCAAAACTGTTCAGCTTTTTTTGCCATATAGAAAGGCAGACATTAAATAACAATCCAACACTCTTAATTTCTAAACTGTAACTGATGGCATATAAGATCCTTGATATCTTGCTATTTAAGCAGGGAATATTAAAAAAAAAATTTGTTTTCAATTTTTTTTTTAATAAAGAAAGGTCTTAAATGCCATCGTAATACTTATATGATTAAAATATAAAATACCTAAGCACAATAATTCCATTGTGCTTAAAAGAAAAAAAAAATCATTATTAACTCATTAACTTTAGAAGTATTTTGTGAAAATTTACAGTTTATTTATGAAAAAAGAAAATTCTTACCTATTCATATCAGTTACATATTTGTGAATGCTGGCAAATGCTTGATAAAAGCGGGTTAAAATCTCAATATGATTTTCTTTGAATTCTTCATCCAAGTCTTGTAAGTCCTGGATACAGGTAATCAATAAAAATCTGTTAAATAACTGTCAAAACTACAACAAATTAATCAGATAAATTTTTAAAACTTTTAAGAGAAAAACAAATGTTTTTTTAAATCATCTGAAATTGAAATTTTAGTCTGTTGGTACTTCTATATTCAGTTCTTATCAGTATACTAGAATAAAATAAATTCTAGTTCCAAAATGCAAAACCAAAAATGGATATTTTATTACTGTAGCAACTCATTTATATAAGAATCTAAAAGAAATTTCCATCTGATGTATAGAAAATTAATTATTATGACTGATTTCTCAAAATAAGTAACCAGTTTATATATATATATATATATATATAGGGTTGGTATAGCTGGAATAAACCATTATTTTTTAAAAAGTGCTCAATACAAAGTAGAGCAAATAATATTTATTCAAAAATTATGACATAAGCATGTTATAACATCACTACAAAAATAGACATTTTGTTTCAGCATTTCTGGTATCTTAATAAGTGACGGTGTTGATTGTGAAATAAAGATTTTTTTTTTTTAAATTAAAACCAAATCACACCCACTCAATTGGGGAAACCTTGTTATATAACTTATGATGACCAACCAGAATACAAGTATATGAAAATTCAAAAAAAATGTGATGATGTATTCTAAATACAAACCATTAGTTGATCAAATTCGATATTATACAAAACTAGAAATCAATATGAATTAAGTTTTAATTTCACAGTAAAATTAAAAATTTCAACTCCTAAATTAAACCAAGCATTCAAAAATGGAACAGAGGAAAAGAAAAATAAATATATATATATATATATATATATATATATATATATATATATATATGTGTGCATGTGTGTGTGCATTACAATTAATGAGATCCAAACGATTTACCTCATACAAATAATCATTTTGTCCATCAGAGTAGTTTTTCCTTTGACTTATCAATGCAAATACATTTACTAAGTAATGATCATCTGTATGAGGTAAATCATTTGGATCTCATTAATTGTAATTCTCTTATATGCTCTATAATAAAAATTATATTGAACTCTCTTTTATGGATCAGTGTTAATATTTTATATTGTTAGATCTATTTGGATAACTTACCCATAGAATTTTTACATATTATTACTATTCTTAGGTACGTGCCAATCGTGTAAATTCAATGCTGATGTGAAAAGTATCAACAAATGCTACAAGCATTAGGCACAAGTGAAATTATGCACAGACGACACTACAAACACATTCACATCCTAACAGACAGACAGAAATATAACTAAACATATGTACACAAATATAAGAACGACACATGAAATAAAAGAACAAAACAAACAGAAAAAATGTAAAAGGAAATTGCATCCGAAAAAGTGTATACAAAACCAAATACAAGTAATCAAACACCCGCACACATATACAAATAAACAAACTCACCAAGATTCAAACACAAATACAATAATAAAATGATACAGACTATCCATCAAAATATTACATACATGAACAAACATATAGGTAAAAAAGCGGGGAAGGTGGGTAATCAAATAAAGGTAATAAGGGCAAAAAAATAGCCATACAATGTACGATGCATAAGTAGTTGAAATACACATATCAACAAAATAAATAAAAGAAAATATATTTATACATACACACACATATAAACAGCCACACACATTATATAAACAAAAAAAAACCTTTATGAAGTTGTTTATTAACCAGACTAGACGATGTCATCTTCCGCTTTGAATTTAAACATCCCAACATTACCCTGACTTGACCTCTTTGAATGTAACTGAGATATTGATACAAATTATTAACCCTTACGTCCCTTTTTTTTAATAATTTCTCTAGCTGTTACCATAGTAATTTTAATTTTAATAATGAATATGCTTATAAAACATCGTAAATTTCTGGAATTAGTTATTCCAAAAAAAATTTCACTTGAAGATGGAACAGAGCTTGGTAATTTAATTCAAATAATTATATTGAAGTTTTCGGCTCTTGTTTTGAAACATGAGAACTCTTATGTAGAGATGAAATCATATTTTTAAATAATTATATTTATGCTCTACTTTTGTATTGAGCACTGTTTTTTAAAAATAATAACAAAAATACTAAAGAACTTTGGATTATTTACTTATGAAGTTCTTTCCTATTTTCTATATATTTTTTACACACACACACACACACATATATATATATATATATATATATATATATATATATATATATATTAAAAGATGTTTTTGTAGGTACAAAATTTAATGATCGAAATAAAAGTATAAAACTTAATATTACAACGTGCAAACAACGTGAGTGTTTGTTGGGACTTGCTGTCATTTGTTTCTAGTTCCTTTTGCATATATTTTTTTTTTTTTTCTTTTTTACAATTCCTTTTATTGTACATTTTTCTGTGCTAATTTTAAATCTCCCGTTGAAGCCTAAAGAGTGGGAGCGAAACTGGTTGCTTCACCCACTTTTTTTTTTTTTTTTTTTTTTTTTAAACATGTCTCGTAATATTAAGTTTTATACTTTTATTTCGATCATATATATATATATATATATATATATATATATATATATATATATAAAATGGATAACTAAATCTGCAAGTTCAAACATAACATGTAACCATACATGTAAGTGATCTGGGATTGCAAAGGGAATATTTGTTGCTGATTACTTCCGCAATGCAGAGAATAAATCACTGTAAGTTCAGACTAGAACATTGGGGGCAGAAAGGAATGCCGAAGACTCGATTCACAGGTACTATCTCACAAATCACAATGCACGTAACCAGTCAGAAAAATAACTCATCCTCGACCAACGCAGTAGCAAAAATCCCCGAATTTTATTTTCTCTTGCTTTTATCGGCGGAGCATTTTTTTCATTTGTCTACAACTGGGAGAGGACACTCAATTTTTTCATACTTTTATAGCGACTCCTTCGACTGACTTGTTTTTGATTTAAATATTCTGTTTTCAGCATGTCATGTGGAATATGTGGCCTTTTTTTGGTAAGTAATTTTCTTTTTTGCTACATTTTCCATCGTAGGATACACGCGACATGCTGTCGTTTGGTTTGATGAGGTAAGTCACCGTTTTCTTTACTATAATACAAAAAAAAAAGTCTATAAACAAAAATAAAAACACACACAACCATATATATATATATATATATATAAGCAAATGTATAAATACACAAAACAAACACACACAAACATACATATAGACATGTTTTGTGTATTTATATTTGGTTATATATCTTGCAATCAACACCATCACTTGATAAGATACCAGAAGTGTTGAAACAAAATGGTTATTTTTGTAGTGATGTTATAACATGCTTATGTTATAATTTTTGAATTATATATATGTGTGTGTGTGTGTGTGTGTGTGTGTGTGTGTGTGAAGCTTAAATGATATATTTATACTTAAACTATTTGCAGACAAATTTGATTTTAGCTTGCAGTTTTTCTTAATTTCTAATTAAAAGTATTGTTAAAAGAAAGCAAACATGATTTGATGTTAAATGATAATTGTTGGAAATGTCATGAAACACAATGCATTAGATAAAAAGTTAAGATTTGTTTTAATTTTAAATTTATGACAAGTTTCAACTCAAATTCTAAAACTCATACTTTTTTCAGGCAAAAACTTAGATTGTACAAATTTTAGTCAACAATATGACAAATAAAACCTTACTGGAAAGAAAGTCTAAAATTTTTTTTTCACTTCAAAAGCAACATACACATTTTAATTTCTTTTAGGGACAACATGATCGTAGAATGGCTGTTAAAAAAATATTTTTTTTTAACTCGCTTTAATTTAATATTTAGTGGCGATCATAATTTTAAAACTTGATCTCGACCAACATGCAAAACTTTCTATTTCCATTTGATCAGATTTTATCAGAAAGCTGTACCTCAAAATATCAACAGTTACTTAGTTTTGTTTATCAGTTAAAAATCGAATCATTATTTAGGTGGTGAACAAGATTCAAACAGTTCAATAAAACAAAATATTAGAATATTAATTTCTAATCTTAAAAAAAATCACCAGCTTTTAACTTTCAGGAATGTGATGGTATAAATTAAGAGGGATAATGAAAAAAAAGTTCATGGTTTAAATAAAGTAAATTCCCTATAAGAATACTTACTGGCTTGGCATCAATACGGCAGTCAAATTGTTCTTGATTCTTGAAATAGCTAAAATCACAAAGAATCTCATTGTACTTCATCTGATCTTGCCTGCTGTCCTGTCGCAAGGCTGGGGGAATGAAATCAGCAAGGCGACGCAGTTCAGCAATAATTGCGTTGCCTCTTGAGGTCAACAGGACAAGATTTTGTCCACACTGGTTGTTCTCAGCTAAAAATTCAGTCATGTCTGCAAACTACCACGTGATGGACAAACTGAAAAAAAAAAAAAAAAAAGAAAAAAATAATATTTAAACTGATTGATACTTTGGCAGTTTGTGCCATGTTTATATATAGAAAATGTTACAATAATTTTTGTTTTAGTCCCATAATTGAAATAAATATTAAAGAAAATCATAGTGGATATCAAGGAGTATCTAGATGATCATACAGCAACTAAGAAAATGATCAGTTTTTGGTAAAGCTTTTTATGGATCTAATGAAAAGCAAAATTTTTATACAGATTGATATGTGGGGAAAGCAGAATTTAGAAATCAGTTCCATACTTTGTGTGTTCAAAAGATTATGAATAATTTTATAGATTTTGACTGATGCATAAATATAGGTTAAAAAAAAAAAAAAAAAAATTGGTATCTATGACTAGTTGTATTTAAAATTTATAACTTAACGTAGGAAAAAAAAACAACAAAACCAAACTATAGATAACTTTGTGGCTTCTATTTTTTTTTTTTTTTAATTAAAAATATATGGCAATAACATAAATCTCTTCTATGAAGTTTTAATTTTGGTTTTAATTGCAAGAAAATAGAACAAAGTTAATTGTTAAACAATAATTTTGTTTATTCAAAGCAGGATTTTGGCTGTTTTTGTAATTGTTTTTAGCTTGTTAAACAGAATATGATTGCTAAAATTCTACTTAAATTTATGAAAGTCTCATAGTGACCAAAAATTTAAAAAAAAAAAAAAAGAAAAAAAAAAGACCTTTTTTGTTTGTACAAGCTTGTATGCCAAAGAATTGTCAAGGGTGGTCAAAAGAAATCATCTTATTAATTTTTAATGATCCTTTATACATGCTATTTATGTAATTTCTTTGCATAATTAAAAAAATGACTTGTTTATTTAAAATTCTCTATTCATTTCTTGATTATTAAAACAGTTATTATTTAATACCAACAATTAGAAGGTATCCAAGGAGTATAATAAGGAACTAACAATATCCAAAGAAATCCTAAAGTTATTTGGAAAATTGTTTATCACAAGTTTTCATAGAACCATCATAGGTACTACGGTAATACTATTTGGGTTGCTGGTAATAAATAATAAAGACTTGGAATATCAACAAAAATGAGATATTGATGAATAAAATACCATGGAAAGGGTTAATTGAATATCAAGAATGATAGACTGATAACAACTAATTCCCAGAGAATCAAGGTTTATAAAATGAACCAAGTGACCGGCTGAGAGCAATGCTTGGTTTGTATGATGGGTCAAGTGTTGACAGTATTTGACAAACAACACTTGTGAAATCAACAGGAGGGGAATTGGATTAAATGCCAGTTACAAATAAAATCTTTTTGCAGAGATGTCAAGATTGAAAACAATAAGCTGAACACCTGCTGATATGTTGACCTTCGGCAGAATAAATTGTCATCATAATGTGAGTTGCAAAATTTTCCCTGGGAAAGTGTCTTTTGGGTCAAAGGCAAGAAAGCCAATTATTGTGTCAATTCACTTATGAGGTGATAGCATTTGGAACAATAATTTTTTTTTGAATTAGTCTTCAACCAAATGGTGGAGGTGACAGGTGCAGAAGAGTGATCAACGAAGGAAGAGAGGCTGTTTGCATCCACTGAAAGGAATTTGTGGAATGATGCAATAAATTGAATTGAGTGTTCCAAAAGAGAAATGGATCAGAAACTCTTTGAAAAAAAGCTTGGAAATTTCAACCCAATTTGAAATTTCTTCAGAAACAAAATTATCATCTGCTTCCATTTCTTATTTTGTCTTTTGCTCATAAAAATGTGAGTATGTGGCATTTGGGTCATGCTCATCTTTGAAATTCATTATCAAGAATATAAGCAAGAGATCCTGCCTATAGATGATGCTTTCTGATGTAAACAATTTTTTCAAATGAACATGAGGAACTTGGGAAAACAGATCATGTTGACTTTCAAATCATTCATTAACACTAAAATTATTTACAATTTCAAGACAATTTGGATTGCAAATATAAGTGAGAAAGAATCAGCTTTCTTTATTTAGAAACACCTGCAATATCATCTTAGTATTAAAAGGAATTACATTTTATATTAGCATAATTTAAAAGAGAAGAATAAGAGGAAAACCAGAGTGATCAGAAATATCTCTCTTTCGATTATCATTGTTAGATCTTGCATGAAGCAGAGCTTGATTACTTCAATGAACTGCAACTGGCCATCTACATTTATGTAAGCCTCCACTAAGTATTAATAAAAGACTGTTTCTTTTTATGCATAGGATTGAAATCTGACCATATTACAAACAGAAATCTTGCATTGTCTGATTAATCCTGACATTTTTAAGAACCTGTTTTGGTGTGTGTGTGTGTGGGGGGGTCCTGATCTGGTTCACCATGACATAATAGTAATGGCTATTTCATTGGATAGAAGTAGCATGAAAGAGAGGATCCTTGTCAGTTCTCCATGAGGATATATATTAGGTTGGTGCAAAAATAATGTCGTTTTCTCACATAGTAACATATGCGAGAAAACGACATTATTTTTGCACCAACCTAATAGTAATATCTTACTGAACAAATAACACATGATCATCTCTAGCAAAGATGACTGCAATTTAATGACGAGAAAGTTAGTTAAATCTTCAGATATCACACCCATATTTCTCTCATTCAATGTAATTCTTCCTATTCTATCTTCTATATACATCTCTATGTTTGAACACAAAGATAACACTTGTTGAAAACATTACTTTTAGTTTCAACCCCATCATTTGTATACAGTTAGTGTTTGGTGGTGTTTCCATTCTTATCCTTATAGCTTCTGCTTTGTCAGCAATATATAGGTATCAGTATTGCCAATGTATTGAGAGAAAAGAAAAAACAAAACAAAACAAAAAAAAAACAAAAAAAAACAAAACAAAACAAAAACAAAACAAAAACAAAACAAAAACAAAACAAAAACAAAACAAAAACAAAACAAAAACAAAACAAAAACAAAAAAAAAACAAAACAAAACAAAAACAAAACAAAAACAAAACAAAACAAAAACAAAACAAAAACAAAACAAAACAAAAACAAAAAAAAACAAAAACAAAACAAAAACAAAAAAAACAAAACAAAAAACAAAAAAAAAAAACACAGGATACTCATTTAAAAAGCAAATGAATATTCAAATCCTTTCTCTCTTCAACCTAGCAGCAATACAAGATGTATGCATGCATACATGAAATTCACTTCCCTTTTTCTAACCCATTCTGTTATTAAACTACTAAAACTTTCACTTTGTCCAAGTATTTCACAAAAGCAGCAGAAGAAATAAAAAAAAAAAAAAAATGAAAACACAGAAACTATCTGAAAATACATGTTGCAAAATAAACTTTGTTAATTAGAAAAAAAATAACATTTTTAAAGTTCTTCCACAGAAGTAGATCTCATTTATACATATAGATATTAAAAAATATTCTCGTTATTTTAAAAAAAAAATTTTTTTTATTTAAAATGTTCATATTCAGGGCATATATTTGCCATCAAGTTGAAGTTTCTGATTTAATTTCTCTGGGGACTTAGAGAAATGTAAATATCACTAGTATCCAAAAGATACCAAGATTTCATAAATTAAATAAAGGGAGTTTGACTTAAAAAATCATTTCCACATAATTTCTTAGAAAATAGCTTTTCCTAAATAGATTTATTTATAAGTGAATAAGTGCTGAAAGTGTGGCCCATATTCAACACCTTTCAATCATTTGGTTGATACCAACAATGGCAACAAAAGAGAAACTTGCTTTTAGGCAGACAGACACCCCCCAGGCAGTATTCAAGTTTTTATTAGGACTAGTCTACATAAGTAGACATGGCTGAATAGGTTGGATGAAATTAAATAAAGGCAGCTAGGGCAGTGAAAAGAAATGAAGTTTCTTTTTACTTTTCTCTCACATTTTACCTGCTTTTTAGAATGTTTTGTTTAGCAAAATATTTTGGAGAAATAACATTTTTCAGTTTTTTAAAAAGTTTTTACCTCTTCAGAATTGTTTAAAATATGCTATGAAACCTGTAGGTCTCAATGAGGACTATCCTTTTTCAAACCTTGTGGACTGGCACACTATAGAATCACAAATAACTATACCAAATGACAGAAACCACATCACTTGAGGATTTTCAATAATAGCAACAACTAAAATGGATATCACATAACTTGAAGAAAAAAATAATGACATAATCAAGATGTTGACATTCCAGCCTAATTCAAACAAAATGCTGGGGAGTGAGCCTCTATCAATACTGGAAAGAGTGATAACAGCTACTGAACCTGAGAGACCTATTTTCCTGAAAAATTATTTTAAGAAAAAGATAAAGTTCAACCAACAGGCACACTGGCTGTATGCTGAATGTTTCCTTACAAGAAAAGAGATAATTTCATCATTACCATTAATTATGAAGGAAGTATGCTCAATATTAGAGAGAGGGCATTAGTAGACATAGACAGTGTAAATACAAATTATATTTTAGAGAGCTTGAAACATGAAACTGACAGTGATCCTGCAATGTAGATTTTTGTGTTCACTGTCTTTTCAATCACATACTAGCTGAATTACCCATGCCTTGCTGTGTGTCACACATTTTTTGTAAGAAAATGATTGATTTTAAATCATGGTTATGTGGAGAAAAATCATGCATTTCAATATTACTCAATGATCTTGCTGATGTGACCTCCATCTTCTGGCTTTCTCCTATATTTTGTATAGGAGCCATTCCCTTGTTCAAATTTAAATTTAATTTGAATCAAAGGAAAAAAATTGTGTGTGTTTGTATGAGGGAGTGCTGGAAGTTGAACAAGGTTTACTAATTCCATTTACCATGCTGATAACTGCTATGTTTCCTTATTTATTCATATTATACACAAATGATAGATAAAGGTGTAAGCCATCATTTATTAAAGAATTTCTGAATCTTGTATAGATATACAAATTGATATTTATCAAAATTGAATAATGTACACAAACATTTTATCATCAAAAGAATATAGTAGTATGAGGGGGAAGTTTTGAAAAATTCTTACCTTGATCCACTTCAACATTTCTGACTGAACGTAAGGTCATTTTGGAAAGGCTTCTTGTTAGAGCCAAGAACTTTTCAGCACCTCCTTATAGCAATACATTTAGTAAAATATTTAAAAAGAGAAATGATTTGAGTGCTATAAAATATATAACTTTGGAGAATAATATATTAAGAGAAAAATGAATGGTTAATACATAAAATTGCCTTTTGTCTGATCATTTATTTCTTATTTAAACAGCTTTTGAAGCTGTTTAAATAAGAAATAAATGATCAGACAAAAGGCAAGACTGAAAGTAAGAAGAGGACCAAATTAGGATAAGACAGAGAAAGGAACGATGGCATTCTTATTGATTATTTCTTATAGCAGCTTTATATTTCTCCAAGTATTTTTAAGTTTAGCTATAGACTAACAATATTTTAAGATGGAAGTTAAGTGAACACACTAACACAAGAGAAAGGCAAAAATATTAATTTATATCAACACATTTGTTATAAGAGTTGCCTATTTATCTTCATAAGAATGAAGCCAATGACTACTGCTCAGTATCAAAAACGAAAGATTAAGATTTCTTATTTTTCATTGCAAAATAACCATTTTTCTTCCTCAGCTATCAAATGAAGTCAATGACTTGAATATATATTCAGCAGTGAAGAAGATAAATTGAAGTATCTACATGCTCACACTTTATGTAGATTTTATATATACAGAAAATTATGATTTAATTTCATCATTCAGAATTTGCTTCATTTTTTTTTTTTTTATGCTAATGTTTACACAATACAAGGCCCAAGACCCACTCAAAGAAGAGGGTTACTGTATAATGCTGCATGAGTGTAAGAAAAAGTTTGTAGGGTTATGCAAAAAAGATAATGGTTAACACTAGACTAAGTCAAGGTTCTAGAGATTGGGGAAAACAAGGGTCAGTTCCACAAACAGCAGTTCTTGGCAAGAAGCAGAGTGGAAATAATTACTTATTAATGAAATGCAAAGGATTTGCGTTTGTTTATGTGGCATGGAGGGTCTCAGTTCTAAAGGTCAAAGGTGATAAGATTAAGGAATGTAGCTATTCAGAACACGTATCATCGTTCAATAGTGATAAAACATTGCAAGCCCTTCACTGATCTATCAGTCGGCAAAGGGGTTGTAGGCTTGAAAATAATTCATCACCTACAAGTCTGCAGAGACATTAGTAGTAATTAATGTTTAGTCTGATCTGGCTTTTCTAAAGAGAGTATAACAGGGAGTATTAGAACAACATAACAAACCAACCGTTTTTAGCAATAGATCATGCATACAAGTTTCACTTGAGGTCTGGGGAGAGTTTGAGTTCCAATAGATGTTTAAGGCAAGGAGCTGTCTTAAGAGAAGACATCCTTCATAGTGGGTTAAAGTTCAAGGTCTACTTGGTGGTGGTGGTGGTGGTGGAATGCTAATGGTTTAATTTTGGCCATACTGAATTTTACAAGCTGGTCCTTTCTTCATTGAGCCAGAGGAGGGATGAGCTGCAGGGTTCTGGTTTCCAGATTTTGGGAGGTGCATATATAAACTGTTGTATCATCAACAGAGGTACTCACTAACATTGGAGTGTACTTTTAGGCTGATCATTAATATATAGTAGAAAGAGGATAAGACCGAGGAGAGAACCCTGAGGAATGCTGACATGTTATGTGCTTCTGATGACTGGCTATTAACAATGATCTTCAGTTAAGACCTTCCTGTTTGGAAGGACTGAAAGAGGCCTTCCAGAGATTCCATAGCTGGAGTGCAGCTCCCAATGGCACACCTTATTAAATGCCTTTGATATATCTAGGGCAATGGTCCTCATGATGAATTCATTGCTTAGTGCCTCATTCTGTGAGTAAAGACAGTTAAGACATCAACTGTGAATCTAGTAAGGTGAAATCCATACTGGCTATTGCTAAGGAGGTTGTTCCTGCTGAGGTGTTCACTTTCTTGTTGATTATAAATTCAAAGAGTTTGATGACACTAAGGTGGCTAATGGTCAATATTGTGACAGGTAAGAGCACCCACCTGCATTCTTAAAAAACATGGCACATAGTTGACACCTTTCATAGACTTGGGAAGCATCTCTCCTTCAGACAGAAGTTGAATAGTTTGGCAAGTATTGGAGATAACTCTTAAAGTTTTGACAAATTTGGAAACTTCTTGCACCATAGATATTATAAACCTTGTACACTGTAGGGAGGGGGAAGTCAGGTAAAGGGTGGTCCTTATCATCTAAGAGAGAGGCAAAGTTCATTGTAAAGAACCTTTACTTGTCATAAGGATGTAATAACTTCAGGGCCATTTATGATAGCTGGCATAGATGCTTTGCCTCTACTGAAAATTTTATTCAAGATTTTCCAGAACTTACAGGAAATAAACCTTTTGTTTTCAACTTTGGCTTAGACTGACTGTGCATAGATGCTATTTGCATTTTTTTAGAACTCTAGTAGAGGTAGTTTGGAATACCGCAAGACTCACTATACCGTTCTCTGTGGTGGTTGTAGTAGTTATGGTGGTTAGTAGTTAGTAGCTTATGGCTGTAACACATTCAGGCTATTTGGTTTTTGTTGGTATTTTTCTTTGGGATAAAATTATCCATGAGGATCCATTCAGAGATGAGGGTGACAGTTCTGGAAGCTCTGTTTTTGAAGAAAACTGTGAAGGGAGCTTCTGCACTGTAGGATCTGAAGCTGTCCCAGTCAGCTTTGGCATACTGGAAGATTGTCCTATGAAATGGTAAGTCAAGTTTGGTATCAAATACTGACTATAATGCCAATTTCACCCTTGCAGGTAGATGTGAGTTGTCTGGCATAAGCAATAAATGCCCCTGGAAGGCAGGCTGGACTGGACATGGTAGACTACATGACTGCCCATCCATCAGCTGTGAAACCAAGGTGCTTCTGTCAACAGCAATGCCTTTGACTAGCAAAGAAACCATCACTGGAAGAGATTAACTCTTGACAAATACAGTATGATAATTTGTAGAATATTTCTCTCACAAATCTATCTCACTCAATTACACATGCATGTTGATTTGTGTTATACCTTGAACAAACTTTCAGTTTCCCACAACTGGTACCCTGGAACAAGTAAATGATTGAACCTTGTAAATCATGAGGAAACAAAAACTTACTTATCTCAACAACATCTCCATTTGTTGTTCTTGTTGTTACTTTCACTTTCTTTCTCTTGTTAAACAGTTACAATGACCTTTTTTATTTTTTTTCTAATGAATAAATATTCTTTCACAAATGTGGTTGTCGTGTGCAGATAAATTAACCAAAATTCATGTGTTTTTCAAGTCTTTGAGTCATTATGGGATGAGGATGGATGCAGTAACATGCAGAAGGGTAGAGAGAGGGTGCATTGCATCCATATTGGGAGGGCATCAAATCAAAGAGTGAAATAAAAATTAAATTTTTAAAATTTAAAGTAAAGTGTTTATTTCATGTTTCATCTGTTTTTACATGATTAAAATATCTTCCTTTTCCACATTTCTCAATTAGGCCCTATAGGCCCATACAATCAAGGAGTTAGCCCTGGGCATCACTAAACCTCTGCATGACACTGGGTAGATGGCACTATTAAAAAAAAAATGATAGACTTTCCACCCTGTGATGATGACACCTCTGAGACAAAAATTTGATATAACATGAATTTTGACCAATTTATCCACACAACAAGCACATTTGTGAAAGTTAAATATAATAGACACAAAATGTCTATTGTTTCTAAAAAATAACCTGCTTAAAAGAACAATTGCTACTCAAATATACTAAATTTAACAATATACTTATATTATTTTGTAGGTTTGGAATTAGGGTTGCTGTCTTACTTTAAAATTGGATTCCTACAATGGGTTTCCTGTTAGACTGAGCATTCAACTTAATATCATACTGATATATATTTCCAAGTAGAGCTATGAAAAAGTACTAATACTATTCCTTTGATGCTTTCCAGCCAACTTTACAATGTTAATTGTTATCTAGTCTTCCTGATTACTCTTCCATTTTTCTTTCTCCTTAATAATATTTCTGTTTTTTTAATTCTTTCACATCCAGTAAACCCTTATGCTTTAATGGCTTCACTGCCTTGCATGAGATGTGAATTCGATTAAAAAAAATTGCAGAAATTAAACAATATTAATAAGTCAAATGAATAACACAAACAGAACTGTTGTTAATTATATTTAATGACTCAGTATATCATTAACAGGCATTTTCAGGGGCTTATGGTCACATCATGTTGAAATACCAGTTCTTGTATGATCATTGAAGTAAAGTTGAGCCTAATCAGCACCTCAATAGTTGACTGCTTAAGAATACCAGGCTCTGTAAGTTTGGATGTGCAGGTGGCATAATGGATAACAGCTTGGAATTGGAAATTGGAGAACAGAGTTCCAATTCCAGTTAGGTTTGTTATATTCACTTATGTACAAATACCCTTGGAAAAGGCATAAAGCCACCTCTTATCCCCCAGGTATGAGTTAATTAACAGGACTTGTATCTGTAAATCATTATTATCTAAAACAAATTTTTTACAATCTGAAAATATTTTCTGGTTTTTAATAACCTGCTAAGTTTAGATTTATTGACCGATTTTTTTTTTTACTGCCAATAAAGAATCAAAGTATTTTGTTGACTCCTCCTACACTGTACATTGTGATCTGACAAAATGAGGGCTAACCAAGAAATAGATTAAAAATTTAAGAATAATGATAACATAACAGAAACAATGAACATAATAATAATGCTACTTACCAACTTTTTGAGACAAAAATCTCCCAAACTAAACAGCTTAAGATGTAAGAAACCTTTTAATATCAAATTAGTTTTATACAACATCTTGACCTTCAACTCTGAAGCAAACAGCAGGAAATCAACCCTTTTTTTTTTTCTAAATTAAATTTTCATTGAAAGTAAATTTTAAATAACTTATTTTAACAATTCATAGTTTGTGGGCAGATAGTTTCATAGTTTTGTGTACAAAAATTTAAATTGTATGAAATCTGTTAAATTTTGAACTTATTTTTCTTCAAGTATTAAAATGTCTGTCAATTTTTATGGATATCAAATAAAGTTCCTATTTCCCAGAGTAAAGTAGGAACACACCTTTTTATTCTTCATTATACAGAATTTAAAAATATATTTGTTTTAATTTCATTATCTAAAATTATTTAGTAAACATTGAAATTTTATAAAAATATGATGAATGGCAATTTTAATATTTTAAATTAGTTACTGTAAAATTTTGCTTTTTTTAATTTAAACATCTTTAAATTTGGCTGTAGCAAAATTTAGAAGTATTTTGCAATGATAGAAATTAAACCTCAACTGAAATGAAAAAAAATATTTAATTATATACTTCTAATGTTAGTGAACTTAAATCACTATGAATTTTTCATTAAAATTCTTAATGTGAAAACTTCATAATTTACTTTTATATGCTAAAAGAAACTAACAAGACAATCAACTTATTAGTTTTCAGATCAAATGTTTTAATTCAGAGTAGTGCAAATGAACAAGTCTCAACATTTTCAAATACTAAAAATTTTGTTCAAAAATTTACCTGAATGCATATGTGTAGATTAAAATACTTAATTTGTTATAAATTGGATAATTTTAATTAATTCATGCTAAAAACAAGCAAAAAAGAAAAGAAAAAAAAAGAAACAAACAAACAAAGTGTTTTGATTGGTATTAGCTAAGTTAAGCCAGAATAATTGTTTCCCTTTGATTGCTAATCCAGTAAAAATTTAACAGGACATGACAGATGGTTGGTGCGTAAATGCAACATTATCTTGGTGGTATTGGTAAAAATGACATGGAAGGGAGATAAACTATTTACAATATCATTTTTGACACTCAGAGAAATTTTCTTTTATTTATTTATTTATTTCTTAATTACATTCAGTATAGAATGAAAATATATAAAGCACTAGTTTATGAATAAAGGTCATTGAATTAAATGTGATGGCTGTATTGCACAGGGGGGGGGTACTGAAAATTTCACATTCTGACCCAGAGTGTGAACTTTTCTAGTTAGGTTATTTGGTCAGATTTTGTAAAGTGGTTTGAACTAAGAACTTTTCTGCATCCTCTTGTACATAATGAAAGAAAATCAATTTACAATACAAATAATGTATGATATAGCAAGAATGCAATCTACTTTGGAGTGTCCATAAGAAAGAAAAAAAAAGATAAACAGACTCATGACAACCTACTTTATGTCTGTTGAAGTGCAATATTCATTGGTAACACATTATTGCGACACTACACATAGCATTTATAGAGAGACACACAGAATGAAGCACATGTCTCTCTTAAGTATAGTCAATACAATAAGTACAATATATAACAGTGAGGCAAGTAGAGAAAGAAAGTTCAAAATGTGTGAGGTTAGTTGTTACTCTAGTAGCAATGATACAAAGATGACTGCTTCAGAAAAATATACAACAATTACATGAACACACATTTGAAGTCAGGCTTCATGGAACAAATTAACTGCAGATAATATTGTAATAGGAGTAGATTAAACATAAATAATGTTGAAAAACATCCAAGAAGCTTATATAAAAAAAAATATTGATACAATTCTCCAAGGAGTGCAACTGATTGAGTAAGGCAAGAGAAGGTGTGGGTAAATAGTTGTGCAGGAAGTGTGACAAGATAAAGCAAAGCAAAATTAATTTATCAAAAACGTGAACAATTTGGATAGATAAATATTTGAATATTTTTCATCATTTATTTTTTTTTTTTTATTAAAAAACAAAAAATAAAAACACATTTACTTGGATTTTATGAACTAAGTTGATAAAATCAACTTTAAAATTTTTATTTTAATATATTTACAGAACTAATACTTTGTGTTAAATATTTCTATAAATGCTACATTTTTACAAGAAGTTTCAGTAGCAGTAAAACTTTAATAAAAATACAACCAATTTAAAATTTGGGATTTTCTTAAAACACTGGAGTATTTGTAATTTGTTTTATAAGTATCATATTTACTGAAATACACACAAAAGTGTATTAAGCAATTGAATGACAAAGTTGAAAAATTCAGTCTATGCATTTTGTTCTCTAGAAGGACAATCAGAGTAAAGTAATGTTCTTATTGATAGACTTACATATTCATAGGGGGATGAGGGAGGAGATATAAATGTAAACATTGGTTATAATTAAGCACCAAAGGGAGACTGATCATATGGGAATGCTTAATTTAATTTTTTATTTTGTAAGTTTAAAAATTTTTTAATTTCTTTTTTTTTTGTTTTTTTGCATTTGATGCAACTGGACACACATACTAACAGTTTTCCTATACATTTGTTTTTATCATTGTTTTTAACTATGTGACAACAGAAGATCTGCTAAGGTGAAATGTTATCAAAACCTGGACACAAATTCATCATGGATGATTTAGCAATCAGTGCACTTTCTATACATTTTAACTTTAGTAAATCAAAATTATGGTCACTCATTACAGTGAGCATCTAATGCATTGAGTGTTCATGATCATATCTTTTATTTAAATTCCTTAAGGAATTACAGGCTATAGAGTAAATTCCTGCTTCAGATTTTAATTTGTTATTTGTTTTGCATTAAGTCTCTTAGTGTTTTAGAAGTAGTTGCAACAAATTTTATGTTAAACTTAGTCTTTTTAGTTGTAGTTGTGACAGAGTTGGTAGCTTGTATAATGTATCTCATGTCATTAATTTATATCATTCATTCTTTTATTTTTAGAAATTTGATGAGCTTCCTGCTTTGATTTAAATATGAAACAATTAGGGTATTGAAGTTTTCAATGTATTTCTCATCACATATTGAGGATTATAAATTCTAAGTACTCTTAAATAAAATCTGAGAATTATTCAGAATTTTATTTTGCTGTTATGATGTCAATAGAAATTTATGAAATAATATTTATTAGTAGATTTACGATAGGCACTTAGTTGGAGATCATTATCACTATAGTTTAAAATGATACCAAGGAAAAATAATGTGTTGTTTCTGTTTCATAAGTAAATTTTATCATATGTTTGACTTTGTTTAATTTATCTACAAGATCAGGTATTGTTGTTTTACGAGGATATATTAATAAAGCATAATCAGTATATTGTAAAAATGTTAATTGTTTAGGTAAAATACTTTTGAAAGGCCAGGCAGACTAAAATACCAATACAAAGCCACTCCCAACTGTAATCTGAATTGTGGAAGATAAAATAACATTGGTTTGTGATGAGTCAGCAAATTTGTATGATTTTTATCTATTAGTAGGGAGAGGTTTATTGTTTGTTGTACTGGATGTTTTTTTTAAGTTTTTAAGTATCTCAGATCATTTACTATAATTTATAAACTTCTATTTTGTATTGTTATAAGTTAGTTTTTTTTTTTATCATTAATGTACAAAATAAATATAGACTGCAAGTGCATCTCTCAATATGTAAAAAATGCAATTTGAGATTTAATTATATTTAGTAGGAATAGTTGTCAAAATTTGCAAGTGGTATAATTTTTATATTAATAAATTATAACTGGTAAAACTAAATTATTAAATAAATGAAACAAAACATTTTGGTCCGTGTACCTTCTGGTTTTCTTCAGACGTCTGTTGTACTTGGTAATGTTCTTGGAATTTTGAACCAAACCCTTTATTCAATCTATGTCGAGAGGATATCTTGTATCACCCTGTTCAATCTATAAGAGCAGATTCTGTTTATTAAATACTGTGTGCATGTGACTCTGCATACAGGTATATAATGTATATGTGTTGTGCGTGTGAGTGACATATGCTTGTACTATTTAATACACACACACAGAGAATTTAACCAAGTTTGAAATAAGACACTGGAATAATACAATTCTCCACCAACTCAGTCTTGACAGCCCCTAACATACTGAGCAAGAAAATCAAAGTTTGATAGAAAAAAAAAAAACGAATAGAAAAAGTTATCAACAGCTTTATGTTCATTGAGCTGTTTTCTCTGCTTACATGTAAAAATGGAACAACTAATTTTTCAGCAAAAAAATTCATTAATTAAAAAAAAAAAAAAAAAATAAAAATTAGATAATTATAAAACTTTTTTAAAATTATTTTGTAATAAATAAAAATATTTTGTAATGATTTTTTTCTAAATTTGTTGAATTATTTTTCAGCTGTTATTAAATTAAAATGTACATGTACACACACAATTTGAAGGAATTGAAATAGACATCTGTGTCCCAAGGGCTAATTTTTCTTTCTCTTAAGTAATAACCTAAGTAAAAGGAAAAGAGTTTAAGTCAAAACATGCTGCTTTTTGAAGTCCATTTTATTACTTCAACTAGATCCCTCCAAAAATTCACTAGAAAAAGAAAATACATGATGAAAAAAATGCTAAAACATAATAAAAACAAATGTTATCATCAAAACCTTTCTTTTATTAAGAGGAAGGCTCAAAGGATATTTTATAGAAAGTGATTTTTTTCCCCATCCTTTAACCTTCAAAATTTTGGTTAAAAATATTGTTTTTCTGGCATCAATGCAGGACCATACATTTATATGGGAAATTTGAGCATCTTTTTGGAGCAAAAAAAAAAAAAAAAAGAAAAACGTTAAACACACACCCCATTTAATTTTATGAAATTTTGACAAATTCTTTTTTTTTGTAGCACTTAATGTTTATATTAGTTAAGGACAAATCCCTTAAATCATGAATAAAACTAAGGCATTATTTAATTAGAAAAGTATTTTAATTGCTTTTATGAATAAGATATATTATGGAAGTTATTGTCTTAAGCAAAATTTTTTTTGATGAATAATGAATTTTTAGAAATTGTCCCTTTTTTCAAATTTCAATTAAAATAATTTATAAACTTTTAAAATTCTGTATAAATCTGTTTTGGTCAAGTGATGTTATTAAATCAAAACTGTATTTACTAATAATGAATGGAAAAGCTCACTAAAATTCAACGATCCCTAGTATTTTAAAAAGAATTTAAAATTTATTTTATGTTTGCATAAATGTGTCTACTTTTTGTAAATATGGATGGCCATAAAGATAATCAGAAAATAAGGGCGATAACTGAAGTAAATTTTAAATGTATTAGTAACTTTCTAACATTTCCTCAACAAGCAATCTTTATAAGTAAGGCTTTAAAGCTAAAGTACCTAAATTCAATAAATTATTATATTGCTTAGAATATTTTTAATTCTTAAGATTACTGGGTTGTTAAAAATAATATAAAAAAGGTGTTCATGTTGTATTTGTCAAATCATTTTTACACTTCTATACTGCTTAGTTAAATTTACCAAACATCAAGCTGTCAATAGATTTGTCAATACTTCATAAAAATATTCGCTCCATGCTAAAAAAATGCTTTCCTGTGATATTTTAAACTAAAAGTAAGTAATATTTGTTGCAATTCAGATTAATTAAACTTTAAATCAGCTAATTTTTCTTAAATGTTTCAGAAAAGTACATTTTTGAAAGATTTTTTAATAAAGAGAATTATGTTGTGTTGACATATCTGTCACTATAGACAATTTTATAGATTTTACCGGTAATCAGGGAAAAAAAAATGATTCCAATCAATTTAGTAACATATTTTACTTATTGGAAATGTTAAATTTAATCTATTAGCTTAGAAATAAAACTAACAACTTCAAGAAAGATTTTTCTTTTTTTAAAATGCATTTTAAATCTTAGGCATTGCATTTTTTGAGGAACCTAATTTAAACTGAATATACTTTCTAATAAATATACTATTTTAAATGGAAAACAAATTTAGATTTGAAATTTGATCATCTTGCTATAATGTAGTGATGTGTACCAAAATAGTTAAATATGTTTTGAATGGACATTTTAAACTGAATACAGACTGCTTTATTTATTCATTTATTTTTTGTTAATAGAGTAAAACAATTTAATTAAGATAGGGAATATAAATATGAAGATAACTGCAGACATCAAATGAGGAAATTTTTTTGTTTTTCTCTTGAGATATCTAAAATGTGAACAAATGCAGAACATTAAGGAAATTTAAAAGATCAAGTCTCATTTCTAAGTTTTCTCCCTTCATGTGAGTATCAACAGATGAGGATACATGGACATAAAATTATTACAATATTAGGCCAATAGAATCATGACTTGAAATATATTGTGATTTTATTATGAAAATATAGATTATAGCCCTTTAACAAACAATATTTCAATAATTAATGTAAACTGAGCAAGAATATTCTAATTATTAATTGTAATTGAATAATTGAACTATTGTCATTCTAAATAAATACAAAGCAAAAATGATTAAGAAACTGTTACTATCAATTCTATTCTTTTAAAGCATAACAGTAATATTTTGATGTGGCATGTTCTATGATATTTTAAAGACAATTCATTATGAGAGCTGTTTTCAATTTATGAATGCTAGACTAGTCAATTTTGCAAAACAAATGTTTATCGATATTTTTCTTTTCCATTTTTTATTTCTTAGTTTAAAATGTATTTCAAGTTAGATTAGTAAAAAAAGAAAAAAAAATCTAATTCAAATACAAATTTGTACATTAATATGCATGTTAAATAATATCTTCCAAACAATGTTATTTCATAATTTGTGTTGGGTCATTTTTGTAAAGGAAATAATGCTTCACTTAGATCAGCATTTAGAGTGATTTGAATTAGTAGTCATAGAATGGTCTCTCTTTAGTGATATCACATATAACTGAAACAAAAAATAAAAATTATTTCAGGGTAAATCACAATTTGCCTATATTAGACCAAAATTTAAAAAAAAAAAAAAAAAAAAAAATGAGATTTATTCCCTTCAAAAATTTTTTTTTTTTTTTTTTTTTTTAATCATGAATGGTAAAGCTCGTCTTGCTATTTTTATTTCCATAATAAAATTTGTACCCTAAGAAAATAATGACATTATATATATATATATGTATGTATATATATATATATATATATAGCATAAATATATTGTAACTGGATTCTATGGCACTTATAATTTAAAAGGATATTTTTTGTTTGTTTTTTATATATTACAATTTATTTCTGAAATATAATGAACATCATTTCAAAGACATTGGATACAAGAGGATTTATTCATAACGTGGACTGGCACAATTTAAAATATTTTGAAAAAAAAAAGTTGCAGTTTACTGTCAAGCTCTTACTTTGTGATTTTTATGGACTTTTAGAAACAACAGAAATTTTAATGTGAAAAAATTCTCAACCCAACACACTTCTCAAAGTTTGACCAATTTTTTTTATTCTTCTTGGTTAGGCTGAAAACTTTTATGCACTCCTTCATATTTCATCTCAGAGCATTTTATTTATAAATCTCATGAGCATCTGAACAATGAAAAATAAAAATAGAGCATAGAAAAAGAGAATGTATTTTTCCCTTGATTCCAGATTTAAAAATGTGTGTTGAGACACTTTCCAAGTTTGTAATTTAATCCACTAGAATGATTAGAAGTGTAAGATGGTTGTGTAAAGCGTAAAGGAAAATCATTCCATTTTGATAAGTTGTATTTAAAACAGAAGAGGCAATACTAATAAATTCATTCTTTTTCCATTAAATTCAAAATTCCTGAAGAATTATTGTGCTTACTGAAGAGATTCACACAATCAATATTTTTACAATAACAAGAGGATGTGAAAGATTTTTTTTATTTCATTTTCAATCAATAAAATTCAAGATTAATGAAAGCATTGTAGAATAAAGAATTTGAATGGAAAGAATATACAGCAATAATATTTATCTTTACAGAATAATACCTGAATATGGATTCAGGAAAATAAGAAAGATAACATTATCAAGAAGGGAAATGCAATTGAAAATCAATAAGTTTTGAGAAAACAATGCAAAGTTGCATCCATAATGGATGACAGATGTAGAGAAATAAAATAAGTAAAAACTGAGAAAAATTCTGTTGAAAATGAGGTGAGGCAAGATACGATAAGGTAAAATATTTCAGTGGAAAAAATTAAAGTTGAACATAGAATTTCAATTTACTAGTCTAAATTTTAAAATAGTTTACTATGCAATTTACCATTTACATGTAATTTTACAAAAGAGTGAATTGGTTACTGATAACCAAGTAGTTGCCTCAAGACTCAAAACTTAGTTAAAATGCAAGATTGGATTGCTTTATAAGAAATGAGCCAATTTATTGCAAAAATAAGATTGTATCTGAAAACAATAGCAAATCTATATATACAGTAATTTTATTGGTAAATGTAACTACCTGATAAAAATGATTATATTAATACTGTTATTATAACTGATTTCTTACCAGAGATAATTACCATATATTTCAAGAATCAATTCAGTTTTATATAAATTATTTCATAGCATCAATTTCCCAAGGCACTTTTCTTAAATACTCAGTTAATGGCATCATTAAGGATAAAACAAATTTACTTTTTAGGTCTGTCATTAACAGAATACAACAAATGAATATTTTAAAAATATTTAACACAGATCAATGGGGATAGATACTGAAAACGAAGTTCTAACATATTCAGAATTATTAGGTTGACATAAAAGTTCCTAGCACCATCTTTTGTATAATGTTAGGAAAATCTTCAGTGTCTTTGAAGTTTACTCAATTCCTTATTGCGTGTCTGTGCATAAAATAAACATTTCTTTTTTCTGGAAAAGCAATAATTTTACTTTATTTTGGTGAAAGGCAAAACAGAACATTCAACATGATTTACTATTCATGTTTAATGTGAAAAAGGAGTGAAAGTTTGTGGATGCAGGAGATTAAACCTGTGATAAGTGGGTGAGGAAATTTTGAGCTGAAAGACAAAGAAGACTTCAGAAAACAAGAAATTTAAAAATTGATAAATCTAAACTTTTGAAAAGACATGCCTCTACATTGTGTGAACTTACAGAACAACTGCAGGTGAATTGGTTGTTTATAATATTTATGAACGTAGGTTCATAAATATTTTAATGAATAGGTAGGGAAATAGTTTCTACATAGATTTACAGAGAGAAACATCAATTAGCCTTTAAACACAGGTAAAAATAAAACTTATTTTTGAACAAAATAGTCACTGGTAATTAAAAATTAATATTATGGAGATTAAGGAAAAAGAAAATCATTTGTAGATCATGGACAACTTCCAATACTTTTCATTATATGCCATTCTATTTAAACCAGAAGGGTCATCTTGGTTGTTACATTGTGGCCTTAATCTGAACTAAACACTTTATTCAATCCATGAGGATAGGTTGTTCTCCATGTTTAGGGAATATCTTGTATTTGTATAAGTTAATTTTTCCTAGTCTGCATTGTGTTGCATGTCTATCTTAATTGATTTTTTGACACTGCTCAACCAAGGGACTGAACTCACAACTGCCATAGAACCAGATATGTTTTAATCTAGGTACATTGAAAAAATTTGCTAAAAATAGAGCATAGCATGATGAAAATAATTTTTTACTAACTGTTTGTTATTATCAAGAGGAAAGATCAAAGAATTTGGGGGTATCTTTTTTTTTTTACATTTTGTAATTATTCCCAGAACGTCTGAAATTTTTGTTAAAAATCTTTTTTTTTTGTCTGCAAAATTGACAGAAAATCGATCATGTCAACCATTTTTTTCCATTTTGTAAATAAAAATGAAAATCTCTGTTTAAAATTCTTTTAAAAATCAATCATAATTTTTTTCAAAATTTATTTTAAGAAAATTAAAAATTATAAAGTTTATTTAAAATATTTTGAAACAAACATTACTTACTTTCTGCTCTGAAAAAAATGTTGTTTAAAAATAAGAAAGCATTTGGTGACAATTGACAAGTGATGCTTTAATCACGTACTGACAGCTTACGTGAGGGAAAGTTATTGTATGGAAGGATAGAAGTGACATAATTATTTAGATTTAAGTGAACAAATTATTTACCTCATTATTTTTATGGAAAACTTTCAGTTCTCTAATTTTTTTTGTTTTTCTTTTTTTATACTTAGCTTTCACCTTTATGTTTACAATGCTTTATGGAAAATATATTATGAAAAAAATTAAAATAAGACTGTTGAGAGCGAGATAAAATTTCATAAGAAAGGTATTTAATTAATTTATAGGTACCTTTCTTATGATCAGAATTGTACATAAGAATACTATAATTTTATGTACATTTATTACATTTTACTGTAACTTAAATAACGTGACATTTTATTGTTTCCATGTACGATCTTCTGTACATTTGAATTACAGCCATTTTATGGACACAAAATCCATGCAAAATTGTATTTTTAAAACACTGGTGCTCTGTTGATTGCAATAAGCTTTACAATTTATAATCTGTAAAGATTTAATAACACCAGTGACTAAACTGTACACCATTTTTATTAATTTTAGAATGTTTAATAACTTTAATGTAAAAATGATAAAATAATTTAAGAAATAACAAATAATTGTTTTAAAAATTCATTTTTCATTGAAAAAGTTTTTTGCTTTCAGAAAATATTATTCATATTCATAAAAGCAACTAAAAGCATTTGAAATTAAATAATATCTTTGTTTTGAGTTTTGTATGTTACAATTCAGAGCTGATTTTCAGGTAGAGGTGCTCCGATTAAAAAAAAAAAAAACAAAAAAAATAATAACATGATTTGCTTTCCTCAAAGCCTTGTGCTTTTAACTAATATAATCACTAAATTGTATGGTAATGAATTTCTAGAGTTTTCATAAAATTAATTATGGGGCAGGGTAATAAATATATATAAAAAAAAAATTTGCCATGACTTTAAAAAAGGAAAACATTTATAATTTCCATTTGTGAAAGTTTCATTAAAATCCGACAATTGACTTTTATTTTTGCAAGATTTTCAAAATTAATTCTGCTGATACAAAGATAATCAAGTTTTTTTTTTTTTTTTTTTTTTTTTTAAATCAAAAGTTAGAATCTTCTCAAAAGAAGGAGACTTTTAAAAAATTAATTAAAAAATACTTTAATAATAAGAAACATTTTGACGATAAAATTTTGTTTTTGTCAAGTTTGGTGTCTTTTTCATCATGCTATGCTCTTTCTTTTAGCGATCTCATTGAAGTACCTACTTTAATCGAGTAGGCCAGGTCTCTCTTGGGGTAATCCACTAGAGTAATTTTGAAAACTTAAATTTAATGGGACTTTTTATTGTTCTTTTCTTTCATAGAGGCTCCCCCAAATTATATTTATCTCTATGCTAAGTCTACTGGTGAAGTTGTCAGTCTAATACATGTACTAATACTTTTAGTTGTCTTGTTCTCCAGTGTTGTTCTGTCTATAATCATAAATCCACAGGAATTGATAGCCACACTTTTTCTTTTGTACATGATCAGTCATGCCGGATTTCAATATCTTTCTTGAGACTACAGCCTTTCAATTTTCCTCCATCTTTACTGGTCTCATCCTTGTATTCTTTGCCACAACTTCAATGAGTAGAATACATACAATTTTGTATTATGTTCTCCTCCAAGATGACTGAAATATTTGTGAATACCATCCTGATGTTTTATAGATCACAGATCATCTAAATCTTTTCAGTTGTACCTCTTATTCATGGTAGGCAGACTGTAACAGATTTTTTTTATTTTTTATTGTTGTCCTTTCTTTTTTGTCCCTGCTTGTAGAAGCTGATGTTACCTTGAAGAGAGTTTTTAATATTGATCATCTACTGTTGGTATGTGTCTGTGTTGCCACTTGTAAGTTTAGTCAAATGTTGTAGAGAGTGAATGATCCCCTTCTTGATGCTGTATGGAAGTTAGGAAAAGAAGTTCAGGTACTGTCTAGAGAATGTTTGGGTTATACTATATGGATGTCTTTAACCCATACTCTGTATGATTTATTAGCATATTCAGGAAGGTCAGTTGACCAATTTCCTTTTCTGTTGTGGACTGTACTGAAGGTCATATGCTCCAGCAGTCCTTGTGCATATTACTGGTAGATCCTCTGTATGAATGAGTCATCTATATATGTAAGACACATGGTTGGCTTTAGTGATGATGTTCCCATAGCAATTTCCTCAACGTATTCTGTATATGTCATTACAGGAGAGAATGGTGATTATGAATTTCACTTCCCAGGCCAATGCAGCATCAAGAAAAGGAGCATCTGCTGCTTGAAAGTTTTTCATTTAATGAAATTGCCTTTATAAAAACTAATGAATTTCTAAAAATATATGCCATTATTCCGTAATAATTCTTTGAGGCACTTATAAAGTAAAAATATATACTAAAGAGTACTAAAGAATTATGTCCAAAACCTGACCAAATATCAGAATTTTATTTTGAATCCCTTTTTAGTTGGGTCAAGAACTTTCCAGCATGTCATAAAAAAAAACAAAAATATAAAAACTATTAAGCATCAGTGTAATTTAAAATCACAAACAACCAAGATAATAGGCTTTGTATACTAATATATTGTACAGACGGACAGCTTGTAAGTGAAGGACATTTCTTGGATAAAATTATTCAGTTAGATTTTTTTACATGCAGATTCATCAATTGAAAAAAAAAAATCATCTGTTAACTGATATACTAAAGAAAAATCATAGAATTTTTTCTTTTCAAATTGTGTTATATATTACTGAAATAATACAGTGAGATAATTATTTTGAATCCCAAAATTCATATTTTATTCAGACAATACTAACTTCATATCAGGCAGTCACTATCTTTAAAACCCAAACAGGAAAAGTTTAGATATAAATATAGATAAACATTTCTCTATTAATTTTTAAATAACAGAGCAAAGAATATTGTGAAATATCTCGCAAAGCAGTTGATTCAATTTCATTGTTTGAACAACAAATAAAAATAAAATTAAAAAATTAAGTTTCTGACTTATGTATTGCATCAATGACTTCAAAAAAGTTTATCCTAAATCTATAACAATATAAAAATGATATCATGACAAAATAAATCAATTTATGATAAATTTTTAAAGAAACCATTTCAATTCACTAGAGGTTAAATTTGGAATAAGTACTCAGAGGAGGTAAATCAGCTGTGTCAGTTCAGATTTCAGTCCCCTGGCCCAGACACTAAATTATGAATTATTCTCTTTAGTTAATCTGTTTAAAAAATTATTTCTGAAAGAATCAAGAAGCTTTCAGATTAAAGCAGTCATAAAATAGTTGAATAACGAATGTAAAGTTATTTTTAATCTTTCTTGTTTTGTCTTGTAAAAATAAGGAATAAAAAAAAAGTGAGGAAAAGATGAATATTTAATTTATTTTAACATGTCCAAAATTCGTGGTCAAATTCTTATTACTTATTAAGATACTGAAATAACAATTTCATTGAACAATCGAGAATATTTTATCCTAATTTTTAAAGGTTAAATATAATGAGTGTTAAAACAGAAAACAGGTGCAAAGAAATCATTTCTCTCTTCTGTGTGAAAAACAGTAAGAGAAAAGTTTACCAACATGGATTAAATAAAAAAAAAAAAAAAAAAATGCTTGGTTCAACATTCCAAGAATGTTACCAAATCCAATAGATATCTGAAGAAAGGTAGAAAGTACAAAAGTTGAAATGGTCTGAGTATAATGTGGATTTGCGAAGACCAGTCCAAATAAATCAGTTTTTAACTCATCCAAACATTACGATTATTAGCAACTAGGCAAAATATGAGTTATGTGTATCTTTCATAACATAATTTGATCTACTTATAAACTTTTTTGATTAGTCACTTTACATTACAGAAAAATGAAGTGTTTTACAAAAAAAAAAAAAAAAAAATATTTGTTTTTTTTCACCCTGTTTCTTCTTATGAAAGAATTTTTGTACAAAAGAATTAGACACAGGAAAATTTCTTAGTGATGCTCTTACTACTCTGACTACTTTGTATTTTTATTTATACCCGACATGTGGATGTAGCTATAGACATATATGCATCCATATTTAACAGAAAAACACTTGGGTCAATTTGAACATATGTTACTTGAAGGGTATAAAATTTTTAATAAATTAATAACTATATATGCTTAAAAGCTGAAACTTTGCAGATTAATAATTTGATGTTTTAAATGTGGTGTAAATTTTACCTTTCCCTGTAAATTATAATTAAATTTTGTTTTAAATTGGTATCCACTCAGTATGGATATTAATAATAATTTCAATAAAAATAGATTTTGTTAACAACTGAAGAGAATCTGTTCTTCAATAATTTCAATCTAATTTGTTCATTTTACCAAATCATTTTAAGATTATAGATTTAAAAAAAATTTTTTCTTCCTAAACACTACTAATGTCACTACTATTTTGTAATTGTTTTACTTACACATTATCTTAATATTTTGTTTGTTTTTCTAGTTTTACAAAGAGTAATTAAGAAAATTTTGCTGTATCATTTAAAACTGACACAGTTAATTTTTCAGATGTCTTTTCTAACAACATAAAGCATTCCTTTTAATTATATATTCATGCATATAGAATTAAAATCAGTCTATTAATTCTTAAACTACATATCCAACTTTATAAACGTTCTTTAAAAAATTTTACAGATTTTTACTCACCATAGTTAAATCTTTTGGAGACTTGTAATAACCTTTTATTCTCTAGACTAAAGTTTAAATATTTTGCACCATTTTTGCCAGTTTTTACAATGCAAATTATATTTCAGTTAAAATTTTTCACAGAATTAATAATAGACTATTTAATAGTAAATAAATAAAAGAATTAATTTAATTTACAAGAAAATATTGACAAAATTGAAACAAAGTTGTCAAGAAAAAAAGTTTTACAAGATAATCATGTATTATACAGTAAAATAAAAATAGATTATTTAAAATTCTCCTATTCTCAATTAATAAAATCAGTAGTTTTTTATCTTTGTTTATGACTTTCAAACAAGACTGAAAATATTCAATTAAATATGCGCTTTTATAAATAAACCTGAACAGAGAGAAAAATCAGGATGACTAAAAAGATGCAATAACATAAGAGAACTGGCTTGTAAAAAAAAAGTAACCAATCACTAATATATTGCAATGTGAAAAGCTAATAAGTTATCTTAGATAAAATAAGGGACAGATGAGAACAATGTTGTTAAAATGCATTTTGCTGCTGTAGATCTTTCTTTTTCTTAAAAAAAAAATTATAAGTATGACTTAATTAATAGAATTGTCTTACAAACAATCTGCAATATATATTTTTTTTAATTTTGCACTTCTACAACATCTGATGAATGAAGAAGATTAAAAAAAAAATATGAAGGAATCTATAATTTCTTATTCTATTTTCTTTGTTTATCCCCAATGATTGACAAGTGGGTATTTTTGGTATTTGTATCTCATTCTAGTTGAGCACTGACTCTTGATTAGAGATATGTCTTCCTACCAAGCATATTAAAAACTAGCATAATTTACTGAACTCTCAAAAAGTAAAACTAAAAGTAAGTAAAGTAAAGCTAAAAAACTTATGTCATTGTGAACGATTTTTTAATTTTTTTTTTTATTTACAATATTTTAAAACTATCTTTCAAATCTAAATTTCCTTTGCTTTACGTTTTAGATTCTCTAGTCAGTGTAGGTAGTCTGGTATAGAAAAAGAATTGTGAGTGACGAGCGTGATTTAAATGATTTTTTTTTCATAAAATTCATTAAAACAACAGTAACAATCTCTCCACCCACTTTTAAGACAAGATGGGGCGTAGTTAATTTTTATGAGGAGTCATAAACTTTATGTTGTAAATTTTTAATCTTCTTAAATAACTCTTCCTCTAGACAAAGACAAGTTATTTTTATTGTTTTGAATTAAAAACAGTGTGCGAACATATTTTTACTAGCTTATTGAAAAAAACACCACCAATGAAAGTATGTATTTATTGTCATTCATTTCCTTTTTATTTTGCACCTACTTACTTCTTAACAATAACATAGTCAGTATTGCCAAAAATAACATAGCAATCAATTGACGACCACTTGTAAATATTAATTTTTATTTTAGAAAGTGAATGTTTACTAAAAAAAATATTATCAAGTTGAATGAAGAAAGGAAAAAATATTCTGAAAAAGTTACAATATGAATTTTTAAACAAATTAAAATTCTGAAGGTCCTGTAAATATTTAGGAGAGACCTAGCTCCTTTATACTCATAATTCAATTACTGTTACATTTATTGTAAATTATTATGATTATTAAACCAGTAATTCTTAATGGCGAGACAACAAATTCAAGTGGTTCCTTAAAATAAAAATAATGCCGAAGCAAACAACTAGTTAGGTGGAGCATTTGATAACAAAAATAAAAATAATGATAAACAGCTATTGAATAAAATGTCTGTGATAATCTAAAAGGATAAGCTTCAAAATCTAAAACGAAGGAATAAAAATATCAATATTCTGACCGTTCTCAGCTTCTTGGTAAACAATAAGATTTATTTTTGTACAAACTTGGTCCGCTGTCTACATAGACCCTCCTTCATGTTCGCCATCATGTGATGTTATCCGGTGATCAAGAAGACAACGTCCCAACTACAAAATAATTCCAACGGTCGGTCCATTTTTTAATCGTACGTAAATAATTTTCTCGTGTTGGGACTATTAATGGAAAAGGTAAACAATGCAGTATTGAACATAACAAATACCAGTTGTAATTATTTCGACATTTCTTGATTTACACAATTTAGTTTTAAATAAATAATTTTAAAACAACTAAATTTAATATTAATTCATAGAAGCTATGATCATAGGTTTCCTGGTCCCTACGTAAAAAAATAAAAATAAAAATTAAAAAATAAATAAAAATTTTAAAATAAAAATATTAATGAAACTGATGTCGAGCAACAGGCATAAAAAAGGAATGCTTTATGTTAATAAAAGAAACATCTGAAAAATATTCTTGACGAAACTTGTTTTTAATTAGAAGAAAAATGCATGCTATTGAATTGTAGAAATTAAGACGGTTCTTTGTTCTCTTTCTTCAATCTAAATCTAATGTACATCCAAAAAAAATTACTAGTGACTAAAATGAGCATTCATGATGAAAAAATACTCAACAAAACTTAAAAACAAAGTTTTATAATCGTCATTTGTTTATATTTGTTATTAAGGGGAAAGATTGAAGGATGTTTTATGCAAAAATTATTTTGTATTTAATTTAATCCTGAGAAGCTTGAAAATTTTTTGCTAAAATTATTTTTCTGGTGTCAACATAGGATCATAAATTTGTGCGGGATATTTGAGCATATTTTTTTTTCCAGTGAAAACCACATTGATTTGAAAATTTCTATAAAAATCACATAATTGTCGGATTTTAATGAAACTTTCAACTTATTCGGAAATTAATGACATTTATTTTTTAAACGTTTATTTTTTAGAAAATATTTTATTTTTATATCTGGTACCCACCACTCATGAAATTTTGATAAATTTTTTCTTGTAGCGCTTAATGTTTATATATTGATTATAAGGAGAATTTATCTTCTTTTTTTTTTTGTTGAACAGGACCTACTCTGGATAGTAAAGTAAAAATGCTAAAACTAAGTAAGACTACTTCGCAGTTTTTACCCACCCTAGTACAGCCAACTGTATTCCCTTACCTAATTGTATTTCACCCCAAAATTTGGTTTCGTTCGGTCAATATATGGCTATTTTAGAGGGTGTGACAGACGGACTAACGTTAGTTACAGAATTTTATATATATTTCGCAGCCATATACACATGTAAGCAAAGACACAGTTTGACGGAAAATAAGCTGTTGATCAGTTTATCTTTTCTTTTTATTCGTTTCCTTTCTTGTTTTTAACTTGCTCATCCAGTGTAGGGGTTCTTCATACGGTGAGAGTGGGGGTGGATTGTTTCAATATCTTATTTCAAACTTAGTCAATTATGTGTGCATGTGCTTGTAAAGTTTGACTGAATATATGAGATTGATAATATCCTCACTGAATATCTCTCAGCTAACTTTCATATTTGTGGTGAATTTAGTATTCACCAAAAAAGTGGTTAGTCCACTGGAACAAAACAGATACTGCACAGACTTCTCCATCGACTACGAACTAAGATCATCGAAGAATCCACATGTATTCCCGATACAACAGGGCATCAGACGGACCTCCGTGACCTCTTCCTTACATCCCGCTCTGAAAAATGCCTCGCATAAAGTTTTACACCCCCCTGGGTACTTCAGATCATTCACTAATCAGTGTCAAAATTGATGCTAAACCAAAAGCATCTCCTGCTGTGCCGTTGCATAGAACGATTTTTTGGTATACGAAAGCCAACTGAGACAGCTTCAGATCTTAAATGACGGAAGCTCACTCTCAAACCTATTCAAACGTATTGCCTCCAAAACTGTCACCTTCATCTCAGAATGGATCATTTTTGGAATGGAGATTTTTATAAGCCAGAAAAAATTCCAGCAAAAAGACGAACAGCCAACCTACAATATATATCACAGGGAACGGTATAGTAGGTCACTTGCGGCATTCAGGATTGCCAGCAATCATTGCAAGAGAGTTCTAGAAAGTGTAGCTATGCACAAGCAGTCTAGGCCAAGGTCGAAAACAAACAACTTGAAACTCAGGAATTGCGGACGATCTCGAACCAATTTCTGAATAGAGACAAGTAGTGCCTACTATTGTAAATGGCCCCGAGGTCATCTAATCCTCGTCAGATCTTCCCCCATCTCACCCAATCTCAGTAATGTGTTTATTACAGTTCGGGAAGTTTCAAGTCTTATCAAAAGTCTTGATCTTAAGGCTACTGTGACGATCTACATCACACACACACATACATACATACATACATACATACATACATACATACATGCATACAAATCATACAACGACAAGCATTCATTGGATAATAAATCAACACTACTTTGTAATAGTCAATTTACAAATCGCAGCAATGCGACAATTTTGTAATCGCTCTATTTTCATGTTGTCGATTTTATGCACTTTTGGGAAAAACGGATCCCAGAAGCTTTCTTGAGTCTCCCCAAAACTCGCTTGCTGATTGGTCAATGCCAACCAATCAGATTGCACGTGAAGAACAATTCTTCCCGCGCAGCGATTCGGAGCCGATGATCACCTATATAAGCAAGAAATATTCTTAGATAATTAGTGAGATTTCAGCTGCCTAACGAACCCACGGCAGTTGAAACCATGCGTCAATCTTCTTACTCACACCACCACTCACATGCTGAATATTCCTTACACTCACATAAACTTTTCCTTACACAGAAAAACTGTTGAAAACATTTATTGCCAGAAACTATCACAAAGTTGCTTTCTTTCAGTGAACTTTGGAATACAAATAATAGTTAAAGAGAGACAACTCTTGTTTTACTCAATGCATGTCTTCTTTCACATCGTTGTTTGTACATCTTGTTAAATACATATTTTATGTGTAATGATGTCTTTGGCTTATCCTTTTTTCTTCACCTCAGTTTGGTTTCCTAATCTAAGTTAAATTAATGTGGTGAAGTCTGCCACACTACTGATCCAGATAAATTCCCATTGGTTGTCCTTAAAACATTAACCCGGAATTATCCCCGATCTTAGGGAAATTATTCTAAACCACGGCTTCAAGGAGAAATCCTTCCCAAATCTGTGGATGGTGTCAAGCGTATGCTCCAGTTTCAAGAAAGTAGGTGAGCACTCATCTCCGTTACAGTATAGACCTATCAGCTTCTTCAGTGTCGTTGGCAAATTTTTGAAGCTATAATCAACAAGAAGGTTATTGAACACCTCAATAAGGACAAGCTCTTGGGTGGTAAACAGTACGGGTTTCAATCGTCCCATTTCATTGCTGATATCCTGTCATTACTCACTGAACCAGCGAGACACAACAAAAAAACGAAGACGATCGCATTAGATATTTCAAAGGCCTTTGAAATGGTGTGTCATAAACGGTTACTGAACAAGCTCTCTAGCTATGGAATCACTGGAAGTGTCTTTTCCGTTATAAAGTTCTTCCTAACGCGTAGGTCCCTGGAGGTAGTTGTTAACGGCCAGTCCCCCGAGGACTAAACGATCAACCCAGCCCCCCCCCCCACACACACACACCAAGGTTCGCTTCTCGGTTCAATCATCTTTCTATTTACACTAATAATCTATCGAAGACTATACTCCGATTATTTGTGAAAATCTATACTGATGATACAACGGTATATGGGTGCACATTAAAAACTCCAGATGACCAGAGGTTGGCAGCTGATCTCTCCTCTCACCTAATTCTAAGAGCTCAGTGAGAAAAAAATCTGGTTGATCTCATTCAATACCCCAAAAACGAAATTAGTGACGCGGCATCATCACAGAGCGGATCCAGAATTTTCACTGATCACGATGAACGGATGCTCCTTCAGGTAGGCCTGGGTCTTAGACTCAACCCAGACCTCAAGTCGAACTAATATATATCGCTAAATATGCTGGGAAAATGTTCGGTTCTTTGTACCACTCCAGTAAATACTTGACTTCTCCTGCTATTCTCTACCTTTACAAAAGCCAGATAAAGCCGAAAATTGAGTTATGCTACCATATATGGGCATTTACATTATATACGCACATACAAAATCACACGCAGGTAAAGTGTGACTGATAGAGAATCGACACTTCTTTTATAATATAAATTATTATTATTATTTTATTTAATTATTTATTTTTTAAACTTAAAACCACTGCCAATGTAAACTTTCTTGGGAGCAAAAATAATTTAGTTCATGTTTTAGAAGAGATTAAATATTTTCATATGCTACTAAAAGTAAAGACATGCAAAGTTATCTCGTAAGTCATCGACCCATAAGAAGAACGCCAATTGATCGCTGTACGACATGCCTCAGACAATTTTAATAATTCCTTAATCTTTGAAGAGTGAATCATTTAAATAGTCTGATATGTAGTTAGCTGAATTTGTATATGAAAATTTCAAACTATAATTTTTGACCTTGATAATATTCATCACTGAATTAAGTGCATGGAAAATGTTGAAAAAATGTTGTGAAAATATTTTATTGTTAAACTACGGACTTATTGATTTGCTTACATAGTTATATCAATGTCTGAGGCAAAAATCATATCCTGCAAAAGCAAAGTGGTGTAGGATTGGCTACCACCTCTCTCTAAGATATCGTCATACTCATTGGTGTACCGTCATGGGCTAGGCGGCTAGTCTCATGTAAAATCCATACCAGACAAGCAAAGTACAGTAACTCGACGTAGCGTCGATTCCATAGATCGTCAGAAGATCTCTGAAAAGATGTTGAGCTATGCCATCTAGATAGCTGATAATATTGCGAGCTATTAGATCTCTCCACCAGATTCCATAAATGATCAGTGGGTCTCATATAAGGCGAACGTGGTGATCAACATCATATCGGAAGTCTCTAGAATGTTCTTAAAACAAATTGTGGGCAACTTGGGGCCGATGACACGGTGCATTATCCTGGAGTCCTTGAATGGGTGCAAATGGTCACAGCACATTACAAAATTAGGGATCATTGTGTTTAAGTGGACCTAAACGATGTGACGTGAACACATCATTATGGAATCACCCCAGCTCGACAATCAGCCCAAAACAACCGGAATCGCGATTCATCGGACCACACCACACGTTGCAGATCTTTCAGGGTTCATTTGGTAACGTCACAAGCCAAGGTGAAGTGTTGTCTCCGGTGTCGTGATGTTAACAGAGACCTCTGGTGGAACTTCAGAGACCTCATGGAAGCTAAAGAACGCTGAACTGATTTGCTGGATACGCGTCAGGTGCCTCCTTTATTGGATCTGATCTGGTTAAAGCCAGTGTTGTTTGTCTGTTATAAATAATTCGACCCAAACGCCTCTGGTCACAATCATTTAAGACCCGTGGTTGGCCACTGAACTGTCCTAAGGTGGCAGTAATATATTCTATCAGTTATTCCGGTAGTTAGTTCGACGGATGTAAAATGTCCGCACTATTTCAGAAATGGAAGGTCTTATCCGTCTGGTATCACTATCATGTCACGGTCGAACTCCAATAATTCGAGTCACCTTGGTCGGAGTCGCCTAACCTTGCGCTACGTTAGCAGAGGTTAGAGCAAGATAAGTTGGCACCACTGACCATTGTTGCGAGTGTTTGCTGGCGTGTGTTTAAGCTGGAAAACACGTGTTTCCTGGTATATCTATCCCAAGACAAAAATAGCGGACTCGAATGTGAGTCTGGGTAATAAAATGAAAAAGTGACACCAAAACTATATATACAGACAAACGATAAGCATGTATTAACAATGACAAAGCAATTAATATGAAAGAAGAAAACATTTAAACTAGTGAAGATGTTTACATAGAAGTCCTAGAGAAAAGTAATGGAAAGTGAAGAGAAAGGTGCTGGCATGTGTGTGTGTTTGTGTGTTTGTGTGTTTGCGTGTGCGTGTCTGCATGTGTATGTGCGCGCGCTGAGAAAATGAGGTTAAATGTGAATGAATGCAGCAAGAAGGTCTCCGTACCTTAATCGGTGAAATAATTGTTGCGTTAGACTTCCCGAGGAAAATAGATATGTATTCGTTTTGCTGGTGGCTTATCCATCTTATTGTTACTGACGATCGTAGAATGACAGTCTGATAGTTTCGATAACATGTAAGTGAAACTAAGCGGAAAGAAATACTCGTTGAAAAAATTATAATGATTGAAAAACAAAATACCTATAAGCCTCACATTGATGAAAGACTCGTAAAACAATAGAAGCATACAAGTATTTGCCATTGATATATGATTTATCAACATCGTCATTAAGTTTATACTTTCGGAATGTATCATCTAAATGATGTATTAAATTAATTTGTTCAATTGTATTTTGAAGACCTAAATAAAAGTAAGTAGGATTAAACCGTTTAGAATTTTAATTCATAAACTTTTGATCAATCCACTATGTCTTGTTTAGTTTAGTCCTATTAGATAATTTCTGATCAAATCGTAAAAGATTATATAAAAAAGGCGCTCACATCATTTTCTTAAATTATGTTTTACAGATAAAGTCTCAACGTAATTGTAATGTCACTGGGTCTATTTATACAGGAATAGAGGCGATGTGAAAAAAAAGAAGCTTTCTAAAATCTTTCCTCTAAGCCTCGATATAAACTTTTACTTGACTGATATGACGAAAACTTGAATTATTAGGCTGATCACAACCAATGCATTGATATTTTGCTTGAAAATATTTCATTAAAAATCTCAAGGTTTTGAGAGAAAAAAGAGGTGATGAAACATGGTAACTAAACATATTTCTGAAATAGTGGAAATACAGAAATTTTCAGCAGCTTTATCAAAGTTCAACTCTCTGTTGAGAGAGAGAGAGGGGGGGAGAATGACAGAGACATAGACAGAGACAGAGAGAGAGAGAGACAGAGAGAGACAGAGAGACAGGTAAAAAAGATAAAAGAAATGAGAAAGGAAAGAACACTAATAACTCGGTGTAAAGAAGAAGAGTATGAAAAGAAAATGAAAGAGTTAGCAATAAAGAAAAAGGGAATATATTGAATACGGTCAAAAGTTAAATAAATAAATAAATAAAAGCTTAATGAAATAGATTAATAAAGGAGAAATAAAAAGAAAAGGTCGTGTAACAGAAAATGTTGGTTGTAATTGAATCGAAAGATGTGAAATCTGATAGCGAATTCAATAACACAGAACTCTATTTGTAGTACAATAATAGTTTGATTCAAGTAAGGTTTGGAATATAGAAATTTTATTTTTCTAATAAATAAGCACAAATAAACGAAAGAAAATGAAAACGATTCTAAAATAAATGAGAATTACATTAACTTAGGAATGTGAAAACAATATGGAATTTCATTTCATAAATAGAAAAATGGGCCCTCAAGGTGGCGTCATTGTGTAAGAAAAGCGGAAAACGAAATTAGAACAAGGAGTAAAGAAGGCGGGAAAAATGAGAGGATTGATTGCTGCTTCTGCACGTAAAATGCAGAAAAAGTGGCATTTCACAAAACATTTTCCAGAAACAATAGCTATTCAACATTAAACTGACAATGATAGATCCGTTTTTGAATCAGCATATCACCATTGGCTTTCTCATAACATGATAGCAGCTAATGATAAATTGGAAAATGTAAGACATTATAAAATGTTATTTTTTTATTCATAAACATGTCCTTTTGTTCTTCGTTATGATTAAAATTAATAGGTGTTTTTCATGTTAGATTCTGTGGTTATATTTAATATCGCTGAGATTTATATGCAATCGTCTGTTTGAATTTCTGCATGCGCTGATAATATTTTTCCTCTATAAAAAATGAAACAGGCCGTTCAGCTTGAAAATTGTATAAAAAGATTTAAAAATGAAATCTGTATTTCATTTTTAGGTTATTCATAATTTCAAAATTTGTATATTTCTTCAAGAAACTATTATTATTATTATTATTATTATTATTATTATTATTATTATTATTACTATTACTATTATTATTATTATTATTATTATTATTACTATTACTATTACTATTACTAGCGGGACCCTTTGAATTTCCATGGACCGACTAATAGAATGTTAAGTAAACAATAAACTTTTTCTACATATATGTATGTATAAAAATCACGCATTGAAGAAGGAACAATTAAAATCTCTACATATATAATAGAATAAGATACTTAGGCAGCAAATAGTAAAATAGCGTATATTTGCACAGGTATATTTACAAATACATAAAGTTTAGCTATTAAATCTATCCTTTTTTAATATGCAATACTCACAGGCTGGGAAAATAAACAACACAGAGATACCTGGGAGTGTCCACCACGTGTGAAAAGATTGCCAATGCCAGTCAGTCCATGGTACTCCCCCCTCCCAACATAGAGCAATGCCAGTTTCCTCCGGTATGAATACAGAAAACAATAGACCTATATATGTACAAAACTATATAATACATGCCACATATAAATAGTTTCCTCTTTTGAAATATATTAATTTAATATATATATATATATATATATATATATATATATATATATATATATATATATATATATATGTGTGTGTGTGTGTGTGTGTGTGTATCTATGTATACATATAAACCAAGGGCATATACCTAATGTAATCAAGAGTCTCCAGAATTTCTGAAAACACTCCATTCCTTCAAGTCCGTATCTCTCGGTAAACAATGTTCTTAGTAACAGTTCGCCCTCTTCATCACCTTAACCATTACATCTGAGAGTTTGTGAGCTCTAGAGTATGCCACATACAATTGCTCATGACTAAACACTGGCTGAGGTAAGAACACTCCCATTTTCTCAAATGTCTTCCCCCGTGACTTATTAATAGTCATGGCATATGATAAACGGACAGGAATCTGATTTCTCTCCAAGGTGAATGGCAAGTTAGAGTCGCTTGGAGCCAGCTTTATTCTGTGGATTAGTCTGCCAATGAGTGAGCTGATAATCAAGGAAGCCTCAGTTGAATGTTTATGCATGGCCACCACTTCCAGTCTCGTACCATTTCAGAGTCCATGCTGGATAGAAATGTTACGAAGTAGCATTACACTATTGACCGGGTTTTAAACTCAATTTATGAGAAGGCATTCCTGATGGCGTCAAAGAGTTTCGGAATTCAAGTGGGTAGTACTCGGCCTCAGCAGGATCATGTCAAAACTTTATCTGTTCTATGATAGGTGCAGCAGTCATCTAGAAGTTGTCTCGAAACTTCTTCAGAAGGTAGTCTGTGTTCTTTGGCAAAAGAATTACTCTACTCCTTCTCTGTTCTTCAGAGGTATTGTTGAAGATATTATTCACCAGAGAGTCGTCAACACATGAAATTTGAAGTATTTCTTTCTATGTCATCAACAGCAAGATTAGGATATTGTGAAGCTGCTGATGTTCCATTGTGAAGATGCAAGAGACATGCTAGAAATTCCCTTTGATCTGCTTTTGTCCTGATGTTTTGGCTTAATCTGTATTGCATGAAAATCATCCATAGTGGAGAATTTTTAATACAGCTTTCAATGATTGCCTCACGAGTTCTTGGCAATATGCCTAAAGTTTGCCCCCAAGAGCACAACTTTACCACCAAAAATAGCAACAATGCCAGTGAGATCTCCCAAGACATTATCAATACCATGAAGAGCAAATGAAGGGATCATAGAAGTCTCATCCAAGATAATCAATATCAGGTTTCGTAAATAATTTACATGGTCTGAAGTGGCTGGTACATTACAATGCTAGCATCCGTGAGTGGGACAGGCAATTTGAACAAATTATGGATAGTCTTTCCAACTGACAGTAATGTAGAAGAAATGTCTGTCCAAGCACCACTTCACACTTTGCAGTAGTTCCTTCACAGATCAGAAATTATGGTTTTAAACATATAAGTTTTACCACAACCTCCTTGTACATCTAAATAGAAACAGGGGTGGTTGGGCACCTCACCTCTCTTCTTCTTATCTACAGACTCAAGCCCAGCATTTTTGATCAATCTCTGTTCATCAGTAAGTGTTACAATGCCTGGGTGATCGAGGTCTTCATGATGGTCAAGCTGCACAATTACTAAACAGTAGAAATGACAATTGTCCTCATATTTTATTTATTCGGTTTCTATTATTTCTTTCCAGACTGGTATTTTTCTTTTTCGTTTATGTTTTTAATTTTTCACCTGTTGTTTCTGCAATCGTTGCCAAGACTGCGTATATAAGATGATTAATTTCTGCCAGGTCCATCGGTCTTTCCATTTCATTTTTTTACTTTTCTAATTGCCTGCTAGCAAAGCTGATGGTTTCCTTCACTTGACGGATCTTCCTTACTTTTGGAATTCTCGGCCATTCCTCGAAAGACATTTCCTTTACATTCTCCCATTTATATCGGATGTTTTTGTCATCTCTATTTCTCTCCCATATTCGTCATTATCTTCCTCTATTTTCTTGTGCAACTCAGAATGATTATTACAACTAGTTTCTATTTGTTCCTCTGCATGTGTCTCCTCTGGGTTGTTGGCATTTAGCCCCTCGATGTTAACGTTTAATCTATTTTTGATGTTTTCTCTGATGCTTTCGAGTTCTATATCAGGTATTCTTTTGTTCCTGATGTTGGCATCCATGCTTAGTCTGTTTAAGAGGTGTTTTTCTCGCCAGATATTATAGACGGCTTTGGTTGTTGTTGTCGTTGTCAGATTTATCTTAGCTGTGTAAAAGGCTATCATTACTTCAATATTCTCTTCCATAGACCATTTATTTATATTTTTTGTGGGATCGTCTTTTAATAAATACAGAAGGCCTCTGTGAGAACTGTCCTCTGCGTGGTTTTCTTTTTCTAATTCTCGTTCGGTAGTGTTTGTTGCAGCTGCAGACTTTTCGATCCCAGTCTTGTTCCTCACTGGAGATCGCGGTCCTTGTTGACCAGTGTGACGATCGATGCAATTTATCAATAATTTATTTATTTATCTAATACTAAAAGTCTGTGAATCGTGCGTACGTTGGCCGTCGGGCGCATAATGATTTAAGTTTCTCTCTACCTCTCTCTTTCCATCTATCTCCCTCTTCCTATCACAGAGAGATGGAAAGAGAGAGAGAGAGAGAGAGAGGTAGAAATGTAGACGATTATTATTCAATGCAATGATGGGGTTACCATCTGTAGAGATACGTCGGGATTAGCTATAATTTGTATAGTGAATTCAGTTGCGTGCTCAAAGTATCGTAAATCCTCAACACATTTAATTACTTCTTCAATGAATTACAGTGCAATGAACAAAATGAGAAAATAACACAAAACAATATTATATACCAACAAACAAATTTTCATTTATATAGCATAAAAAATACAATGATTTATGCAAGAAGTAATTCAGATTTGTAAATGAAATCTGTGTGGTGTTTGTTTAAATCTTCGTATAATCACTTTTTGGAATGCATTTTGTGAATTTAAGTGAAAGACTGTATGTTGAAATTGTTGTGATGAAAAGTTGAATATGAAGATGAGTGAGTTGGTGTCGGAAGGTTTGGATTATGTTAAAAGGTAGCTTTAAAAACTTCAGATGACAAAGTCACGTGAATTTGTTTAGCAACTGGTTTGTAATCACGATGCTCACTAGCGAGATGAGTTTGCGTGCTGAATTTATGTACTTGGGTGAACACGTGATAAGCTCCAGAAAATTAGCGTCAAAATATTTAACTCGATCACGAGATGAAAAATAGATGTGCGTGTGTGGATGGTGACGCCCACTTGCTTTTTTATGAACCAATCAGCAAGCGAATTTTTGGAAAATATGTGTTGAGCTGGTTTTGTATAAGAATACACTTTTAGATGGCTTTTGCACAGATTTTAACAAAATCTCGTAGTGATCCACTTTTAGATGGTGTTTGCGCAAAAGCGTAGAATTACAATTCTACAACCCCCACCGCAGATTGTAAAAGTTTCGAAGTTACAATATGTGTAATATGTTTTTAATCTGGCCGGCCAGTAGACATGACTACCAGATCTAGACTTAAGATGTGCAGAGTATAAATTAGGCTGAGGAAGTATCGCCTGGGTAGAAGAAGGCTGGTTAGCAGTGAAAGATGATTGATTAGTGACGTCAATTAACACTGGTTTCTACCTGTCAGTAGTAATAGTAGTAGATTTGTCATTAATGAAAACAGAGAAATATTTCGGAGTACTGGAAATAACTTTGTATGGACCGGAATATGTAGGCATTAACGGTTTCTTTAGTGTGTCATTATGTACGAATATATACAAGCAAGACGAGAAGAGGACGGATTGAAATTGAGGACCACGATCAGTAGTAATGATAGACGGGCATCTGAAAATAGATATTTAGTCTCGGAAAATTGCCCGAGAAACGCCCTTTGATGATGGTGTTTTCAGTGGAACCACTACCGGTCACCGCGTAAAGCGATCAATAACATTCAGTAAATACTAATAACCTTCAACCTCTTGTAATGGACCGACCAAATCCACATGAATGTGCGTAAATCGGCCACCAGGTGCAGTAAAATATTCAGGGAAACTTAGTGTAGCGCTGGATCTTATTTTTCTGGCACTAAATACAGGACTGTGTCCAATATTTCACATCACTGGCATATTAGGCCAAATAAATAAACCTCTTGCCGATCAGTTTTGCTGTCGCTTTACGCCGGGGATATGAGAAAGAGTGGAAATGACCGAAGATCATTTTACGCTTAGAAGGAGGAACATAAGGTCTGGGGTGAACTGTACTGACATCACAATACAAATAAGTAGTGGTGAATGGCACGGGACGTTGCTGAAAACATAGTGACGAATCCTTTTTTTACTGTTGGCAATTAAAACATCGTCTGTTTAGGCGAAAGTAAATGGAAAAACTCGTAACACGTCATCGATCAATCGCTGGGATGATTGTGTGGCGTTTCGTAAACTGAAAGGCATCCGAGCGAATTCATACATGCCAAACGGTGTTGTAATTGTGATTTTATGTATGTCTTCCTCCGCGATCGGTATTTGATAAAAAGCCTTTTTTTAAAAATCTAGTTGAGTAAATACAGTGACTCCTTGCAGACACATCGCAAAGTCATGCAAGTTCGGGATAGGGTATTTATCCGTTTCCGAATCGTTTGTGCGTTGAGTTTCCGGAAATCTCCGCAGGGTCTCTATAACCCCGCCTCAGGTTTAGGGACCATGTGTAATGGAGATGCGTAAGGGCTTGAAGACGGTCGTATTATACCTAGGTCCAGCATATGCTGGAATTCAGCCTTCGAAAGCTTGTACTTATGTGGCCGTAAGCGACGTGGAGGTGAAGGATCTTATGCTCTGCATTATGCCGAACAGGCTCCGTGTATTTGAAAGGCGTAATGATCTTTTGATCTTTTTTTTGAGTAATTTCTATAACCCGTTAGCAGCGGGCAACGCTGCACTGATCCTAGTAGTTGTATACTTCATGGTGAACTCTGTCGTTTGGTTCACCAGAGATCGGGAAGATATGTTAACAGTTAAGCCAAAATGGGCTAGGAAATCCGCAATGAGAATAGGCGTCTTGACCTGTGCGATAGTAAAAATCCACGGGAAATGACCTTCTGAGTGTTAGTGGAGTCTTATCAAAGGTTTCAATGTGGGATCCGCTTGCTGAGTATAAGAGGTCTTTTTTGTTGCCATGTTGGGTTTTGGTGGTATGACACTAATTTATGCGCTAGAAATAGATGTCCGGAGTTTTCATCCTTAACGTAAAACGGACGACTTCTCTCCAGCAGCAAATATCGTCCTTACATGCTACCGGAAAGGTCGTTTCCCACCTATTGATTTGAATTTTCGCCAGTTAAGTTTGAATTACAAGGTTTGTCACATTGTTGAACCTGCTGGCCAAATTTATAATGATACCAGCATGTATCAAATTTTAGTCTATTCCTACGCGCTGAAGACGATCTGCGTCTATCGTGCCGTGATGAACGTCTGGCTTATTCATTAGAACTGATGTCTTGCTGTCGAATTGTGCTTTGCAAGTTTTCCTTTGTAAAGTGAGATCAGCCAGGTTTTCTTTTATTCGATGTAGTTCGTGTTAATCATTTACTGATGTAACGGACGGTGTCCGAACAGCGGTAAAAACTGCACTTGTGGGTTTGATACACTTCCATAGCCACGCCAGCTGGCAACTTCTCAATTACGTACGCGTAACGAGAAGTCTGTGACGAAATTTTCTTTGCGTTAAAGATGGCATTTAATTGTGCAAACTACATTTGCACATCTATTTGATTATATGAGGGTAGATTAATGGCGAGTGCTGTCTCGATGTGTGGTTCACTTGATTCGGCCATGGTAGTTAACTGAATTTATTAGCTCAATAAAATTGTTCGTAGATGCTACGCTCCGTTGAAGATCGGTATGATTTTGCAAAATTTTAACAAAATCTCGTAATGACCCACTTTTAGATGGTGTTTGCACAGAAGTGTAGAATTTCCATTTCTCTGTGATTGCTTGATTTCAGCTTTCAAAACTAAAAATATTTTAAATATTAAAACGAAAAAAATATTTTGGCATATTTAAAAATCATTTTCAAGTGAATATGATTTAAAAATATTTCTTGGCATATTAAAATACTTTTAAGTTGATCTGATTAAAAAAAACAAGTACTTGTATTTCAACTTCCTTCAAACAAATAATTTTCTTTTCCCTTTTTATACTTTCAATGTTGAAATCAATTTCAGTGTTTTATAAGCTAACGCTTCAGTGACCCAACTAGTCTTGTCAGTAATAAGTGTTTAATAACTGTCCAATGCTCTGCCCGAATCAGGAAAAAAAATTACGATTTGTGTCAAAAAGAAATAAAACTAATAGGTATCGATTACATATTTGGTATATCAACAAAACTTTGTAATATGTTTCCAAAATTAAAATGTTATTAATCAAAAAATTAATTTGCGTTTTTATACTAATCAATATATATATATATATATATATATATATATATATATATATATATATATATATATATATATATATAAAAGAAGTTATAGTGGTTCCAACGAGAGAAAAGTGTGTATATTAAAAAGAAGAGAAGAGAGGTGCTGCCAAACGTTTTTGGTTGTAATCTGAATTTTTTTAAAAATATTATGTTTTATTTTCCATAAGCATAATATTTAAAAAAAAAAAAAATCCACATTACAACCAAAAACGTTTGTGGCACCTCTCTTCTCTTCTTTTTAATATATATATATATATATATATATATATATATATATATATATATATATATATATATACACACATATACAAGTGCACATACATATACATATACAAATATAATATTAATAATGAGTCGTTTATGTATCTGAAATAGGAAGAGTTTGTAGTGTTTTTGAAAGGGTCACTCTCTAGAAATTCTAAAAATAGACAAGCAAGAACGCCGCTGAGAGGAGATCCTGTAGTGCCATGCCTACATTTTCTCCAATTCTAATTGGTCGATAAATACATACTTAAAAATAACAGGACAATTTATCTATCGCATTCCACCATAGTAAATTTGTTCCTACACTTTGTTCAAAACAAGCTTTGCTACAAAATCGCTGATTGGTCCATTTTCCGTCCAATCGGATATTTTTCATGTATATTCAAAAATGTACTATAGCGTCTCTGCTGGGAGCCACCCCAGATAGTATAAATATTGGATGTATTCCAAAAAACCAGTAGTAGTAATTTCAGAACCACAGTCGAGGTACCAGAGACAATAGTTCTCATTTACTCGCCCGTGTATTTCACCCTACTCACTCCGCACGTACATACACACTACAGAACTTTATGTGACACACCACCAGTTCTCAGTGGACACACCAAGTTAAATCAACTCTGTAAGTTGCAACTACTGAACAATTTTCTGAAAGAAATATTCTATTTTCAACACTGAACTCTGAACATTTACTCAGATAAATCTTCTTTAAGACATTTCCTTACAGTCAAATGGAAGCTACTTTTTTCTCCCTTTTTCACTCATATTGCAACTACTTTGTATTATTGTTGAATTTAATATACATATTTCTTCGTTAAACAAAATTGGTTCTCATTTTTCTTTTTCCTTGATGTTTTAAGTATTATGTATGAATGTTGATTACCTTCTCAACACGCAGCCGCATTATCTATTTAACCCATTCAACATTGGTGACCACAACACTCGAGAAGCAGTACATTCTATAATTGATCAACCCGACGTACTAATCAACACTTTACAATCCCATTAGTAAACCAAATATTTGTCTGTAAAATTGGTTATGAAATGTAAAGAAACATTGCTTGGTGCTTAGCGGGCATATTTTTATGATTTTAAGTGTAGGTAGAGGTAATTTAATTTTTGTTTTTGTTAGGTGTTTTTTAGTAGATTTAAGTATTTCTCTAAATTAAATTTTGAGTGGTATAATAACTTAATAACGTCTTTAAAATTAAAATATGATTAATTTAAAATATAATTTGCTGTAATGAGCAAATAAATATGCATCAAATACATTTTTAAGAAATATAATGGCTTTCATTATAGGTTTTTCTTTTTTTTTTTAAAGTAAGTATTTAAATAAATTATGATCTATAGTTACATAGATTAAATTAAAATCAGTTGGATATTTACGTTGAATTTTATTTACGTGGAAGTATATTTTCCTGAAAATGAAATAAAATAAACACAAAATTACGACAAAAATTAAATTAATATCGAAAAGCGAATAAATAATTGCATGATGTTCAAATTCATCAGGAAAAAAATTACGCTGAAAAATGTGTATTAAATTCCGCCATACACTTCATATTTCTACGGAGCCTCGAAAAACACGTCATATCTCCTCGGAGTCCAAATCCAGGATTATTATTATTATTATTATTATTATTATTATTATTATTATTATTATTATTATTATTATTTTAAATAGAGTAATTAAAATAACGCTATCATCGTGAAAGTTTTAAGGAAAATAGTATAAAAATGTCACCTATATTTAGGATAAGAGAAAAGACACTTGAAATTTCTCGAGGAAAGAAGGCTTGAAAAATTTGAAGGAAAGAGGAGCACAAGGAAGCATACTTTATCTATGACAGATCAGAATTGGAGGAATAGCAAAACGACAAACATTACTTAGGGCTTTGAATGATTGGATGTAGAGACCTTCTACGTCCTGAATGGCCCCTGCAAAGAATAATGAAAGAAAAGATTGAAAATTGTAGCTGTATAGTTTTCCGAGCGATATTTTTTTTATATTACCATATTAGTCTTCACACAATAAAACTTTCTTTAAGATATAAATATAAATATCTGATTTTGAATATAAGTTGTTCTTTTTTCAGTAAGGTTCCCTGCTGCTTATTTGCTTCGTCCATGGAATTCTCAGTATCTTTTGTACATCCACATCTCTTCATCTTTTGTGAGATTGTCCAGCATTCACTGTCGTACAAGAGGATTGATATTACATAGCAATTTAGCACTTTTTTCTTTGTAACAAAATTTTTGTTTCTTAGTAATAAGTAACTTGTTTAGCTTTTCGAGTGCCTCTTCCGCTAATTCAACTTAGATATTTAAACTTCTGTATTTGTTTGATGTTAACATATCCAATTTATAGTTGGCATTTTAGGATTTTTCTTTTGCTGACAACCGTTCTGTCTTCTTATAGTTTAATCTTTAATAGTTAATCCTTTTAATTTTCCTTTACTACCTTTTCTATAGGAGGTACTATAGTTTTCTTTCTGTGTCTGACATAAACACAGTGTCATCTGCGTAACTAATATTGTTAAGAATGTGTCCGATAATAAGTCCATGTAGTATCCCCAGCTCCCGTAGGATAGCCTCGCTATAGAAAGTGAAAAAATCTGGATAAAAGTCACATCCTTGCCTTACGTTCCTTTCTATTTTTTGTACCTACTTCAATTTTTTTTATCCGTATTCAAGCGGTTTGTTCCCAGTATAAGTTCTGGATTATTCTAGCCTTTCCGAATAGATCGAGTTTTCTTAACAGTTCAAACAGATACTTGTGCCGTACCTTGTTAAATGCTTTTGCGTAATCTATAAAACACAAGTGTACATCCTTTTGCATTTGTATTGCTCTCTTCGATATCATTCTAATCATAAATATCACATTTTTTGTCCCAGTGTCCTTGACAAAGCCGCACTGTTCTTATCTTATTTTTATTTCGTGCTTTATTAATCGGGATTCGGATCATTAGCTTTGTTATGGGACTCATTAAGCTGATTGATTGATGAAGCTCAATTTATTTTGTGACCATGTAAATTGTTAAAGAAATAACAAAACAAATGTTGTAGATATATCATATATTAAACAGTAACTACAACAGAAAAGTATTACACTAGTGTGTGTGTATCAGTTGACCCAGGGTTCAATCTATTCGACTTTTATATTTAAAAGACCCCCCCCCACCCACGAGTTTACCATGGGTTCACCGAGCCCGTAGGCGCGGCCAAAAATATTCCCTTAGAACTCGCATAAACGGGTTTAGGGCCTGTCTACCACCCGAGAAGAAACTTTGCCCTTCGGCATAGCTTCGCCCGGGTTCCTCTCTGCTCAAGGCAGAGAGTTCGACAGTAATGAACAATTTATGCGACTGTTAATATTTAACAGCACCCCACCACGAGGGATGCATGTGGCACAAGGCCGAGTTTTCTGTGTGTTCTCCGAGTCCGTAGACTCGGCCAAAATTATTCCCATAGAACCCGCATAAGCGGGTTCAGGGCCTGTCTACCTCCCCGGACGAAACTTTGCCATTCGGCAAAGCCTCGTCCGAACCTGTAGGCTCGGTGAAAAATATTCGCCGAGAACCCGTATGAACGGGTTCAGGGACTGTCTGCCTCTCCGGACCAAACTTTGCCCTTCGGTAAATCACAAGGCAGAGTTTACCGTGGGTTCTCCGAGCTAGTTAGCTCGGCCAAAAATATTCCCTTAGAACTCGCATAAACGGGATCAAGGTCTGTCTACCTCCCCGGACGAAACTTTGCCATTCGGCAAATCCTCGTCCGGGTTCCCCTCAGCTCTAGGCAGAAGAATTCGACAGTTGAACAGTTTGGCACTGCTCCCCCAAGGCCTTCTCTCCTTCTACTCTTATAGTTGGCGGGAGAATCCAACATAGACTCTTTAGAGGAAGATAACTACAACATATTTATACGTGGTTTCTTAGATAATACTCCGAAGATGGATCTACTGAGGTACTTCGATATGTTGCAAGTGTCCTATATTTCGTTTATCACTTCTGTGATCTTGTTGATACCAAAACCATACAAGGTTGTGAACATTTTTATTACGCCATTATCTTGTCTTACTGCTTTGTTCCTGTTCATCTTGTATAGAGCCAATCTTATTTCAGATTTTAATATCTCCTACCCTTCTTATTTTTATGTATTGTAAGTTTTTCTCTCTTATCATCTTTAGAGTATGTTTTCTTTTTCTATTATCATTGTTCCTTCTTTTGATTTTATACAGTTGATTGATGAGCACACCTTCTTTCCAATTCATTCTTTTATTCTGTTGTGCATATTTATTTATATGTATTGCTCGCCCTTTCTAATTCTGTGCATTTTTATTGAGTCATTTCTCTTATTCCTCGGTATTGTTTGAGGTCACTTTTCACCTTTACTAGAAGTTCATATATCGTACCCTTTTTTCTTTGTAATAATCTTATTCACCGACACCATTAGTGCTTCTATCAATGCGTTCCACTTTGAATTTGTATTCTAGCTTAAGTTATATTTTTTACCCTGTCGATATTCATCACCTTACAAGTTGTGTCATTCTGTCGTACTTCAGTTTAGGCGTTGCTTTGGTTATCTTTAGTTTTCGGAATTTTACCCTATCTGGGTTAATTCCATTCTTCAAAAATGATGTTATTTCATTGCTAGATTGATGGCCTACATTTCAGTCTGGTCTGAGCTGAATCATTAGGTGGATGATTGTTGCCGATTAAGGGTTAATGACCCTCGATGAATGGAAATAAGGGAATTCCTAGCACAATTAGATAGCCAAATCGTTTAGTTTAGTTTCGTTCCAGTCCCTCGTTGACTGCAATCAAATTCCACACAAGGCTTCCGACGAACACATAAAGAGATTTAGCAACGAGATCGAAACAAAAGAGCTGGAACTAACTTTTTCTATAAGTTCCCACCTATGGCTACTATTTGAAATAAAACGTCAAATTAATATTACTGCCCCAGGTCGCCTTTTGGTAGAGTAGAGAGTAATACCCACAATGTTAAATATTCGTTCATATACATATACCATCTTAATGAACTTGTAGTTGAGCCCTAGTGTTTTCCATGGCGTTTTCTCTCACGTCTGTAATTGCCATCCGAGCTTCAATCCCGGATGCAAGAGAAGAATTACTATGGTTCTATAGTGGAATTCAATTCTACTGTATCTCGAAAGAAAATCCTACCTATAGGCGGCGCCGTCAGGATCGCTATCGTACCGTAGGAAACCTATACCGGTATACAAGAATATTGCGACGGTCTCCAAATCCTGATGATCGAGATGCGTGAACCGTTATGGAGGTACCTTGGGATTTACGGACTAAAGAACGGACTAAGTAGGTGGTATATTTGCTGCCGTGATTATGACGGATCTACGATCAAGAAGATGGTATATTTTGATGTAGCATACGACTGGATGATGGTCGCTACTGCAGTCGGCACTTGGGAATGCGCACTACTCTACCTATCTTTTCCTGCGCTCATTTCGAGTTCCCCGTCCAAAATTGCCTTTTCGTTCTTTTCTAACTGCGATATTCAAGTCTCCCATGATGATAGCGATTTCATGTGATTTACATTGAGTCTTGGCGTTGTCAAGTGAACTGTAAAAGTTGCCCATATCTTCCTCCGTGGTCTGCGCTGTCGGTATGTAGACAACAATTGCTATGTTAAAGGTGCTTCCCTTTCAGTTTAAATAAAAGAATTCTGTCCGAGAATTGATAGTATCCCAGGACACATTTCATCATGTCATTAGCTAATATTAAACATGCACTTCTTTCATTTTTCTCTCTGACTGCATGTATTATCCTCTGTGTGTTCCTTGTGAAATTCCCGTTATTTGCCCACCTAGTTTCAAATACACCTAAAATGTTCACATTTAATCTATTCATCTCTTGTTTGATATTTTCAGGTTGGCAAGGACCGGGCGAGGACTTACTCCAATGAAGTTTACTCACTTCACGACGTTATCTCTAATAGTTTTGTTGATTATTGCTATGATTATTCTTGGGATACATAACGGAGTGCTTTCCCATTGCCTTTTCCACAGTGTTTTTAAACCCCAATTCTCGTTAGCTTGTCGTTATCTTATCGAGAGTTCTTCCGCTATTTAATAGCTTATATTTCGTTCTACAAGGTTGCTAACCACCATCTTCGCACCAAACAAAGTGAAGTGGGGAAACCGCTTTAGTCGCAATGTTTCAGGAGGCTGGACGCTTTTATCGAGGTACCATCTTTAAAAGACAATGTGGAATTAATGAAACATCTTTCAGGTTAAACCGAGGCGTGTAATTCTCAGATATTTAACAATAGTTTAAGTGAATGGAGAGTACATGACTCTAGAGAAAGTTAATATTTTAGTAACAGTGGTAGATTATTAAGTTTCAACTTCGTATAAGTTTTCTCAACTCCTCACGAAGTAAAAAAGAGGGGGACAAACTTTCTTATCAATAGCATTTTAGTTAATAGAGGTGGAAGTCAGTAAAAGAGAATGCAGTTATTAAATGAATTCCTTCATACAGTTAGGAATGAACAAAATACAAAGTTCCAAGCCCTACCTATAAATTATAATTTTACATTCAAAGGTAACATAGCTTTAACTTGTTAGAATCACTCATGGATTCAGATACGAAAAAAATCCTAAAAATAAAATTAGAGATAAGAAACCATACACTAATCAGTAAATCTCTTCAAATTGGTCAAATATATTGGTGTCGGCAACTTGACGGCTTTTCACTAGGGCCATGGAAAGGGAAAGTGAAAGTGGGGTTGGAATTAAGTTCAAGATTAAAAAAAATGAATACCGTTAAAGGCAGACTTTAAGAACAGGATTTAAATATTCTAACTTTTTAGAGAAATTAAAAATACATGAAATGCAATAAGTAAGCAAATAAAATATAAACTTTCCTTTTCAGAGTACGTCAATCGATGCCAACTGAACAGTTAAATGCACTCGTAGATATGTGCAATGGAGAACAATAAAAAATTATTAAAACAATATTTTCTCATGAGGTTAACAGAAAACAAGCGATTATGAATTTCTGACGAGCGCAATGTGATTTTCTTTTCTCACAATAGCAATAATCCTGATATGCTTATAACAATAAAACATATTCAGTTAATTTCTTATAAAAATATAATTTTAAAAATATAACTTAAAAATATATAAAAAAACATATTTTTCTTTTGCTCATCGGATGGGTGAAAGTTTTTTTTTATCACAAATTTGTGTTCATTCAAATTCTGTTTATTTATTTGAAAAAAGTAAGTATATTAAAAAATTGTATTTTGTACGTTTTCGAGATACCAGTGAATGCTGGGTAATTTTTGTACAAATGAAGAGACTTGAGACAATAGAGGCACGGTTCTACAGAACGATGCTGAGAATACCATGGACTAAACAAATGAGATCAGAAAGAGACAAATGAAATTTTTAGGCCACATAAATGGGGAAAGAGACAATCGAAAATTTGTTATTTTTAAGACACACATATTGAAGGCAAGAAGAACACAGGGAAACAGCAAGTAACCCCCACCCCGCTACTTAACAAGTTTATGTAAATGAATGAGAGAACAGAGACTAAGAGGGATAAGGAGATAATCATTGCTTAACACTGTGAAGAATAGGAACTGGTGGAAAGCCGAGATCACCCAGGTTTTGAAGGGACATGACACATAAAAAGAAGAGATTATATTTTCTTTCTTTTCAACCGTATCGTGTTTTCCTTTCCTATTCTTTCGTTAATTTCCACATGGAAGACACATGATCATAATACAAAGTAAAATGAAGTATAGAATTTATTAAAACAAAACATACAACAATTGCACATTACTTTAACTTTCTATAAACAGTGAAAAGGGTGTAATAGAGATATTTTCTGCAAATAAGTGACTCTTCATTAAAAAAAAATCTTAAAAAATATGGAAAGATAAGTTGCTGAAAGTGGAATGTATACATGTATTCCATGACAACAGAGAAGAGAAACCTACGTTATGTGAAAACCTGGAAGAAGCCATGATACTAAATTCTGAGGTAAGATGGAGCAGAATAAAGCAACGAGAAGTTGTCATGAAAATGCTGAAGGTTTCGAGACTGGTAGCGTTACCAAAGTTATAAATGAAATAGATGAGAATAGCAAATAATAAAAATCGAAGTAGTTAATTTTTATAAAATTTCCAGGGAAAACAGGTGCAAATAAATGCGAACTGCATCGACCAGTCATCTAATAATAAGGATTTTAATGAATAGTCCGTAGATTAGGCCGTATATAGGAGAAAAACAATGTAGCTTTTCATTTCTTGAATACAATCTCTTGAACACTTTTCATGATTTGAATAATGTAAAAAGATTTTGCTTATATATTACACGAAGACTTTCAATAAAAGGCAATATGAATAACTTCTTGAAATGTCAAAAACCTTTGCCTTTCATTCCCAACTATGGGTGAATTAATACTTATAAATGCAAAAAATTGGAAGCTGCGAAGGGCCATGATCACCAATACATTGAAAGGATATGCAAAGAGAGATAGAGAGAATCTATTTTGTATGGTTGGAATATATTTCAATATGACATATATGATTATGCATGAAATTTCTCAATATTTTTACAAACTAAGATCTTACATTATTGAAGATAAATGTTTCTTTTTACATTAGCCAATCTGATTTGCTTAAGTTGAATGAAATAAAATGAATAATATAATCTGAAGATTGCATCATTCGATTGGCATTCAGTTGTTCTGAATTAGTAGATACTGACTCAATTTTACTTCGCTGAAGTGAATTTAAGTTAAGCAATTTTGCTCTTCCGGGATCACTAACCAGATAAAATCAAGTCAAAGTATTTCCATGATTCAGTGAGTGCAAAATTGGAAGCGTCTAGTACCGATATAAAACAAAACAAAAATATTTGGACAAATAAAATCTTGTTCTTCCCAATTTAGCTCAGGTATATTTGGTGAATATGGCTCAATTATAGTCTCTAATTAATCATACCGCATCGCTTTGTATTTTCATTAAATTCAAGCAAAAATCAAGAAAAAAGAAAAAAATATATTTTTCAACCAAAATAATTACTTTAGGTTATATTTTGAATTTGATCTGATCAATCTATCTAATCTACCAAAATCTTGAAGTAAATGGATAATCACATCTCTCTCGCTTTTACCACATATACACGAGAACGGACACACACACACATTCAGTTTCAGTTTTTCAATTATGCTGAGAAATCATTTAGTTTATAACGCTAAATTTATAAAAAGATTACATTTGAACATTCATTAAAACTGACTAATTTCAGCTTCGAACAACAGCATAAATTCTACTTTACTGTGGGTAGCTAGGCAAGGTATTATGTGGAATACATCGTGTTATTTTGAAATTAGTCTTTCTACACAATTTTATTTTGGTTAGTTGATCTTGATCTTCATAAACATGCATGGAATGTTGACGGCATAAGCACAACATATATATTTATATTACATATGTTCATATTATTAACAATATTCATATATATATATATATATATATATATTTAAAAGGGTAGATATGTTCGCCTATCACCCAGTTCACACTCTTCCCACGTCTTGTGAACAGGAGCAGTTGTTTCCTGTTTAGGATTGGGTTTCTGGTTCCTTCTAAAGTTTTCTCATTCTCTTTAATTCCCAGTAGTCCCTTGCGTCTTAGTGGCATTGCATGGAGTGAATTTATTATATATATATATATATATATATATATATATATATATATATATATATATATATATATATAGAGAGAGAGAGAGAGAGAGAGAGATAATTTTAAAGGTATTTTCTCAAAACTACTAACAGCAAGGTATTTAATTATATACTACATGAATGTCAACAGAAAGCATGTTAAGTACCAATTTTGAGATACAAATTTATCTACTATCCTGATGTCTAACGCAGGATCCGATTTTTTTTTTAAATTTAAAGACTTGGGCACATTTTAAAAAGTTATTAGACAGTGAAAATCTAATAACAGATTATAAAATTGTAGAATATAGTTGTTCTTGTAGACTTTGGCCTAAAAAGTATTGCTTTTAAATGTATGCTTACTAATTGTGCATCTATATATCTGAATTTTTATTAATTAACAAATTTATTCTCGTAATTGCTTTACGTTAGCTATCTTTCTGAGTCAGCTGAAAAGTTAATATAGTCAAATTTTATTCATCCAGAAATGATGAAATTTTAAGAATTTGCAAATCGATCTTTACTCGCCGCAAGCTAAACCCGTGTGATTAATATGAAGCATGATATGAAAAGTAGATAATATTCATTTATGGCAAGGACGAGAGTGTGACACTATTTAACTATAATAATTGGCATGGAAATTAAAAACGAGAAATACTTAAGGCGAGAAAGAGCTATAACGAAAGACATACCGAGCGATATTATTTTTTTTTTTTAACAAAAGAAAAATGGGTAAAGATTTTATTTTCATTTACGAAGAAATGTATTTTTTTTCGCAGAAGATAGAAAATTCGTAAGAAAAGCGGGTATCGGATTCTGTCGGAATTAATTAGTGTCATGACGCGGCATACAAAGCAGAATTCTAGAAGATAACCGTAACTGAGTCAAACATGCGACCGAGAAGGAATTCAGTGAGACCACTCCAAAAAGAATAGCCACCAATTATCTTTCGGAGATATCATTTGGTTTTGCTTCTTGTGTCCAGCGAGGAGACCCATCTGTTGTATGTCCGGATCTTGACACGAGGAGATAGGGTCGAGAGGGGGAAGTCATTGTTACTACCTGTTAGAACTATTAACGACAGACTTTCTGTCACCGAGAGCGGATATCAGAGGGTGCGGTGGTGTTGAGGGGAGAAAGACAAAGAGATTTAGTCGACCACCCAGTTAAATAGTTGGCCAGCGATAGTTAATGAGTCGGCGAAAATCCCGCTAATGAATTCCAGGTAACCCCAGGATAAGATAAAAATTTAATAGTCCCGAGGTGCGGTCCATAAAAATTCTGGCCGATAGAAAAGAAAGAAAGAAAAGGGAAGATAATTTTTTTTCCTTGGTCGATAATTGTAAACTGAGGCCAGTCTAGCCACACCCACACTGCCGAGCGTTCATCGGCTGAGTGGTTGCGTAAGTGATGGGAAAAGGTAAACATATGAGAAAGAGGGTAAAATTGTTGACGCCCTCTGAGTGGATTCGTGTAAGATACCAATATGAGAAAGGAAGAGTTCAGGGGGATAATCCTCCTACGATCCCCTATAAAACAGAAAGTAATTGACTTCCAAAAATGGGGAGTGATAAATTTTCCTGCCCGAAGACAAAAAAAATCATTATTGGTGATTTGGAATTATCGAAGAACCCAAATCACGACAGGCCCCCACCAGGTTTTGGTCGGCGTCCATATAAACGAACGTCCCCAGAGTTTCAGACAGTTGGAGTTACAGTTGAGTTAGGTTGGAGATCGGAGACACACGCAGATCGACAGAGAGCTGTGAGCCCGGAGACCAGCCTCGCAGGAGCTGTCTGAAAGATTTCCACGCATTCTGACTTAGACTTCTAACCAAAAGCAATTTTTTTTTGAAGAACGACTCACACCACCAAAACAAGTTTTAACGAATATCGCCTGAAGATACCAAAAAGCAGTTTATTGAAAAACAACTTAAGATATCAAGACTCGCCTGAGAAACCGCAAAGTGTCACGAATCCATAGAAGCGGGTTGGGAGAAAGACGCAGTCCTCTATTCAGCAGACAAATATAAAGATACTTGTTATTTTTTCAACACATTTGAACCTTTTGAGTTTGTTTCATTATTTTTCTTTTACATACACTTGTGCGGTATCACCTTTTTCCCCGGATTCAGCTTGCACTACGATCCGACGCCTGATTGATATCGTCTATCTAAGATCAAATCACAACGTGGGTAGGTTAGACTAGAAATCAAGGCAGTTACTTCGGTAACCAGACGTTGGAGGTGAGCTGGGAACGGCAAGGCTGATATCGAATCTAACCAGACATCGACCGCGACCAAGACAACCAGAAGGGTTAGTGTTACACATGGTTCCGTGGTGAACCTGATTTCCATCCGAACCAGCCATGGGTCAGATCGTCACAGATGGTGCTGCAGTCAGCCCAGGGTTAGAGGCGTCACAATTGGCGACCGTGACCAGGACTGACCGGTGGCGTCACAATTGGCGCCGCGACCAGCACAGGACAAGACCCAGGGTGACGTCACAAGAGAGAGAGAGAGAGAGAGAGAGAGAGAGAGAGAGAGAGGGGTAACGAAAAGAGTAAGTAAAAGATAAAAAGAGGTGTAGTGAAAACTTTTGGTATTAATATTAACGAAAAGATGTTGCCCACTTGGTAGGCATTAAAAATTAAGATATATATTTATTCATATCAAGCAGAGACTTCACTAAAATTTTCTTCCACAATTTTTCTTGATCTAATTAAAATTAATCGTTTCCTTACCAGGAATCTAATCCTATATTGTGTAGTCATTTTATAATATTTCGCTCTATCGGTTCGAATACTGAATCGAATCATATTTTCAGCGCATCACGAATATTCAATCAATGAATTTATCACTGGAGAAAATAAGATAAGGCGATATTCTTTAAGCTTCCTAATATTTGCATTTCCGCTGAACAAAATTTCTTACCCACAATCAGTGCTGAAAAGTTCTCAGCCTGAATAAAGTAAAAATTTCTAATGTTGGATCACTGCGTCAAATTTTGTAAAGTACGTTGCCATGCAAAAGATTTGAGCCAGCTACATAAAATGATTATGCACCTTTATTTTATTAATAAGTTAAGATTGTTTAGCAGTATGCTTTTTATCAGTAGTGAATGTCGACCTTGATAGGAAAATAAGTTGCTGCAAATAAGTATCAATATGCAAATAAGTATGAATTGTTCTATCTTATTAATATGAGTGGAAGGTGCCTTGGCAAGTCATGGTAGTTGAACATTAGCTTGCTTTTTGACACTAAAATAATGGCTAAATTTCTGCTGAAACAAAGATGAAAGTTGTGATTTTGAAGGGGAAGATGACTCAACCAAGCAGCTGGAAATTTCTAGAAACAGTGCTTAAAATATCCAAACGATGTTTCTACTACTGTAAGTGTTTTAAGTACAAAGAAAACCTGAAAACCATAAAGGTTAGATGAAAGAAAGATTTTGCGAGTCTTGTTAGACAATCCAAAATTAACAGCCAAACGAGTAAAGAGTGAATGCAAGCGAAACAGTGAGCTTTCCGTTGATAGAATACGCAGAGTATTACGATAAAACAACTAGATTGGGCGTATAGCAAAAAAAAAAAAAAAAATCTATTATTAACGAAAAAGCATCGGAATAGAAAGATTGAAGTGGTCAAAAGAACATCTAACATGGGGGATGTGTTGGAAAGTAGGAAAAAACTAATTTTTAGTGATGAATGCAAAATAAAGTTACATTCTAATGCAAGGGAATATGTATGAAGACCAGCGAGAGAAAGAAACAATGCAAGATACAAAACAAAGACGGTAATATTTAGTGGTGGGCACTTAATAGTGTGGGGTTGCATCGAAAGCGATGGCAGAAGAATATTGGTATAAGTTGATAGAAAGCTAAACAGCGAAACTTTATTAGTTTACTATGGTCTAATCCCTGTTCATTAAAAGAAAATTCTAGTAAAGAAAATGTGTTCTCCGGCAGGGATCGAACTGATGGTGTCCCCTACAAAGTTTTAGAAGAGCAGGTTCGATCCCTATCAGAGAGGATTTCTCGAGTGCGCAGGCCGACAGGCGTAATGCATACTGTTTAATAAATAAAAATATGCTACAAAAAACGTGTAATCGTGCGCTACCTGCAGCATGGTCGGATCATCGGCGACTAAGGCTAGGATTTAAAAATATATATCAAAAGTAGGATGAGCCTTCTTGTAGGGTCAACAGCCATCTAATACATAAGCTGGGCTCCACAGTTTTGTATGCAGCCAGTGCAGTGACGGCACATCAACGCCGGTATTCCTAGACTGAAGCCAATGTCCAGAGCGGAGGATTGCCCTGATGGCGGACTTGCCCAGGACACGCTAAGCATGAATAAATACCTCTCCGGCTTTTAACCCAAATATGTGAAGGGAACTGGTCAGGTGTTCAGCTGCGCAGTGACCCAATTACCACACTCGGTCATGAGACTGATGATAATGAAATTTTGAAATCTTGCAATAAATCCCGAAATATTCACTCCATTATTCTATATCTTTATTTTCAGATGATTCATCAAATAAACTAAAGGTAAACATAAAACCACAATTTGGAAATAATACATCAACTAAAAAATAAAATGCTCTGTAAATATCTTTTAGCATATATATTTCGATTTATCTTTCTTCTATAGCCAGTGAGTTGCAGGCAGATCATCAAATGATGGTTGGTTGTATTTCATTATGGTTTTAAAAAAATAATTATTTTAATATTTTTAGGAATTTATTGAATGTATGTTTATATATTTAATTTCATTAATTAAAGTCTAATTTGATTTAAATGAAAACTATTTATTTCTTATTATCCTCCGACTTCTTGCTTTCCAGTAAACCTTGATCTTCAAAAATTTAAATATAATGTCAACCGTTATCTTCAGTCTTTTTAATTTCTGTGCTTTTATTGTTCTTTCTCCTTAATAGTATTTTATTTCTCTCATATTTTCTCACAGTTAGTAACCCATTGCGTCTTAATGGCTTTATTGTCTTGCTTTGGGTGAAATGATTAAAAAAATGAAATAAAAGATCCTGTATCCAATAATATGCGTTTTATTTTATTTTCGTCATTTTTAAATGAAAGAAAACTGACATTTTCTTTTTTCAGTAATTCATACTATATTTTTCTGATATTTTAATTTTTAATTTTTCGATTTTTAATAGAATACTTGTAAATTTTCTGTATTTTTCAACATTTTCAAATATTTTAATTTTTAAAGACGCGCTTTATATAGTTCAACATATTCAACAATTCTCTCAGCAAGGCGAAAATTTTCCATTGAAATCAGACTGACACGTATTGATTTTCTTCAGGCAAAACGTGGTCAATAGATTTACTGATAATTAAAAAGCCACACGATTTATCAATTATGCCGATATTGCTTCTTCATGGAATAAAATTTCACCGTTTATTATTTTTTCTCGTTATTTCTCCTAACTTTCCAGATGCATGACTTCATATAATAATATTACATTCAATCTGCTAAAGCTGGATAAGGCATTGGTGGTAATGTATGTAGTCAAAGATGGACGTTAAGTGTTAATATCTGTTATCCACCTTCACTAGTTAGATTGGTTGATTTTCTTACAACATGTAAAATCAAAACCTTCAGATTTAGTCTACATTGCGAGAAAAGAGACATAAACTACAACAACAACAGCACCCCCCCCCAGCTTTGAGAAGAAAAAAAAAAAGAAATAATAAATAGTAAACTTTTAATTTTCAAGTTCTTGCTTGAATGATTGGATTTGTTTTAATTTCTGGGATCAAAAATTATCACTGTTTACATTAGGTACACGAAGACTATTGTGTTGTGACAGCAAGGCTTCAAAAGCAGCAACTGCAGTTAAAAATGAATTTTCTGTGTGTGCAGTCAAGTATAACAAGTAGCATTCAGCAGCAAGCAGTTTCAGAATCATCCCACTGGACGATAAACTAGTGATTATCATGACATAATAATTACGAGTTCAGTGGGAAGTGGGTAATGTGTATTTGGATTAAGTGGAAATGAGCAATAGCTACACTAGTTAACCTAGTACATGGATAGCGGAGCGAGAACAATGTACCCCACCTAAATTAAATAACGGGTTCAGTCCAAAATTCCCTGATGATTACCCTGATGGAAAATCACCTGGTGAAGCAGGGTACGGCGACCGAAACGTTATGATAACAACAGCAAATATAGAATTAGTAGCCAGCATATAAATTATGTAACCCTATGGCTGTTTTTTTTGCCATTATAAAATGCTCTCAAAGAGGCAACACTAAAGAAAAAATGAAGAAATAAATAAAACAGTGATAATATATAAAATATATATATATATATTCCTACAAGAATTTTTTTGTTTGAACAACGCAGTTAATTATGGATCCACAAGTAAAATTTAATCTTTACATGTCTAGAAAATTATCTTTTCGATTAAATTTATGTGTGAATATTTTCTTTTTGAATTAAAAATAAAATCTAGTAAAAATAAACTTTTACCTATTTTTCAGCTGTTGATGTCACTCATTTTGTGATGCAGATCGTTATTATAAAGAATAAAATAAAACGAAATGTTACAACTAAGAATATGTCTAACTTTGAAACTCTACATACATTCCCAATAGGAAATATTAAAAAGTACAAAACAATGTTAAAATCAGCAAATACGCATGGCTTGGTAATTGCTGATTTTTAGTCCCGCCTGAACCTAACACTGAAATTATTGAACACGTGTTATTCCGATATTTTTCATTGTATAGGCATTTTTTACAAAGACAATTTTACAATTTTACATTCTTATTTTAACGTTTTTTTTCTTTAAATTTTCCTTTCACCTTTGCGTAAATCGATGTAAAAAACCAAGGAATACGAACAGACATTTCCTATTGTCCACTGCTTTCAATTAGTCTGATTTCAACTTTGATATTTTGCTTAGGGGCAGTCGACCAGTTCAGCTCTTTGGAGTGGGAGGCTGGTATTTTAGCAATGTCTGGTTAGGCGTTTTTTTTTGTGAATATTGACGGGGGCTTACAGAAAGACCAATTGCCACAAAGTTATTTTTACTAAAGCTTCATCTTTCTTCTTGTGATAGATTTCCCGATTGAAGATTTGGATGGAAAAAGTGGGAGGAAGTAATTACGTTTGTTTCGAATGTAGATACTTGCATCATACTAGAAATAGAATGTGTCGATCAGAGCACATATTTCCAACTTTAGATAATGTTTAGGGGTTTATGTTACATTTTAGGCAACACTTCCGTGTGGTTGATGTTAAGACATTGCATTTATAATTGGGAAAATTAGGATAGTGAACACATGCAGTTAGTAAAATCATAGTGTAATGAGTTAATTAACACAATTTTCTAGCATGATTTATAGTTTTCATTTCATAATGTAAGGAAATTCCCCTCTCTCTCTATATATATATATATATATATATATATTTATATATATATATATATATATATATATGTATGAATGATATATATATATATATATATATATATATATATGAATGAGAGAGAGAGAGAGAGAGAGAGAGAGAGAGAGAGAGAGTGAGATAGAATGTGTGTGTGTGTTTGACCTAAAATCATAAATATACGTTTTTCCTAACTGGAGGTGTTTTTAATCAGCACCTGACGATTGCATCGTATATAAATCCAAGGGTGTACTATCAGTGAGGAAAATGTATATTTCGCATATATATATATATATATATATATATATATATATATATATATATATATATATATATATATAAAGAAATATAGTTTTAAGGTGGGATATATTTATGGAATAAAGTGCTCAATTTCAGAGATATAGCGTATGTAAATATAAAGGTGAACATCGAAGGCAACTCTCAGAGGCGACAGACTGTTTCATGCTAGACGCAATCGTCAGGACACCAATGTTTACTTTTATATATATATATATATATATATATATATATATATATATATATATATAACTGAGGCCATATTGAGTGGGTTAAACATAACCCCATCTTTGGTACTGGGCGTTATCTCCAATTTAGACCCCAACAAGGCTAGTGGTGGAGACGGGATACCAGCCATTTTCTTGAAGAAATGCGCGCCCGAACTGGCGCCCGCCCTTTCTAAACTATACAACTACCGCCTCAAGGAATCTTGTTTTTCTAACTGGTGGAAGTCCTCTTCGATCGTTCCTGTCTTCAAGAATTCCGGCGACCCCTGTGATCCTTCCAACTACCGTCCTATCAGTCTCCTTCCCCTCTTCGGCAAAGTCTTCGAAGCCCTAATCAATACCGGGGTGGTTAACCACCTCACATCCCATAATCTGCTCTCAGACAAGCAATATGGTTTCCGCTTTGCCCGATCTACAGCCGATGTGCTTACGGACATCACTGAAACAGTTTACCGAGCTCTTCAAAATAACGGGGAAGTCCAAGCCGTGACACTAGACATCTCCAAAGCATTTGATAGGGTTTGGCATGCCGGCCTTCTTCGCAAGCTCCAGTGTTATGGCATTACGGGTCGATTATATAACCTAATACGATCATTCCTCTCAAACCGTAAATTGAAGGTCGTTCTCAATGGATTCTCCTCCAGTTCCTAATCCACGAACGCAAGGCTCAAGGCTCCTTCCTAGGCCCCACTCTATTCCTTATCTACATAAATGACCTCCCTGACTCAATAACTTCCCAAGTTGGCATATACGCGGATGACACCACAATTTATTCCTGCCTCAAAAACAAATCTAGTCTCGCTGACAAAACTCGCCTGACGGTGCGTCTCGAAAAGGACCTCCAATCGATTGTGAACTGGGGCACGAATTGGCTGGTCAACTTCAACGCTTCTAAGACAAAACTGATCTCTATTAATCACCACAGAGATCCTTCCCTTCTCTCCATTAGAATGTCTGACGCTCAACTTCTCGAGAGCAACTCTCTGTGGCTCCTCGGTCTCACGTTGACTGCTGACCTGAGATGGAATAAATACATTGAGTCAATTGCCTCGTCCACTGCAAGGAAAGTTAGCTTCCTGAGCCGCGCCAGGAAGTTTTTCTCCACGGAGTCGATCCTTCAGATCTACAAATCAACAATTCGCCCTCGCATGGAGTATTGCTGCCATATATGGTCTGGTGCCCCTTCTGTTTGCCTGGGGGTTCTTGATAGGCTCCACAGGCGGATATGCAATGTAGTTGGCCCTGCCCTGGCGTCTCGTCTACAGTTACTTTCTCACAGACGCGCTGTCGCCTCCCTCTGTTTGTTCTACAAATACTTTCATGGAAATTGCTCCGAGGAGCTGCATTCGCTGGTTCCCAGACGTCATGAGTTCCAGCGCCTTACGAGGCTGGCATCCCGCTCTCACCCCTTCACTGTCGAAACTCCTAAATGTAGCCGTCTCTTCTACTCTAATAGCTTCATGTCTTGCACCTCTCGCCTGTGGAACCTTCCCTTTTCCTGTTTCCCTGCGAGCTATAATCTCCAGCTATTCAAGTGTAATGTCAATCGACATCTCCAGTTGCCTTGATCTATCCACTACTCTCATCCTTTCTTCTATCACTCCTATCTGATCTTGCTCTAAATTTTCTGCAACCCCTTGCGTCCTAATGGCTTCCCGCCTTGCTTGGGGTGAAATGCTTAAATATATATATATATATATCTGTGTGTGTGTGTGTGTATTTGAATATAAATAAATATAAATAAATTATCTCCAATTTGAACTTGTTACAGTAGTGGAAATAAAAATTGAACAGGTTATTGTTGTTGATAACTTTTCTGTAAATCTTAAGCTGAAGTGCTTTATTATTTCTGTGTAGCATGATATCTAGAAAGGGTAAAGTGGTGTTAAACTCATATTGTTGCTGTTAGATACATATATATTATATATATATTGCATATATATATATAAATATATATATGTGCACACACGCGGACGCACACACACGCGGACACACACACAAATATATATATATATATATATATATATATATATAGATAGATAGATAGATAGATAGATAGATAGATAGATAGATGCATGCACGCATATATAAGGGTAATACCTAAGTGACACACGCCCCAGCCTCTACTCTTTAAGGACATCCTACTTCGGAGCTAAGTCCGGATCGACGATCTGACCTTTTCCTGTACTTCTAACCAATTCTTCTTCAGCTGAACCACACTCCAAGAATGCGGACGTGTCCATTAGTCCAACCAAAGGAGCAAAAAGCCAAAAGACTTGTTACGGTTATCTTGGCCTCTGTCACCTTCTGTACCACCTTAATGTCGCGACAGCACGACACGAAAATAGATACGTTATCAGCGTACGCAGAAACCTTGGCTCAAGCTCTACCAGGGGAAACAGCGATTCCGCATAGGGCCGGACTGCACGCTCTGTACTTCAGCCGGCGAAAGAGGGACTCCAACGACAAAGCGTAAAGTAAGGGCGACAGGAGGCTGATACACTTACAGAAGTCGATTTCGAATCCGGCTTCCTGAAGGACAGCAGCCGGGGACTGATTTTCAACCCTGTCAAATGCCTTGGAATGATCCAAATTGATCAGCGCGGCTTGCTTGTCTTTTACACCCTCTATGATCGTGCGAATCTGATGCAGGTTGCTTTGAATTGTTCGTCTGCTCAGGTCCCAACAAGCTCGCAACAACTAACTGCAACCTCTCCGTCAGGATCTTGGCCAAAATCTTTAATTGTGTTTAGCAGACTTATGAGACTGTAATCATCTAAATCCCGCCCATCACTCTTGCCCTTTTTCAGCAGCATGATTACACTCCTGGAAATCCGGTTAGGACTCCTGCCGGAACCAGTTGTTGAAACTACTGTCAAAATAAGGAAAAAGGTGCTCGACAGCCTCAAGTACATTTCGTAGGGCAGACCATCAAGTCCTGGAGAGTTGACTCTGTCAACCTTCTTCAATGCCAAGTAAACTTCGCCGTGATCTCACCATCGCAGCAAGCCGCTTCAGTCGGCAAAAGCCAAGGAAAGTCAGCCAAATTGCTGCGAAACTCGTTATCACCGAAACCAGGCTCCTTGGTAAAACTGCTGTCGAAACGCCGAAACGCCTTGCACATGTCCTTGGTCGACCTCAGAGAGTGCCCCACCGGGACAATGACCACACGAATGTATCGATCGGAATCTCGACGGATCTCTGCCTTGCGCAATTCTGTGCCCATGTTCACGGCTTCGTTAGACATCATGTTTAACCTATGTCTAACTACCTGACTCTAGTAGCGCTTGCTAGCACGCGTTGCACGGCCTGCCTAGCTACGGCTATCTCTGGGGAATCTTCACAGTCACCGCCCGGGACAAACTATCCTCTACCGTCTTCACCTTTTTAGCCTTATCTAGAGCGATTCGTTGGCTATATTCAGTTGTGAAAGACCTAATCCTAACCATAAGCCTCTCCCACCACCTATTTCCAATAACCACCAACACTAATTCCCGCTGCACTAGTCTAAACAGCAGTTGCTGGAAGTCTCGCCTGCCCAGTAATGAAACATTGAACATTCGGTGTCCATCCGTTCTAGGCCTACTGCCTAATACCATCCGGGAACAGACGAGTCTATGACCCGAACAGTCTAAACGGTGGAACGTGGGACAATCTAGTAAATCTAGGTCGACCCTTCCAACTAACATTCTATCCAAGTTCCTGACTACTTGAAGAGACAGACACTTATGATCCCACGTCTACATCTCCCTCCCCGGATGATCGACTCGGTATCTATCGGCTAGCCCAAAATCGCCAATCAGATCAACCAAACTACGGTGCCTGCCCCCTAGCTCCATGTCCCCTGTCTATCTTGGGGTTCAAGATGGCATTCCAGTTCCAGACTAAGTGCGAAGAATCCATCAGGAACGACCGCAATACACGGAAAATGTCGACACGCTCCCCATGATCGTTGGGCGCATAAACCGCAACGACCTGAAAGGAACCAATACTACACTCATAAAAAAAAAATAATTCACTCAGAAGGAAAATCCTCGAGAGTGCCGCCATTGAATATTATCCAAATATTAATCTACGCCTAGGTTTTTTCCCGATATCACCTTTCCTAACAGAATCACTACTCCCCCAAGCTAACGTACACAACAAATATATCAAGAAATCAAAAGAAAACGGTTGAATCTATCAACACAACAATACACATATTTCTACACATGAAAATATTTTCTTCAAAATTTCTCTTCAGACATAAAGTAATTGACGCAATTTTTCAGTTAAGCATATGAATATACAATAGCATTTCTAAATTCTTCTAGTTGCTAATGGCATTTTGTTTTGTTGTTGATAGATACTCTGTTTCAATAAATTAATTTCGCTTTTTGCCTTGAAAATATCAACATTGGACGAAACACGTCGGTTAAAAATACAGTTTTCCTATTGTCTTTTTTCCTTAATACATATTGTCTTTTTCTATATATAGCAAGAATGAAAAACACATTATGTCGTCATTCGCTCTATTTTTGTGACTGAATATCTTTTTAGATCAATAGATAACTTGGCAACTTTTCCTCAAAATTGATATGAATTTTCAGTACTTAACGCCATTTTGTAATTCGTAATAGGTGCTCTGGTACGATGACTTCGCAATTGATTTAACTTTTCTACTTTAATTAATAGAGCCTACCACATCCTTTGCAAGTGAGGTTGCCTGCAACCTATATGATACCACATCAATACCTTTTTAGGCACAATAAACTTTTTTTTGCAATTCAAGAACTCCCGAAAGCAAACTTTCCCTCATGAATCTTCTTCCACCAGGCAGTACGATCATTGGCATGTAATTCCAAATCATATGTACTGATGTTTGCAATGTTCAGTGATTATTTCAGGTTAAGGTTTCTTTGGTTTATGGGCAGGTCGCTTTCCGTTAGCAAGATTCCCCCATACAAAAGTTGATTTGGAATCCTTTTGTCGCTCATCCGAGTCATGACTATTCCAAGTAACCTATATTTCAGAATTTTTGGTTCAAAGCTGTTCTACTGTTTTCACTCAAGTACTTCTACATCGCTAATATGCATTTCAAGTTGATTTCAAGTATTCGACGCAAGCATCGTTCATGAAAGCGCTCAAACTTCTTCAATGTTAAGCATGGTAAACCTTGATCTTAGCCTCTTTCGAAAGTCCACGCTGCCTCCATAGTCGATGTTCGAAGATACCAAATGAATTACTGGCCTTCTGAATTCTTCTCGCAACCTCACTGTTCAGTTGTCGCCCTCAACCCCTACTTGGTCGTCCAAGACGTCTAATACTGCGGATGATCGATGAAGTGATCGCTTCGATCCGGAACCTGCCTTATTCGATGTTGTGATTTGATTTGATCATAAGGAAGCCAAGATCAAATTGTCGTAGTTATCTTCGTATTGGGCTGGTGCAAGCAGAGCGAAGACGCACAAGAAAAATAACACTCTAATAATATAAAAATATATATACTATTTTTGTGTAAAATCCTTCGTACAATAGTTGGCTAATTGCTGTTAGAGTCTAGGAGTTCGCATGCAGGCGTTTATCAACCCAACCCACTTCTTAAGTCAGACGCGATACTTTGCTAACTTGGTAAAGTTTGTTTAGCTGACTTGGTAAAGTTTGGCACAAGGCTGATGTCGGGGGTTTTTGTCAGCAGATAGTCAATTGTGTTGTCTCGCGTCCGGCAGCTGGAATGAATTCTGGGTACTATCTGATCTCTCGCGTGAGGCATTCGTATTTATTGACGCTTAAAACTGGTGTGGAGCGTGAGGTGGCTAAGTTTATAGTATTTTCTCTAATTGTTACAAAGAACCCTTTCTCCATTGTCTAGGTTCTGAGAAATTCCCAATTTGGAAGTCTCACCCTTTCCTCGGGTGACAGTCGTAGGCATTATTCCGCCCCACAGCCTCCTCTTTCACATCTTAGCATCTCCCACTAATACTCCTCAGTGGGTGTGGGCAGCTCCTTCACCCTCCTTGGTGTCTCATCTGCACCTGCTACTTCGGCCACCCTCCGACTAGAGAAGAATAATTCCAAGTTCGTTAGTTAAAAGAAATTATAATTCCATGATCTTCTCATTAGCAAACTGACACCAGTGTTGGTTTTTTCCTGGACTTAAAGTTGGACAAAAAAGCTGATGGCCATCTCTCCCGCCAGAGACATTCTCCAAAGGAAAACCTTTACATCCATATTATATTTTTCTAAATCTTATCCGATTCTTCTTCACTTCTAGTTTCGCGGCTAGCTCTCATAGCTGTGGTCATCCATCAAATGTCAAAATATCGCTAGAAGTCCCTATCATAAAAGAACCATTCAAGGAATTGTTATTTGAAACCTGTCGCCCCCGCAGAAAAATTCCCCATCGTCAGAAATCAGATACAGACCACATGGTCTTTCCCGTCAGAGAAGTTCTCCGAGGAAATATTTATCTCTGAATTGTGATTTCAAATCTTATCCGATTCTCTTCACTTCTGGTTCTAAGTCCACCGTCCATGGCGGTGATCATTAATCAATTGTTGAAATACCATTATATGTCCCTGTTGTAATAATTAAGTGTTGTTTTTAACCGGCCACCTGGTTCTTTTAGAAATTTCGGCTTTCTGAGAACGTGATGATTTATCAGCATACCCTTCTTGCTTATCCAAAAACCATAGTCATGGTAATTTATCAGTATATCGTTCTTTCTATCCCAAAACCTTATTCATGGTAGTTTATCAGTATATCGTTCTTGCTATACAAAAGCCTTATTATCATCAGTATCAAATAGTGTCACATAGTTAACATGTTCTCGATAGCGTGCTGCTAAAATAAAATCATCAACCAAGCCTATACACTTATTCTATACAAATATATATATATATATATATATATATATATATATATATATATATATATATATATATATATATGGCTCTATTCAAAGCCTTTCCAGTGTAGGCTGATACATTAATTGTTTTCTTCAGAAAAATCAGTGTAAACATTGGCGAAAGCATTTATTAGACGTTGTATATCATCCTCAGTATTAACCACAAGACTGAAGTCATCTGCAAACAACAAGTTTCTCATTCGATACCATTGCCTTGGCTACATTCTCTTAATATTCAATACATATACATACATACATACATACATATATATATATATATATTATTTAAACGTTATTTTTAATGGATACTCGTATTTGAGTAGACGTTCCGTTTAAACAGTATATTTATTTATTTCATTTACAGATTTTCTCTAACTCTTGAAATAGGATATGAAACTGAGTAGATATGACTGTTTCAAGAGTCAGAGAAAAAGCACTTAGCTTGGTCATCGACGCACTCTATAGACGAGAGATCAAAACACGCCAGATCTAATAACGTATTCTCTTAGGATAGCGCAAGTTCCAACCCTACCACAGAGCGCTTATTTTTTTCTGTAATAAGATTTCTCGAATATTTAGGTAGGTAGACGAAAATGAATAGATATATTGTTTAATAAATGAATGGATCGTATACTCAAATACGAGTATCCACTAAAAATAACGTTTAAGTAATAAAAACTGTCAGATTAATAAATAAAAAATCCATTCTTTTCTTTATAAATATATCTATATCTATATCTATATCTATATCTATATATATATATATGAACAAACAAAACCGAATTTTTTCTTTAAACTAACCTTTCGGCCAACACTTCATCAGAAGAATCGTCGTCAATCTAAATAGAATATTAACAAAATTCGCCAAGTGAACCTGTGTTCCACACTCGTTTCGGTTGTCTAATTTAATTAGAGACCCTGAAGTTTGTTCCACTAATAAAGTTGTGTCCTTTGACATTGTCAGTTTGTTTACTAATGTACCTCTTCAAGATACTTTACGGATCCGTATGGGTCACCTGGGTTCTTCAAGTATCCCCGAGAATTTATTTTTGGAATTTATATATTTAGATACAGAGGGGGTAGAATTCAGTCTTAATGACATCATGTATGCCCAGATTGACAGGGTTCGATGGGCAGTCCGTTGGCTCCAATTTTAGGTATGAAAACCTTTTTAAGAAATTCCACAAGCCCTATGTTTATTATTGCTATTTTGATGATACTTTTTTCCGTTTTCAATTCCATGTAAGAATCTGTGACTTTCTATCTTTAACTCAATTCCCTTCACCCGTCTCTTCAGTTCACCACGGAGGTAGAATGTGATGCATCTTTACCCTTCTTGAATGCGCATGTAGAGCGGAAACAGGGTTCTTTCATCACTAGTGCTTATCGTAAACCTACATTCACTGGGTTGTATACCAACTGTAATTATTTGTTCCTAAATCAAGGAAGTTAAAATTTAATTTCTATTTTGGCCCACCGTGCATTCATGATATGTTCTTCTTGCAAGCTCGATGGCGAAATGGAAAACATTCATAGTATTTTCCGCGATAATGGTTAACAGGAAAATGTCTTTAAACGCACAGAGTTGAGCAAAAGATTTAAGTTTTAGTGTCTGGGCGGTTTATATCAAATTGTACCGATCATTTTTGTATATCTCTGTATACATACATACATACATACATATACATATATATATATATATATATATATATATATATATATATATATATATATATATATATATATATATATATATAAAACGGTATATAATTTTACATATCAACAAAAAGTATTTAGAAAAATTGTATGGCAAATTGGAAAAAGATTTTGTGACGCGTTTTATCCGTTAGTCCGATGAAATCTTTACGGATGAAACGCGTCACAATTTTTTTTTACAATTTGTCATACTGTTTTTCTAAATATAATTCAGTTTAATACAAAGAAGCATTGTACTTACTTTTAATTGTTGTTCGGCCAATGAAACGCTCAAAAAGACCGCATTTTACCTGATGGCAATCTTGTACAAAGAGTTGCAGTCAACAGAAATCATGAAAAAGCTGTAGTATTAGCATCAATATAATCTCCCAATTTCCTGACTTTATGCCACACCGAACTTTTAAAGATTTTTCTAACTTTAAAAAATAAGTTACTTGTTTACATAATGTAAATTTACTGATGTTGATGCAATACATTGCTTCTTTACTGTCAGCTAAAATGCATTTGTTCATTTAATAATGAATGATGATGTAATTTGATGTGATTGTAAGTACTATAAGTGTATTATCAAACAGCACTGAAAAATGAGCAACGAATCTTCTAGCAAAAAAGATAAAAATCATATGGAAACTCGTCAATACAAACAGTTTTCTCCCTTGACATTCTGCGTCAATATTCAATTACATTTACTGGCATTAGCCGGAAGTCCATTAATGCAGTGTTAACTCTGAACGCGGAGTAAGTAAACGCACTATTTGTTCTTCATCCTATTTTTATTCTCAACAGTTTGACCAGCGCTTCCATTACAGTGTTTGTTGTTTGTATAAATGACAATTCGAAAACTATAAAACATTTAAGAACAAATGTGTACCAATCAACCGGGAGTATAACACTTTTCTAATGCATTGTTTTTGGCAATGCTGCATGTGACATTATTTGACTGAAAAAGAAGGGTGAAGATATTCAATCCCCTTTTTTTTTTAGTCGACAGAGCTTAATAACCAAAAGTCTCCTAAGGAAACGATAGAACCCCCCCCCCAAAAAAAAACTACTTTTGGGCTTGTGAAATATGATGCTCTAGTAAAACCTCCATTGTTTATTTTGTAATTTAGTCACATAAAAATAGGTACCAACAATGAAATTAACATTTTTATTTAGGTACCTCCACAAAAACACAATAACTAAGATTTAAAATGAATTTTGAAAAATGAAAAAAATCTTTCTTTGGTCTTTTATTTTAGTTTAATTTCAAGTTAATAGATTAAATTTAATATCTCCAATAAGCAAAATACTTTGCTGTATTTCAAAGCGATTTTAAATTGACTGGAAGGAGTTTCGTTTTGAAATTGCTAAAGTCGCTGATTTAGCGCCATTTTTAGTCATCTTTCATTGCAATGTAATTCTCTTTATTAAAAAAAGCTTTCAAAAATAAAATATACTTTTTCTGAAATTTATTTGATGAATATTAGCTGATTTAAAGTTTAACTAATCTGATTTGAAACAAATATTACTTTAAGTTTAAAATATCGCACAAATGTATTTTTAACACGGCTGTATCTGTTTATTTAAGGTGTTGACTGCTTGACTGACAGACGGAAGTTTATCTAATATTTTTCTACGGTGGACATTCACCCGAGGAATATAACGTAAGCACCTTTTTTAGGTAATCTTAAAAAATTATGAAAATATTAATTTATCGAAATTTCACAAAATTAAATCAGTAGGGGGATGAGAGATGTAAAAATAATTTTAAAAATTATTCAAAAATAATTTTATTCATTTGTGAATAAGTTTCGAAGGTTTCATTAAATCCGACAATTATTTGATTTTTACAAAAAGTTTTTTTTTTTTTTTTTTTTTAAGCTTAGCGCACCGAGCAAGGCATGAAGCCACTAGGATGCAAGGGGGTTGCAGAAGATTTGTAGCAAGGCAGATAGGAGTGATAGAAGAAAGGATGAAGAGAAGGGTAGTGTGTAGATCAAGGTAACTGGAGATGTCGATTGACATTACATTTGAATAGTTGGAGATTATAGCTATCAGGGAAACAGTAATTGGGAAGGGTGTTCCACAGGCGAGAGGTGCGAGGTATGAGGCTATTGGAGTAGAAGAGACGGTTACATTTTAAAGTTTCCACAGTGTAAGGGTGAGAGCGGGATGCCAGCCTCGTAAGCCGCTTGTATTCATGGAGACTGGGGACCAGGGAAAGCAGCTCATCGGAGCAATTGCCATGAAAGTATTTGTAGAAGAGACAGAGAGAGGCGACGGCGCGTCTGTGAGATAGTGACTGCAGGCGAGACGCCAGATCAGGGCTAATCACATTACATATCCATCTCTGGATCTTGTCAAGAACTCCGAGGTAAACAGAAGGTGCCCCAGACCATATATGGCAGCAATACTCCATGCAAGGGCGAATGGTCGTTTTGTATATTTGAAGTATCGATTCAGCGGAGAAGAATTTCCTGGCGCGGCACAGAGAGCCAACTTTCCTCGCGGTGGACGATGCAATTGACTCAATGTATTTGTTCCATCTCAGGTCAGCAGTCAACGTGAGACCGAGCAGACGCAGGGAGTCACTCTCAAGAAGTTGACTATCAGACATTCTAATGGGGGGCAGGTAAGGATATCTATGGTGGTTAATGAAGAGTAGTTTAGTTTTTGAGGCGTTAAATTTTACCATCCAATTGTTGCCCCAGTTAACAACCGATTGGAGGTCCATTTCAAGACGCGCGGCCAGGTTAGTTTTGACCGCGACACTAGATTTGGTTTTGAGGCAGGAGTAAATTGTAGTGTCGTCCGCGTAGATGCCAACTTGGTAACCTATGGCGCCAGGAAGGTCGTTGATGAAAATAAGGAAAAGTGTGGGGCCAAGGATGGAGCCTTGGGGAACACCTGCGTTCGTGGGATAGGAACTGGAGGAGAAACCGTTGAGAACGACCTTCAATTCTCGATTTGATAGGAATGATTGTATCAGATCAAACAGTCGATCAGTAATACCGTAACCCTGGAGCTTACGAAGAAGGCCGGGATGCCAAACCCTATCAAACGCTTTGGAAATGTCTAGGGCCACGGCACGAGCCTCACCATTATTTTGAAGTGCTTGGTAGACGGTTTCAGTGATGGCCGTAAGCACGTCAGCTGTAGAACGGGCGTAGCGGAAACCGTATTGCTTGTCTGAGAGAAGGTCGTGTATGGTAAGGTGGTTAACCACTTCTGCGTTGATTAGGGCTTCGAAGACTTTGCCGAAGAGGGGTAGGAGACTAATAGGACGGTAATTAGTGGGGTCAGAGGGGTCTCCAGAGTTCTTAAAGACAGGAACAATGGATGCGGACTTCCAGCAGTCAGGAAAGCAGGATTCCTTGAGGCAGTAATTATACAGTTTAGAGAGGGCGGGTGCTAGCTCAGGCGCGCATATCTTCAAGACAATGGCTGGTATGCCGTCTCCACCACTAGCCTTGTGGGGGTCTAATTTGGAGATAATACCCAGTACTGATGACGGGGTTATGCGTAAGCCGCTCAATAGGGGCTCAGTTCTTAGAGAGAAGTCAGGTATGGGTACACCGGTGGAGTCAAGCGTCGAGTTATACGAGAACTTCCGAGCAAGGCATTCAGCCTTGTCGGTTGAGGAGGTCAAGAACTCGAACTGGTTGAATATAGGAGGTATGGAGGGTTTTCTATTGTTCAGGACACTCTTGCAGAGCCGCCAATAATCTTTGGAGCCAAATTTGCGAGATGCAATACGCTCCCTCATCCGAACAGCAAATATTGTCTTAGCTTCGTTGAGGACACGCTTGCACTCGCTACGGGCGGAGTCAAATAGACGTCTATTGCAGTCCGATATGTCGCTACGAAATAAGTGAAAGAAGTGGTTCCTATGGGCATTGGCGGCTGAGCAAGTAGCGGAGAACCAAGGGGAGGAGTGCGGCTTGACCTTAAATTTCCTTGAGGGGATGAAAGCGTCGATTCCAGCTTTAACCCAGGATGAGACCTCAGAAGCACATTCATGGACAAGGAGTGTAAAGACAACATCCCAGGGGACATCGCGGAAGAAGTCACGGAACGAGTCCCAATCCGATCGTTGGTAGTAGAACGAGGTTCTAGTAATGGGAGGTTCTTTGCGGGATGTGGAGTTGAAGGAAATGTTAACAGATACCACGGCATGGTCAGAGTTACCAAGAGGGCAGAGCTGTGTGGCGCTACAGGATTCGGGGATGGAGGTAAAACACAGATCTAGAAGGGAGGCCTTATCTGCCAGGTTGGGGGCAAAACGCGTGGGGAAGTTGACTATCTGCGTGAGGGATTGAGAAATTGAGAAGTTAAGTGTTTGAATGCCAGCCCGGTCAGTAGTAGCATTCTCGAGCCACTTGGTATGATGGGCGTTAAAGTCACCAAACGCGAATATGTGAGCAAACGGGTGGGGAGAGAGGGCCTTGTCTATGCTGTCCGATATGCTGTCGAGTATCCCGCAGTCTTGAGAGGATGGAGAGCGATAGAGGAAGAAGAGATAGCTTACGGCATTGAGGAGAGATAGTCGAAGACACATGTACGAATGGTCTGGTGATTCGAGAGACATCTCTCTGGCCGAGATGATCCTTGACATAGACACCAAGGCCGTGCATGCAGGTTAGAGAGTCTTTCCTGAGGATAGGAAGGTAGCCGGGGATCGAGAGATCAGAGGAGGGAATAGACGGGACAAGGTTTGTCTCGCACAGGGCCATTATATCCGGGCTGTTTGCAGTGAGGAAAGATTCCACATTGCAAAAATTTGTTCTAATGCCACGGATGTTGCTGAACGAAATGTTGAAGGGTTTAGGTGATTTTTGAGTGGCTGGTTTAGGTTTTCTTTTTTGGTTCATTTGAGTCTTCATATAGAGTAATTGCTGGAAGAGGAGAAGGCCTGAAGTACTTCAGGCCTTAGTCTTCATGTGAAGTAAAAGTTGGAGGATGAGAAGGCCTGAAGTAAGAGAAGCAGACGGTTATCGACCGCAACATGAGCAGAGAGGAGTTGGCACAGCCTGCATCATAATGTGGCCTCAGGGTTGCCCACCGGAGGTGACTGCAGGGACACCGTTCCATGCGCGACATGGCACTACAAACACCCCGGTATTATACAACTGTTGATCAGAGCGGCCGCTCAAGACGCTACGCAAGTGTTAGGGTTCCTAACTACCAGTCGGAAACAGCAACCAGTGAACTGTCAACCGTGTACCCTCAAAATGAAGAGGCAATGCCACAGACTGCACACGTCACGGGAGAAACACATCAGCACTTGTACAGAGGCCAGAGAAAGAGGGAGAGAGAGAGAAAGAGAGAGAGAGAAAGAGAGAGAGAGTACCGGGAACTCCTTCTTAGACAGGAAACAAGGTGTGAGCCTCTACTCTTGTCCAGGGGAAGGGGGAGGAGTGTTGACCGGGCGGTAGAAGGGTCTACCTACTCCTATTACATATAACACATAACAGTGACAAAAGACAAAACAGAGGGTTATGGGCGGGGAAGTAGTTGATAGTACCAGGCTGACACGAGGTGTGTGTTCGGGGGATAGGATGAGACTTATTAATATTTAATCCTTACATAGTACTAAGTTTTAACTTAGTATAAGTCCCATTGTTCTATTCTGAAGACAGAAAAAATATGATTATCCACCTTTTTGTGTATATGGCATAAATGCTAGCTTACTTGTGGCTGTGGGTGGTAATAGCAGTCCGCGTGCATTCTAATGGTCACCAGTGAGTTTGACTCGTTAGTGCATTTCAACAAGCAAAAGACAAGCCCACTGGGCCGATAGAATACTGAAGACATACTAACGCCTGGTGAAGAGACATTTTCCCTTCTTTTCATGTGGTGGGGGGAGGATTTTTAACTATACAAAACAAAAGTTAGTTTACAATGGCTAGAACAAGAATCAAACTTAAATTAGTCGCACAGAGTGGCGGGGAAAACTAAACAATAGATAAATAAAATAAGTACATAAACGTATATATATATATATATATATATATATATATATATATATATATATATATATATATATATACACAGAGAGAGAGAGAGAGAGATGCTTTGGATGGGTCTCAGGTAGAATGAATTTATACTCACAAGTGGCAGAAAGTTAATGCCCTCTTCAATTCTGATGGACGCCAGTGATTGTATAGCCAGCCAGATCTCAGACCCCAAGCACCAAGTTACAGATAACGCAGTGCTGGGGGAGGGGGGAAATGGTCAGCGACCATTCCTACCCGCCACCAGCAGTGGGCTTGGGAAAATATGCTTTTATAAAATATTTAAACCACGAGGAGATACGAACGGCTTCAAAATTCCACGAAGATTAAATTTTTATCCAGCAAAAGAACAAGCCCACTGGGCCGATAGAATACTGAAGACATACTAACGCCTGGTGAAGAGACATTTTAACACCTAATCAAAACACCTGCCTTTGTATCAAAAAGTACATTTCTGCAATATTTTAAACTAAAAGTAATACCAAATCAATGTTTAACCAAAGTTTCGAACGTTCTATAAAGGATAAATACTTTAATGTAATGATAAAAATATTTGTTCTTTCTTAATAACATAAAGGTTTTGACAATAAAATTTTGCTTTTATTAAGTTTTGGGCATTTTTTCATCATGATATGCTATATTTTTTAGCAGATAAAGATAATAAATTTACTCAATGATATCGAATTAAAAATGTTTATCTTTTTATCTGAATTTATGCTTCGCCTTGCTTGCAACTATATAAAAATCGGGTAAATGAAATTAACTTTAACGGATTTATGAAGAAATTTTTGACGAATTTTATCTTTTTTCATTTTGATTAATTATCTGTATACGGATGGTGATCTTTGAGTTGTGAAATCGGAGTGATCAGAAGAAGTTTGTTGAATCGAAGAGGTTTGCCAGTAATGATATATCTTCTTCGGACATTTATCTCCTAGCATTAAGGAAACCTTTTCAATGGCAGATTGTACGTCTACTTGATACTTTTGATGACGACCGTGGGCCTCAACTAATACAGCTTTGAGGATGATAATGATAGAAATACCCCAAAAGTTGCAATGTTTTCACACACACACACACACACACACACACACACACACACACACACACACACACACACACACACACACACACACACTTCGGAACATGAATAACGAAATGGCAACAAAACGAACTTTTTTGTTTTAATGTCCGGAAGCATTTTTTTGATTTAAAGATACCGAAAAAAGTGAACAATAGCGTTTTTCTTTCTGCTAGAAAATACTTTACAGTGAAAATACTTCGGTCTTTATCGATTTTTATGTGTGTGTGTGTGTGTGGGGGGGGGAGTCATCCTGTGTCAATTTGTGAGTTTTATTTCCCTTTTTTACCCCTCTCAGACAAATACGCTTCATGATTTTTTTCTTTCTCTCACACGTCACTGTGAAGGTTAAACAAAACAAACGTTTCTACAAGTTGCTATTTTTACTTTTCTACATACTAGTTTCGTCTCTTCTTTCTCCCTATGCATCTATAGCGATACGAGAAATTTTTTTTCCTTTATTTTTCTTTATTTTCCTCTTCGCTAAATCTATCTTCGTTTCTTTTCTTTTCTCTCTGCTAAAACTGTTTAGTTTGTCAACCCTTTCTGTTGATCTCGTCTTTATTTATTTGCAAGTTCTACGACTTTCTTGTTTTGCAGTTGAGATGAGAACAAAATTGTTCTACAAAGAGAAGGCAGCCGAATGGCTTGGACTGTTTACAACATGCGTCCAAATTGTGTATTACATTAACTCAAAACTAGCCCCATTGAGTCTTAAAATTCAATTTGTTCCCAGTGGTCAATTTTATGTTTAATGGATCCAAAACCACTTGATAAATACTTAACTAATTCAAAGCTTATTTACTATCACCGGCTTGTAATATATATATATATATATATATATATATATATATATATATATATATATATATATATATATATATATATATTAAAGGCTCTGGATAATCAGACTTTACTTCCAAAAGTTGAAATGAAAAATGAAAAGAAACTTACACATTTTTGACGGACCGCACCAAGCGTATGTGAAATTAACGAAGTGAGGTGGGAGAGAAGACATGAGTGAGTTAGATGTACCATTTTCAATTCCTTATCCTTAACTCCATCCTGTGTAGGCTAGACGTCGCTTAACTTAACGCCTTCTATCTAGGTATAGATGGGTAAGGGGTGAGGGAGAGGACCGACTTAAAGGTGGAAGATACAGTTGACAATAAAATAATAAATCATGCCCCTGAGAACAGCATTCACTCAAATTCTTAGATGCTGTTATTTCGCATTACTTTAAAGGATATCTCTGGGGGTTAGAATTTGATATAAATCTAAATGTCTAAAAAATCTACGACGAATTTAATTGAAGTTTGTTGGAGTTTTGGATATTTTCTATGAAATAGTCGATTGGAAAAATTATAGAAAGTACATTGAAAGAATAATCCATTTTATATCTAGTAATCCTTTTTATTTTCCTAAACTTTTTTCTTATAGCTTGTTAAGTTGACATCTATTCGTTTGATTTTTTTTCATAAATTAAATTCGTTACTGTTTTTAGATAGCTAATTATCAAGGTTTATTCCAATTCAAATAATTTTATCATCAATAATGATTATTAAAGTGTAACATATTTCAATTTAAATTAAATTATCAATTTACATATTTGCTCTGAATTTACATTGAGCTCTCGGGATATCATCCTCCTTGGGTCTACCCATACGGATTACCTAGTTTTGCATACACTAAATATTAGCTCCTTATAAAATAAGTTGAGCTCTCTTTTGGATTACCTCCCATCGGATTACCATAAGGATCCAAACTTCCAACCTAAAATGGATAAATTTACACCGGACTACTCACTCAAGAACATTCCTCACCCTACTATTGAATCCTTCACCATCTCTTTAACGGAGAAAATCATTGACGTCATCAAAAGAATGAGGTGGAAGATTCACTTCCATCTTAATCCCCAAAACAAGCCCACAAAATTTAATGACGCCTTTTACTTTAAATCTCAAAACACTCCACCAAACAATAAATTATTGGAACCTTTTGAACAAGATTTAATTGAGTTTGAGTTCAAGAAAATATAATTCCAGAAGAAATACGACCCATTCCAATCCAAACTTAAAAAACACATTACAAATATCAAAAACTCAAAAAATCTATGGATCAGAGCTGATAAACCTAAAAATATTTACAAAATTAATCCCACCGAATACAACCATCTGATTCAAAATAAAGTCTCTGGTTCTTATAAAAAAGACAACAATTCTAAACACTTATCCTCTATACACAAAGAAACTGCAAAATTAGCATTTAAATATAATATTGCTCAATAAATGGGTACAACTCACCTAAAAGACGCCTACCTACTGTTTAAAGACCATAAACCTAACTTTCAGAATAATCTACAGTCCAGACTAATAAATCCCTCCAAATCAGAGTTAGGAATAATTTCTAAAAACATACTAAAAAGAGTAAACACATCTATATTAACAAAATACCCATTAAACCTGTGGAAAAATTCATCTGACACCATTAACTGTCCCCAAAAAATAAAACATAAAAATAAAACTACTTTTATCCAATTGGATATCATCGATTTCTACCCCTCAATTTCCAAAGAATTATTAGAAAATAGCTTAAGTTTTGCCAAATATTTGCTGATATTACTGACGAAGAAATAAAAATCATTATGGACTCTAGACAGTGCATACTAAAATTGAACAACATCACTTGGATTAAAAAAGACAGAGACAACTTCGATGTCCCAATGGGATCATTTGATTCAGCTCAAATAGCTGACCTAATAGGTATATACATCTTAGATATGCTAAGTAGATTCCTTGAGCCTCAAAATCTAGGACTATACAAAGATGACGGATTAGTTGCTGTACCTGATACCAATGGTCCTTTAACATCCCAACTGCAAAAGAAAATAATTAAAGCTTTCAAATTTCTAGGATTGAAAATCGTGATTTCTTCCAACCTAAAAATAGTAAACTTCCTAGACGTTACATTTAATCTTAACAATAACACTTATAAACCCTTCCAAAAGGAAAACCAATCACCCATATATATAAATATCTACTCTAATCACCCGAAATCAATAATTAAACAAATTCCAAATACAGTAAATGCAAGAATAAATAAACTCTCCTCTAGTAAAACCATTTTTAACCAAAATAAATCGGAATATAATAAAGCCCTATTAAAAAGTAATTTTAAACAGACACTGAATTATATAGACAAGTCAGTTAATAAAAAAAATACACAAAACCCAAAAATAGGAACAGGAAAATTATATGGTTCAACCCACCTTTTTGTAACCTCTCTAATATTAATATAGGTAAATACTTCATAAAATTGATAGAAAAACACTTTAGTAAAAATGCATTTCTAAAAAAGATGTTCAACAAGATGAATTTAAAGATTAGCTATTCTTGCATGAACAATATGGAAAGAATTATTAACTCACACAATAGTAAAATCTTGAGAGACCTTCATGATAATCTAACACAAAATCATAATACAACCCAAATGAAAACATCAACATGCAACTGCAGGACAGGATCAGAGTGCCTAGTTGAAGGAATATGCATGGCGGTGAATACAATATATGAAGCAACAATTTTCCCCAAAGAGAATGTTGAGGAGAGAAAGATATACATAGGAATATCGGCAGGAAATTGGAAACACCGACTGTACAACAATCGCCAATCCTTAAAAAATAAATGTAAAAAGAACCAAACGGCACTGTCAAAACATTATTGGGTTTGTTGGAGGGTGGCCTATACCCACAAATAAAGTGGAAAATAATATCGAGAGCCAGAACTCCAAAAGATTTCAGAGACAGATGCGACTTATGCATGAAAGAGAAAATCCTCATAATCAAACATAAAGATCCAGACCCATTGCTAAATAGACACAATGAACTAGTGTTTAAATGCAGACACAAGAACAACCTAAACCTAAGTAAATACCTTGAAAAATAGCTATATAGGAAGAACAATAATGAATGACCTTTGGTCTTTTTGCTGTTGGAAATATTGCTATGCACGCATGAGCGCGAACACATGACTGTATGTATATGTCTATGGTATTGTACTTGAACACTGATATACTTTTTGATGCGTACATGTATATGCGTTTATATGGAAAGAGAGGGATACAAGCGTTTCTTTTTCTTTTTTGTAAGTGTGAATGGGTAGAACTAGATGGGTATTTATATGTCTTGCCATAGATATGGGATGGCGGGTAATATATGTGTAAATTATACGATTTTGTGTATTCATAATGTAATTACATATTGATATTGATATGGTCTTTGAATGCAGGCATAAGTGGGTGTATGTGTGGACATGTGTATGTCTATGTATATGTATGTCTATATGTGCATATATGTATGTATATATGTAGATGGGTGTGTGTATATATATGTGTGTGTGAGTGTGTGTATGTGAATATGTATATGTGTATGCGTATATATGTGCATATGTATGGATGGACATATGGGCATTTGTGTGTGTATGTGTATATGTGTATATGTATATGGATTTACATATAACTTTATGTGTGTGGATATATATATATATATATATATATATATATATATATATATATATATATATATATATATATATATATATATAAGTATATGTGTATGTGTGGATATCCGTGTAGATATGTGTGTATGTATTTCTCTATAGGTGTATATGTGTAGATATGGGAATATACACATAGTTTATGTGTAGATGTGTGTGCATGTGTATATATGAATTCATAGGTGTATAGGGAGATATGGGGATGTAGATATAGATGGGGGATAGGATATGTGTAGAGGTGTGTATGTGTATGGATTGTAAAAGAAGGACCTAATTTTCTCTTATTAGTGTTTTATCCAAATTTCTCCTCTAGGACTCTCCAATTGGAAGTGAGTTTAAATAATACGGGGGTAAATTTTAAATTGGTAATTTAATTTGAATGGAAATATATTACCCTTTAATATGTATTATTGATTCTAAAATTATTTAAATTGGAACAACCTTAAAGAAAAAGTATGTGTACGAATATATAGAATATTGTAAAAGAAGGACCTAATTTTCTGTTAGTAATCTTTTATCCAATTCTCTCCTCTAATATTCTCCAACTGGAAGTGAGTTTAAATAAATAATACGGAGGTAAATTTTTAAATTGATAATTTAATTTAAATTGAAATATGTTACACTTTAATAATCATTATTGATGATAAAATTATTTGAATTGGAATAAACCTTGATAATTAGCTATCTAAAAACAGTAACGAATTTAATTTATGAAAAAAATCAAACGAATAGATGTCAACTTAACAAGCTATAAGAAAAAAGTTTAGGAAAATAAAAAGGATTACCAGATATAAAATGGATTATTCTTTCAATGTACTTTCTATAATTTTTCCAATCGACTATTTCATAGAAAATATCCAAAACTCCAACAAACTTCAAATTAAATTCGTCGTAGATTTTTTAGACATTTAGATTTATATCAAATTCTAACCCCCAGAGATACCCTTTAAAGTAATGCGAAATAACAGCATCTAAGAATTTGAGTGAATCCTGATTTATTATTTTATTGTTAACTGTATCTTCCACCTTTAAGTCGGTCTTCTCCCTCACCCCTTACCCATCTATACCTAGATAGAAGGCGTTAAGTTAAGCGACGTCTAGCCTACACAGGATGGAGTTAAGGATAAGGAATTGAAAATGGTACATCTAACTCACTCATGTCTTCTCTCCCACCTCACTTCCTCACTTCGTTAATTTCACATACGCTTGGTGCGGTCCGTCAAATATATATATATATATATATATATATATATATATATATATATATATATATATTACTTAACTAATCTATAGCTTACTTATTGTCATTGGCTTGTAAAACAAAACATAAGAAAATCTATTCAATGAATTTTCCATATGTCCATTTTATTTAAACTTTGTTATCATAGAAGTAAATCTGACAAAATTAAATTTTCTCAAAACCATTTTGAGAAAATTTAATTTTGTCAGATTTACTTCTATGAATGCTAAAATCCCAAAAGCAATTTGACCTTTTCTAAATACTAAATAAGTTGGCTCCTATTATTTCTCTTCCACACCTGTGAACGTGAGAATATTAATCACATTATTTTATTTAACTATTCTAATTAAGGTCTCTAATATCTCATAAAAACTGAATGCATACATACGTATTTGTGTGCGTACATTAGCGCGCGTCTATAACAGTCGCAGAAAACATTGCAAGTGAGAAAGAAAGCGATAGCGAGAGATATATAATAAAGGAAGAGAAAGAGTGGGGAGAAGGAAATATACTAATGGTTAAGAAAAAATGGGAAAAACGTACGAAAAATATAAGAAAATTCAACAATGTTAATGCTAGAGGTCCATCAATATTGCTATTAAAAGCAAAATATCTTATCAATCAATGTGTCTTTCAAAAGTTTGTGTAGATGAAATAATAAGGGAAAGAAATAGAAAATATGTATATATATATATATATATAAAAAAAAAAAACAAATAACGAAAAAGCAGACGAAATCTCAAATATATTTCCAGAAAAGAAAAAACAATATAGTTTTTACTGGCAAATCAAACTCCTATTAGAAGTGGCAGGAATAGTTTGTATTAATAGAAAATCAAATGGAGGAAGAGTTGCATACATAAGTTTGGATTGTCATTGGCTCTTACATTCTTATTTTACTGTTTTTCGTTTCTTATTAATCTATAGAATTAAATGAGATGTGTAGAGATGTGTGCATACAAAATACAAATAGACTGAAAACAGAAGAGAAAGTACAACACAGGAATTACATTAGTAGATCTGTTAAAAAAACAAAGTAAATAAGCAAAATCTAACTGTATGAATGGGATAAAGAAACGTGTGATGGCTTCATTTGATTTTGATGAGGAAAAACAGGAAATTTAATGTTTGACTGCAAAATTGTTACTTCTAAACAGCTTTTCAATTTTAAACATACTAATTGGACTGAAGAGATTCATCTGATTCAAATTTTTTATCCATCGATTTTTTTCATAGTGAATTTGTTATTTTATTATAGTTGAGATGGGGCGGCTGTAAATACGTCATTCAGTTATAATAATCCTAATTTAATTCAGTATGGAAATCATTACAAGAAATTTATTTTTTAGCGACTTTTTATGCGCTAAAGTAAGATTTAGTCATCTTTTTCATTAATTAGAAAGATATTTAGAAATGACGAGCATTCATCTTTTGATTTCTGAATATACAAGAAATTCACAAGAAAAATAACATAATTAATATCCTAGACAAGAGGAAGTTAAATTTAAAAAAGTTTTGTTTCGATATTTTTGAAGAAACAATCTCATTATTTTGTGTCATATTTATTTATAGCAGACAACATTTAGTTAACGCATAAAAAAGGTTACAAGATTTTGAATTTTCTTCAGTAATCTTTTCTGACTAATTAAAACTTAAGTAAATCCTAAAAAATCACTATCTTTAGTCAAAGCTTATATTCTGTGTTAAAAGAGGACCACTGCTTGTACCAATGTGTATTTTACCAGCCATTTTTTCTAACTTATCAATCAATAAATGAAAAAAATAAAACTATTACTGTCCATTCAACAATCAATGAAAATTATTTTGCAAGCTAACATCATTTTTTAACCAATCGGCCTTAATCATCATTTTATTTCGTGTTGATACTTTTGTATTTTAAGAATACAAAGAGAGAGAGAGAGAGAGAGAGAGAGAGAGAGAGAGAGAGAGAGAGAGAGAGAGTGTGTGTGTGTATGATAAATATAACAAAAGAATTTCAGTTTTTTATACCTGTGTTTTTAATTTATTAAAAATATTGTTAATAACTTCTTGTGGTGTGGGATTTTATGCAACTCTAGGGCTAGTCATTATATTGTAAATAAACATCTAGGATGCTATAGAGAGCTTAACTTAATATACAAATATCTGAGTAGTTTAATGAGACATTTTATTATAATTGTTGTGAGATTACTCCATATTTTGTCAACAACTGCAAGATGCTTTAGTGACAGGAAGTCTGTAGCTTCCCATCTGAGGAGTGACTTTTCAGTTCCCACCGGACCACATGACGCATTGAAAACAATAATAGATAACATAAAATACTCAAAGTTTACCTCATAGACATTATCTAATAATTCTACTAAACAAAAACCTTTTATCAAAATATGTCCCACAATATATCAAAAGAATATTGCACAAACGTACGTAAGGAAAAGGACAGCTCTCTCTCTCTCTCTCTCTCTCCACACACACACACACACACTGTCTCTCTCTCTCTCTCTCACTCTCTCTTTTTTGTATTCTTTCTATATAGTTTGACCAGGAAATAAAATATGCTGTTGTTAATTGTACATTATTGTTTATATGTTTATTTTTATACTTGTTTGGAGAAACTTCAACAACTAATATAAATTTAATTACTCTAGTGTCTCTCTCATTCTCCACTAATTCGTGATACCTAAGATTTAAAATGAACTTTAAAAATTAAAAAAAAACTTTCTTGAAACTTTCATTTTAGCTTTAATTGAAAGCTAAAGCTATTTCCAGTAACCAAAATACTCTGTAGTGTATTTCAAACAGAAATTATATTTATTGGTGTCCGATTAACTTTTGGGGGGCTAAAAATAGCTGATTAGCAATATAATTTTTTTTATTAAAAAATCTTCCAAAAATAAAATATGCTTTTCTGAAACTTTATTTGAGGAATATTAGCTGATTTAAAGTATAATTAATCTGATTTGAAATATATTATTTACTTGAAGTTGAAAGTCTTCGAACTTCTCGCTCTCTGGGAAATTAATCTTAACTCTTCAATCTCCACCCCACACTCTGATTTCTAGATTTTTGGCTACCTTCCTCTCCCTAGAAAGGACTCTAATGTCCACATGCATGGCCTAGGAGCTATGTCCGCGAACATCTCTCGCTGGGAACTCTCTCTTTAATCTTCAGACCATTCATACATGTGTCCCCGTCCCTCTCTACTTAACTCAATCAGCTATCTCTTCTTTTTCCACCGTTCCCCTTCCTCTCAAGACTGTTGCATGCTAGAGAGTATTTTCTATAATATAGTCAAGGTCATCTTCCTACACCGGTTTGCAAACATATTCGTGTACGATGAATTTAATTCCCACCATGCATAAACCATAAGGTGGTTTAAACCCTTTGTCACTCACCTTGCTGGCATCCAAGCCCTTAACTTCTCACTCACTCAATCTCTCACTCAAGACGTTGAATCCCCTCGAATTTCTCCAATAACCCTGACGGATTCGTTTCTCTTTTCTATCTCTTTTTTACCTTTATCGCTGGCTCTACAACGCAGCTCTGCCTTCTTGGCAACTTTGATCATGCGGTAGTGTCTGTAAACATTTCCTTCCGATCCACATCCTACCAACAGAATATCTTTCTGTTATCAACAAGCAGATTGAGGCTCGTTCCGAGGTTTCTTCTGTGACGTTCCTTTGAATTAAGTTTTTAATCACCCTGTTCAAAAATGCACGTCCGTGGTCTCCTCCTGAGCAAAATCCGGTATCGATGCTTTCATTCCAGCAAGAAAATACCAAATTAAACCGCATTCATCTCTTTGGTTCTTACCTGCATACTCGGCCGCTATAGCTCACAGGAATCGCTCTTCCGGTTGTACCTCAATGTGTCCTTAATGAAGCGAAGTTACTGTTTTCTGATAGAATGAAACAACGTATACTATCTCGCAAATTCGGATCTAGAGATTAGTAGCGGCTCTGCAAGTGTGTGCTGAACAACAATCCACCATTCCACGTCTATTCTATCAATTCGATGTCGTGATATTTATAACAGATAAGGTTGAATACTTTACTCGGAAATTATCTTCCAACTCAACATTCGACTCATTTGTAGTACTCACACCTAATTTCCCCGCTGGAACTGAAGCTCTATTGAATGATATGCACATAACCCCGTCACTGGCCTCGGGCATCATTTCTAAATTAGACTCCCATAAGATAAGAAGAAACGATGGGATTCCAGCCGTTGTCCTAAAGAAATGTGCTCCTGAGCTGGCTCCAATTCTCTCGAAACTCTACAACTATTGTCTCGATGCTTCCCGCTTTCCAGCTTGTTTGAAGTTCTCCTCTGTAGTTCCTGATTTTAAGAACTCTGGATAACCTTCTGATCCATCTAAGTATTACCCTATTAGTCTCCTACCGCTTTTCGATAAAGTATTCGAGGCTGTAATCCATGCTGAAGTAGATAAGCATCTTACCACTCACGACCTACTCGCGGACAAACAATATGGATTCCGTATTGCCCGGTCTAGCGTTGACGTGCTTACGGTTATTACTGAATACGTATATCAAGCTCCTGATAATAACGGCGAAGTTCAAGCTGTGGCTCTAGATATTTCAAAGGCTTTTGACAGGGTTTGACATGCTGGTTGCCTACGTATGCTTCAGGGCTACGGTATTACAAGACGATTGTTTGATTTAATCCAATCATTCCTATCAAATCGTGAAATGAAGGTCGTTCTGAACGGGCGCACTTCCAGATACTTTCACACGAACTTGGGTGTCTTCCAAGACACTATCCTGGGTCCTACACTGTTTCTGATCTTCCATTATCTTCCTGATGTCAGCAGTTCTCAAGTAGGCATTTATATAGATGATACTACCATTTACTCCTGTCTCAATAGCAATTTAGTCAGAGTTGATAAAGTTAACCTGGCCGCTGCTCTTGAAAAGGACCCCCAATCATTCCTTGAACTGGGACAGGAAATGGCTTGTAAATTTTAATACCTCCAAAATGAAACTGCTCTTATTTAACCACTACAAAGAAATCTCCCTGTCCGCCATCGGCATAGCTGATGCTCGACTCCTGGAGAGCGTCTCACTGCACCTTTTTGGACTCACATTTTCAACTGGCTTGAAGTGGAACAACTATACAGAATCATTAGCTGTATCTAATGCAAGGAAAATTGGTTCATTGTGTCGTGCCAGAAGTTTTTCTCGTCAGAATCCATATTGTACATTTACAAATCTACTACTCGGCCATGCATTGAATACAGTTGCCATATCAGGTGTGGTGCCCCTGTTATTCATCTCGATGTTCTTGATAAAATCCAAAGAAGGATTTGCAATGTGATCGATACTGACTTGGCATTTCGACTACAGTCACTTTCTCACAGACGTGATGTTGCTTCCTTCTGCCTTTTCATGGCAACTGCCCTGACGAGCTTTTTTCCCTTGTATCCCGACTACACGAATTTAAGCGTCCTACTAGATTGGCATCTAGGTGCCACCCTTTTACTGTTGAAATAGTTAAATTCTACCCCAATAGTTTATTTTCTCGCACTTCCCGATAGTGGAACTCCCTTCCGTTTACTTGCTTCTCTTATAACTACAATCTTCAAATTTTATAATGCAATGTCAATCACCGTCTTTTGTTGTCTTGAAACCCGTTCATCTTTTATCCTTTCCTCAATGTCCCCTCTACCCTGTCTGTTCTCTCGTTTCACCCTCTGTAAACCCCCCTTTCATTCCTGCCTTCCTTGTGGTGAAATGATAAAAAAAAAAAATAACTGAGAAAGGGATTTTTTAAAACAAACAGTAGCTGTGATTTACGTGCTTTTCATTGCTCGTCAATCATTTAAGTGAGAATAAGTGTGTTGATATGTTTATATTGTTCTACGGAGACTTTATATATTAAAACATAATTTAAGAAAATGTATCGTGAACGCGTTTTTATATAATTTGTAAGTACACAGTAATCTGAAAATTTTTTTGATATATTCCCCGTAATTTAATTTTAGGAATGTTGACCTTAAATTTAATATAGTAATCGATCTTATTTTCTGATAATGTCGTGTATAGTCACCCATACTTTCAAAATGGCATGATTATATACAAAAAAAAAAAAAATAATAATTTTTTAAAAAATCTTAGTGCGTGATGATTTGTATTAAGCTTTTCAATTTCCCCTTAGTAAATATAGTCTTCATTTAATAACTTAATAACCTAACTCGATCAAAGGATTTTTAAAAGATTTTTGAAACTTTATAAATTATTATAAATAAAAAAAATGAAAACAATTTTTGTAAAAATTCATTATTCATCGAAAAAATTGTTTTCTTCAAACTATAATGTCTTTTATATATATATTATTTATAGAAACAATTAAAAACTTATCTAATTAAATAATGTCATAGCTTTGTTGCAGTTTTTATTTTACTATACGGAGCCGGCTTTGAGAAAAGCAGTAACTGTATGAAAAAAAATAGATGAGTTCTGCATATAAGCAATGAAACAAATTTTACGATCAGAATTTAATTTCTAGAAATTTCATGAAATTAAGTAAGAGAGTGGTAACATATGAAAAAATATTTTTTACCAAGATTTTCTAAAAGAAATAATTAAAAAAATAAATTCATTCATTTGTAAATAAGTCCTAAAAGTTACATTAAAATCCGACAATTATTTGATTTCTTCCAGAATTTCCATATTGATGTGTTATTATGCCGGAAAAAAGTGATAAAATTTCGATAGACAGCTCTGTTACGCAGTTGGCTCATAAAAAACAAGATATTTAACCAAAACTTTGAACGTATTACAAAGGTGTACAAAATTTAAAATACATAATTAAAAATACTTTGGTCTTTTCTCTTAATAATAACATAAAAATTTTGACGATAAAACTTTCTTTTTATTAAGTTTGGGACCTATTTTTCATCGTGCTATACTGTTTTTTTTTATCGAAAATGTGGAAGTACCTACATTAAATATATCCCTTGAACAGTTAGTAATCCTGTAACAATATCTTATGTATTAAAAGTTTTGAAAGCAATAATCGTTTCAACATATTAAGAACAAAATGATACTGCGTTATTAATAAAAGTCAAAGAATAAAAAAAGTATTTGAAGTGTCATTTCCATTAGAACATCTCAACCCAGCAGATATTTGCAGAACCAATTCATTCTGAGAGATAATTATAATATATTAATGCCAAGTTGATATATTTTTCCATGCCATTAATATTTTCCAAATTCGAAAGAAAATGTGTCGTTCCCAATGGAATTGCCTGATTAAAATTATATTTTATCTGGGACTGATATTTACTTTTACATTTTAAGGCGTGAAGAGACAAGGAAAATTTACCCCACTTTTTGATGTGTTTATTATTCTATATAAAGTTTATTTTCTTTTTAAATGAAAAATTTATATTTTTAAATGAAATTATCACATAATGAAGAATAATTACAAGACCCTAGAAGAGACCAGTAACTGAAAGAGGAATACATTATGGGAAGCACTAATGACAATGGCAAAAAGAGTTCACCCCAAGGGAAGAGATACAAGAAGAAAAAAAAGAAGTGGATGACAGATAAAATTCTCGAGCTAAAGAAAATGATATGGTATATAACGCCAAGGAACTGTGCAAAGTAAAGGATGTTGAGCAATAACATTAGAAATGAATTAAATCTAATAAAGCTGAATAGGTCAATGAGAAGTGTACAGAAATAGAAAAACTACAGGACATAGATAAAATAAATAGGAGGAGAGTAAACGTGGAATGATACATAAAATGCAAATTAGAGAAGACGAGAGTCAGTTAAAATAGAAAAAAGAAAAGATGCCGCGTAAATGGACCGAGTATATTGGAGAGCTCTACCATGACAACAGAGGACAGAAAGCTATAATGCATAAAAACATAGAAGGACGCATCGTATTAAAATCTGAAATAAGTCCTGATGAAGAAAAGTAAAGCAGAAGGACCAGGTGATATTGTAATAAAGATGCTAACAGTCTGAAACGAGTTTACCGAAATGATAAATATGGCAGTAGCGAAATACTAGAAGACCTAAGTATATCCATCTTCATACTATTGCCAATAAAATCAGGTACAAATGAATAGTCTTCAACTAAAAATCAGCTTGATAATCCACATAACGAAACAATAAGGATAATAATGAATAGAATTCGTAGCAGAATTAGACCGGAACAGTGTGACCTTCATCTCACTGGAACAATAAATGCTACTTTTATGATCAGAAAGCTAACAGGACGAGCAATGCAAATGCATAAGGATTTATAACTCCGCTTCATAAAGGCAATTGATAGAGTACGACATGGAGAGCTAATAAAAATCCCTGATTTACACATTTGTAATCACTATTGATAACAATCAATTTCTATACGGATAGAGAACGTACTTAATGGATATACAAAAATATAAAGAAGAGTGCAAAAAGAATGCATTTTCTTAACGAATTTATTTGGCCTGTACAGCGAAGTGATACTAAGAAAACTAGAAAGCCTACTATGATTTATTATTTAAAAATCTGATGCGATACGTTGTGAAAAAACCCTCTCAGGTAAAGTAGAGGAGGAAAGAAAGAAGAAAGACTATTAACTATAAGAAAACAGTTCACTTTTCTTTTTAGCAAAATAGACAGCAGAAGCTATGGCTATGTTTTGGGAACGTCAAAATTAAAGAATTAAACTATTCTGGTTAGTGTTGTAATAGATATCGGAAAATTTGACAAATCAGAAGGTACACAGTTGTAAAGAAAGTCATTGTACTAACCACATTTTTAAGAAATAGGAAAATATTAGGCATAGCGAGAATATCTGAACTACTATGTAATATCTAATTTCCTATATGGTTATGAATGTCGGACCATCCCTTCATAGAGGAAGAAGCAACAGAAATTTGGTTCTACTGGTGAATGCTGAGAATATTATAAAAAAGAGAGCAACGACGAAGTTTTAAGAACAGAAACTACAAAGAAACTGTGGCTACCAACCAGAAAGTTATAATTCATAATGAGGTAAGAAAGCTTAGATAATTTAACACTCACATGAGCTACTGAAGGCAGGATAAATAGAAGAAGGCACCAAGTAACATACTTTACGTATTTGAGTGAATATTTGACAGAACAAGGAGAAAGAAGTGTGGTAAAGAGTGAAATTTACTTAAAGGAACAAAAGACAAGAAGGTTATGGAAAGACATAATCCTCCATACCCAGAAATAACATAACATATAAAGATAAATGCACAATGATCGCTTTAATTTTGTTACGTATTGTAATTGAGTTTAACAAATATTAAAAAAAATATTTAGAACAGTTTATTGGAAATCTAAAATTACATATTTGGGTATTTTAAAAGTGTTTTTACTTTACCGGCATCTTGAAACTATTATTCAATGCAAAAATATACTCGTAAAATCTTGTCGTGTTTTATATTTATTATGTGCAGATTAAATATATCTAATTGTTTGAAGCAGTTAATCAAATATGATGAAGATGTCAAGTTTTAGGTGGGTTATACTGAAAATCATTGGAAATCATACTTCTACCATGACCAAATGACATTAGGCAGTATTAACTATAGTAACAACGCTGCCCTCTCTAATTTTTCTGGAAAATAATAACGAGAATAGAAACTCAACCTGGGACTATGTATCGAAAGCTAAACCCGTTAACGGGAAAGGCGATAAATGTAGCGTATGACTTTCTAAGAAGTTAATGATCTTAAAAAATATGTACAACCACATTCTGTTAAACAAAAGAAGCGAGTTAATGAGCAACTACTTACACAGAAGTAAATTCCTACTCAAGCAAGTAGACCCAGATTAATATATTTTTCCCAGCCTCGGACGCCACGGATACAGGTTTTGATGTTTTTATTATAATTATTTTTACTATATTGTTATCTTTTATTTTTATTTTTACTATTTTTACCATATGAAAATTGTTACCATTATTATTTTTATTTTATTTTTAGTCTTACTATTATCAATATTATTTTTATTACTATTATTTTAATATTATTATATATCACAGAAAATCTTATTATTTTTATTAATTTTGATTAATTTTATCACTATTTTTAAGCAGAAAAAGAGTTACTACCCTTGATCCTCTAATGTATTTTAATAACAGCGTCGTTTTTAACGAAAATTATAATTATAAATTAAATTCTTATTGTAAATCTTAAATGCAAATTTGAGCCTAAATTCAAAGTCGAAATTAGATTATAGTGAAATTAAATATTTAACAACAGCAATAATTCATCGAAACAACATATCTCGCGAGACTCAGAAATATTAATCACTCGGTGTATATTTATTAATATATATATATATATATATATATATATATATATATATATATATATATATATTTGTACGTGAACATTTGCATGTACCTTAATTTATATTAACTTATCTGATTATAGTTATATATACCATATTGTTATATAGGAATAAAGTGTCGCTGTCGACACTAGAGTTTGAACAGAGATCACCAGAGAGGAAGCATAGGTGATCAAATTTTGAATAAGTAGATCACGTGTTGGTAAAGGAAATGTATATATGGGAATTAGCGTGAAGGTTAAACGATCACTATTTCTGAACTATCCCCTATTACTATACGGATCGCTATTTTCTGTACTATTCACTATATTATTCCCTATACTGATCACTATACGGATAACTATTCGGATCACTATTCGGGGGTTACGTTTCGAGCGAGTATTATCGAGCAAGTACTATTAGTGCCATTTTTATTCGAAGGCTTCTGACACCAATATTGTTCAACGGCCTTACTATAGTTGTATTTGCGATTACAAAATCTCTACTACAACGAGCATTACGAAAGTGAAAACGAGTATTTGTTGATATGACAAAAGTGGCAACGAGTGTTCCTTTAACTTACACGAATTTCATTTTTGGAAGTGCTATCTGATGATCCGGCGTCCTTTAAATGGTCTCTGGTGAAATAAATTATTATAATGGTACCTTAGTGGTCTGTTTTTCTTTTATATATATATATATATATATATATATATATATATATATATATATATATATATATAGTTGTATATTTAGGCAGCAATCCTTCGTTTATGCATGTTTAATTAAAAACGACAGACAAGGTACTACGGTTAAGCTTTTTATTTAATTTTTCGTCTGTTCTGACAAGAGCTTTCTTTTCTGGACAAAGTGTGTTTAAAAATTGTCCAAATGTTTTATATGTCCGAGCGCTTTCGGCTATATCTTTAGCCATTATCAAAGATGATTCGATTTTTCAGCTTAATTGAGTGTGTGAATTATGTATATGTCTTAGTGTGTAGTAGGGATGTTTTAATTTCCGAATACGGTTAGCACATCATTGTGGCTTTGTTCGTAGTTAATATTGTTAAGAGTTGGCCTTTTCTTTTTTATTATTAAACCTTCCATTATTTTGAATCTTTTTATTACAGGTAGATGCAGTTAATATATTTGTGTTTTCTGCTAGTATGTTTCTAATGGAGTCTGGTAAGTTTGTGTGTGTGTTTAAATGGGTTCTAATGGAGCTGCGATCAGATAGGTGTAATGTCTCTTTGCCTCTTAAAACTAACATGAGAGCTGAACTGTTCGGGAAATAAATGTCAGCGCAATTTTCAAATGACTTTCTAGCAGTCGGTGATGGCAATGTGATGAAGCTGGCGAGATCTCAGTTTTACAAATATGCTCCGTTGTAAATACTTTTTTTACGAACTGATAGTTGTTGTCTTTCCAGATCTGGCTAATAATTTTGGAAAGCGTGGGTAGTTAAAAAAGAATATAGGGTAAACAAAAGAAATACACAATAATAAAAAAATAATACAAAGTATTAAAAAAATAAAAAAAAGGAACGCTAGGTTATAAAAACAGTTAAACGCTAGGATGGTGTAAGGGAGGTAACTGTATATGGAAAAAAACAATATTAGAGGCAGTTCAGTTGGGGTATTACACAGATGGTAGGTTAACTGCTCTTGCCAGCATTGAAATATTTGAGAAAAGACTTCCTTCTGTGTCTGCATGTAATCATTTCTCTTGTTCAAAAGATTGTTTATCGATGTGTTTGAGAATAGATCGTTTTTCTAATAGGCACAGAGTACATTTTTCTTTGATGAGGTTAAAAAGTTTTGTTATAGTGATGAAATCCCAATTCACCACAGGTGTGTAGTTATCTGTCTTAATTTACCAGAAAAGTTTAGAGAGTGCCGTGGTATTTGAATATTGCTTATTGGTGTCATTTTATGACAGTAATACCAGGTTTTCCAGTGGTTAGCAGTGGAACCAAAATAAAATTTAGTCCCGCCATTATACTCAATGATTTGTCAATAACGCCTTTATTCATGCATTTAGAATTTAATGAGCAGGTACTATTTTTTCGAAAATTACAATTTTTGTCAGTACTATCATTACTATTGAAGTTGTTTAAATATTTTTTTAATATTAAATTATTCTATTGTGCTATATTCTGCTCAAGGTTTTTTGTATAGCTGTAGCTAATTTTAATGTTGTCCTTGTTGAAAATCTTGTTGAGTAATGTAATATTGCTGAAATGTTAAGGAAATTTTACCTCTGTTGGTTTTGACATTACTGTTTACTGTGTACTGACATTACGAATAATTAAATTGGAAATACTGGATTTAGTGTAGTATATATTTAATTTTATTTTTTACTAGGGTCTGTGGTGGATATGTTAGTATTTTCTATATTTTTATGATATTTTTGTCTTGCTTATAATTAGAATGGATTTGGTTACAATATAAAAGATTAATATGTTTGGGGTTAGTTGAAGAAGTATTATGTTCTATTTACTTTGCATTAACATTTCTGACAGGTCGTTTTATTTGTTCATCAACAATACAATTAGGGAAATTATTAATATGAGTTTGTTTCAAGCAATTTCTATATGTCTAATCTTGAAAATAATATATTTAACAACTAAAAAAATCTCCATTTGCCTAAGATACGTCGATGATATCCTTATATTAGTTAAGATTACAGAAAAATACATCAACTCCAAAAACAATTCCAAAATAATTCTGTCCTTAAATTTAGATAGGAACTTAGTAATAACAATAATAAATTCACTATCTCACATATAAAAAATCTATCAGAATAAATTCGTGAACCCTTAACTATAAGAGTGAATGCCCAAATTACTATAAAATAGCAATTATATTTTATTTAGACTATGGAATTTAAAATTTGTATTTATTATTTAATTGTTTGTTTGTTTTTTTTATGTTAATTATTTAATGCGAAAATTTGATGATGTCGGCAAAAAACCGTCAACTCATGTCTATTGTTTTATAAATTTTTATTATTTAGGAACTTTAATAAAAGCCCTACTCAATCATATATATATATATATATATATATATATATATATATATATATATATATATAAATATATAAACTCTTTATGAAGTCGTCAAAAAAACAAATGTTAGCTAATTATGACAGTTTTATATACACAAAACCCTTTCAGGAAAGAAAATAAAATAAAAAAATAAAAAAATCTCCATAGACACTTAACGGTTAACCAGACTAGACGACGTCATCTTCCGTTTTAAATTTAGACACCCCTACCCTACCCTGACTTGACCTCTTTGAATGTAACTGAGATATTGATACAAATTATTAACCCTTATGCCCCCTTTTTAAATAATTGCCTTCGCCGTTACCATAGCACTCTGAGGAAAGTGGGGTTTAAAAAATGCCGGCTCCTGCTGCTATTAAGCATTACTCTTCAAGTAAATTGAATTGAGTTCCCCGAGCCACTGCAATATTTCGTATGTGTGTGTGTGTGGGGGGGTGCATGTGTGTGTGTATACATAAAGTATTTAAATATTTTTTAGTTTACACTTAAAACTCTCAGCGTCTCCTTCTCTTCAGGCGTATGTGTAGTCGCATCAACATAAACATCACTTTATTCGAATGAACTTCTAAAGGACGAAAAGCCACGCACAAAAACATTTTTACATTTTATTATAATTGTTCCATAATCTATATATTCATGTTCACCTTATATATATATATATATATATATATATATATATATATATATATATATATATATATATATATATATATATATATATATATATAATGTGTGTGTGCAAGATATTTTATGGAGTGTTATAGAGCTTTGGTTGGTTCCTTGACGGAGTTCTATGCTTGAATTTTGGATTGTTACATTATAACCTGGAATATATAAATACATTTCTGTTCTTAGTTGAAATTCTGAAATAAATAATCATCGGACTGACAGATTGTCATTGTTGTCATGATGTTTTGGTTGAAAGGCTTCTCCGTTAAATTATCGTGCTGCAGTTAACATCGATCAAAATATAACTTGCAATTTCTATTTTTCATTTTCTAAAATTAATGTAATATTGAATAAGTTTTTAAACATGCAAATAAATCGCCTTATTTATCTACACTTAGTACTGCAAATTTTACATGTACTGTTCTAATGTGAGAGTGGAAGTGTCTGTTAATCTTATTAAAACAAATATTTTCTGTCTAATAGATAACCTTGCGTAATGAGTTTCACTGACATATATACAGCATCATAAATTTATAGACATTTCTTATTGCCGTTGAGAGAATTTAAATGACATTAGGTGTAAGAATAGCTGCCCAAAAGATTAACATTTATAGCTGACATAGACCGAATTTGTATGATATTTCCTTTAGCAAGGAGCACGTGATCACATTTATGTAAAGATTTCTGAATGAATAATATGTCTGCCAGTGACAACAAAGGAACAGAAATGACCAACAGAAACAAATAATTCTCTTGTTGACAGTTCTGCTGGGAAAATGTCCATTTTGCTTCCGGCTTAAGGAAAACATTGAATTCTAAATTAAGTCAGATATTGTTAATTATACATAAATGATTATATTTGAGATTTTGATGAATAGTTATGACAAAATTATATATGTAAATCGTAGAGAGGGTTATTAGTCTTTATTCTAGGACTTGAAAGGAATGTTTCTCAAGATGGGTAATCAATTAGATCAAGTCAATTCTGTAGAAATACTCAGTAAAAAATAAAGTGATTTATATCTCTATCACATTAAAGTCGCACAAGATCTTTAGAATTATCAGTTTTAAATCTTCGAGAAATAGTGGTTTCTTCCTCGTGAGACTGAGAGAGAGAGAGAGAGAGAGAGAGAGAGAGAGAGAGAGAGAGAGAGAGAGAGAGAGAGAGAAGGAGAGAGAGAGAAGGAGAGAGAGAGGGGGAAAACAAAAACTCATTTTAATTATTCAGTAAGCATTTCATATTAAAATTATTTTCTAAAAAGAACTTATACAGAGACCCTTCTTTGTCTTTGGATATGTACGATGGAGAGCGCAACCCCTATTGTTGATGGTGATTGGATGAATTAAAACATTAAAGGTGATTGGATGAATTAAGACATTAAAATTTGTCCCTTATTCTATACAATCTGTACTACTTTCTCGATGTTCGAATAAAATGTGAGCACTTAACTAACAAATATTGAGGGATGTGATATTATTTTATTTCTACCACGATGACAAAAGATCACCGATTATTATTCCTCTTCATGATATTATTACCATAAAGGCTTGATCTGAAACAATTTCCTGGTATAAATAATTTACTTTTTCACTTCTACGTAAAAAAAAAAAAAAAAAATTCCGTAGTCTCTTCCAAGATAGTTACTGAAATCGTGACAGGGAACAAGTGTTGAAATTCCAACAGATTTTATTATAAACTTTATTTATTATTTACAGGGATAATCTCATTTGTACTTGCAACATATTGCGTAAGAGACATATCTTTTAATAGTAGAATTAAAAGCTCAGTTTATTGCAAGAAACCTGAATGTAACTTTATTCTTGTATCAAAGAACTACTAATTTTCTGCTTGCAAATACTTAGAAAATATTATAGAATTTTTGTGCTTAATTTTGATGTTCTTTTATATACCGTATCCTTTCAATACCTGGTCGAACATAGATACCCAAAGTTTCCTATTCTTTGTAGTACTAAGAAACGTTTGTCACCTTAATATCATTTCCCGTTCCCGTTCTGTCATCCATTTACACAAATTCGTTAGGTAGGTTACACTTTGTTTCCCTCTGCTTCTCTTGTCTTTCATGTCTTGTGAGTATCAAATTCTCCATGCCCTGCTTCCTTATTACATATCCCAGAAATTTCATTTATCTCTTTCTGATTGCATATATAAGTGTACTTTTCGTTACTATTTTCCTTAAAACTTCTTTGTGGTTCACATATCCTGTCTATGATACCCCCAACTTCCGGCTGTCGGGCCACATCTCTGTTACTTCAAGTCTCATCTTCATCTATGAGGAAATTGTCCAGTATTCACTGACATATAGATGGATAGATATTACATGGCAGTTCAGCACCCTTTTCTTTGTTTCAAACGAAGTCTTCCTGTTTCTTAAGACTTTGTTTCTGGGCATTAACTTTTGCTATTGCAATGCGCAGTGACGTGCAAAGGTTTGGTAATGCCCGGGGCCAACTCCTTGATTGTATGTCCCTAAGACCCTAGTAGGGGGCCTATATGGCCTAGTACTGAGAAATGTGAGAAAAGTAGACATTTCAAATTTGTAAAAACAGATGAAACATGAAATAAATAGTTTATTCAAATGAAATATAAATTAAATTTTTATTTCAATCTTTCATCCCGATATAGATGCCTGGGGCTGTCGCACTCTCTGCCTCCACTTCTGCACGCTACTGGCAATGCGCCTTCGAATTTCTCTTTCATATTTCCTGTCGTCTGTTACTTTTTTATTAACATGTCGACATGTTCTAGCTATCCAATGGGGTTGTTCCTCCTTAATGGGGAGCCGTTTCAGACACGAAAGAAAACACGACTACATTGTTTGACAGTTAATACTCGACTCCCTGAAAAACCTTTCTCTATATCTATCATTCCCAAGCTAATTCAGCCAATCAAAGTCGACTACCTTATTTTGTCTTCCATCTGACCTCGAATGTCAACCTCAGGAAGTCCGAGCTGAGATACCATTCCCCTTAATAATAGTCTTCTAAACTATTATTTAACACTAAATTCTTGCATCTACTCTTGATTGATTAAACATAAATCTATTTGTAAATTAAGTCGTAATGAAGACTGTTATATTTGTAATTTGGGCGATTCTTTTGATTTCCATAATTTTGAAATAATTTTGCATATGACCAGAAGGTGGTCGATCCCACAGTCAGGACTTGGGTAAATTTTAGAGTGTAGAACTACATTTATGAAGCTTTTATCGATTGTTATACAGTTTGCTTGGTTCTTTACGTCTCCTTCTGGGATTTCCCATGTCAGCAAGCGTCTTGGACATTCATGAAATCAGGAGTTGGTTATTATTATGTCATTTACTGTAGATCAATTTTTCTTCATTTTCGTTGCATAGGCATAGTTCGTACTTGTCGACTATTTCACTGTCTCGTTCTCTTCCTATTTTAGAATTTAGGTCTCTTATGATGATAATTTCCTGCAATTTGTATTTACCCTTGGCATTAACCAGAATGCTATAAGACTTATCTCTGATTTGTGACGAGCTCATATATTACTACGATGTCTGTATTGAATGACTTCGCTTTCAATTTAACTAGAAATCTATCCGAGAACATATATTTTTTTCATGTCTTGATTTAACATTATTCCTTCTCTTCTTTCATTTGTCTCTCCCCCGCCTGCATTTTTCTCCCCCGCCTGCATTTGTCTCCCCCGCCTGTGTCCGTCGCTTATAAATCCCCCATTATTCATTCATATTTTTTCAAATACTTTCATATTTTGCTATCAATACGACACGTCATCTTAGAGAAAATATTAACATTTTTTAAATTTTACGTTTATGCCTTAAACAAATACTTATCTGATTAGTAACTTATATTAAGGAGTCTTGAATATCAGTAAAATCCCATTAGTTGCCGGAAGATGTCATACGGAACATGAATACAGTCTGATATCATCAACTTTGTTGAAATTTTACAGTTTTTTATTACATTAATAACAGTTCCACAAAATTAATAATATCCGACTGCATGACGTCTTCTAGTAACTAATGACTTTTCAGTGATATTCAAGTTTTTCTAATGTAACATAATAATCAGAAAAGTATTTGGTTAAGGCATAAATGTAAATTTTTTAATAATAATATTTTAACATCTACTGTGTTTACTTGTTCAATTGATAGTGGGATATACTGAAGAGACTGATAAATTATACCAGGCTCTATTAATAAAATATTTCCTATAAATAAGTACACCTTACCATTTGAAAAAAATAAAATTTAATTTTTTCTAAATCAGTAACACTAGGGTTATTATACGATGAAAACTGATATTACGAGGTATTATTCTTTGTCAAACTCTACAACGTTGAAAATGTAATAAAAATATGAATATGCAGAAAATTTCCTTTGGTTAGCTTCATATATATGGTGACTTCAATATTCATCACAAAAAGTGGTTAGTCGACTCGAACAAAACTTATGAAGAAGGCATACACTGCAGAGAGTTCTCCATCGACTACGATCTCACGCAAATTCACCCGCGTTGCATATTCATATCAGGCGAACCTACTTGACATCTTCCTCGCATCCTGCACTGAAATGAAAAATGCTACACGGAAGTTTTACTCTGCCTAGGGCATTTCAAATCTCTCCATAGTCAGTGTCAAAGTTGATACCAAACCAAAGGCATCTCTTGAAAGACCGTTCCATAGGACGTTTTTTTGGTAAATGAAAGCATACTACGGACAGCTTCAGATCTTACATGCTAAAGCTCCTCTGTCAGCGTTCTTCAAACACTTTGCTCCCAAAACTGCTGCCTTCGTATCAGAATAAATCTTTACTGAAATGGAGTAGAAACCGAACAGCTAGATCTGGTTCACATCCGAATGTACTGCAGTAACCATTATTACAATACCTATCACTGGGTGCGGTGTAGTAGGACACTAGCTGCATTCACAATTGCTCGCAGTCGCTGCAAGAGAGTTCTAGAAAATGAAAAGTGTAGCAATAAAGATGCTGGGAATATGGCCGGTTCCCTATACCTCTCCAGCAAGTACCTCACTTCTCCTGTTATCCTCTACTTTGACAAGAGCCAGATCCGGTCGAAAATGGAGTACTGATGCCATATATGGAGAGGAGTTACCGAGTCTTCACTTTCCATTCTCGATAGAGTTCAAAAGCGTCTTCGCATCTTTGTAGGTGACTTTTTTTCCCTCAATGTGCCACTCCTTTCTCACAGACGAAACGTCGTAAGCCTTTCGCTGCTCTATCGCTATTTTCATGAAGAGTGTTCAGATGAACTACACTCGTTATTCCTACCAGTCTTCTCCTGGTGACATGTAAATTCCACTCAAGCAGCTTCTTCCTGCGAACCATTGCCTTGTGGATCCGACTTTCAAAAGACTGCTTCCCCGATTTCTACAATCTTAATCTATTTAATAGGACTAAACATTATTTTACACACATATCCACATAATCTGTGCCTTTTACTCTATAACCCTCTATCTAGAGTGGCACTCGGTCCTTTTACAGAGTAAACACTGTAAAAAATCACAAAAAAGAAGTAAATGGCTCGGGTGTACTTATTTATAGTCGATATCCTATAAAGAAATTATATTTAGTTTACACAAAAATCATGAAATTAAATCGAATCAGTCTATGAATAATATTAGGTTGGTGCAAAAATAATGATGTAATAATGTCGTTTTTTGACGTTAAAAAATACGTCAAAAAACGACATTATTACATCATTATTTTTGCACCAACCTAATATTTGAAAAATAAAACTAGAAATCAAGCGTTTGTAATTTAAATATTTAGTCAGCTAGTTCAATTCGAGCATTCGGAAAGATTTTATTGAAAAATAAGTCTATTTTTAATGTATGTGGGATGAATTAAATGAATTTGTAAATGAAAATCTAAGTATTTTCAGAAATCTTGAGCAAATCTCTAATCAGTAAATGTTAAACTCGAGCTATCGTCAGATACATTTTTATCATGCAATTGAGAGATTGTTTGATATAGAAAATCAAACAAATTTTTATATGTGTCATTAATAAATTCACTAGATTGGGCTGATGGTCTAGGCAGATTTTTCTTTTGGTTTTCATTCCAATACACAATAAAAATCAATGTTTAATTTGCTTATAGTCTTATAATGTGCTTGAAAAAGTGTGACTTTTATTGGATAAAAATGAATACGTATCTGTGTGTATGCATATGCAGTTTTTGTGTTTATCTGTGAATGTTTATATTTGACAGTTAATGAGATTGATGATAATTGCGTATATACTTGTGATGAGACGCGCACATAAAAGAAACGGAGAATATCAATGTGAACTACAAAATACTAATTAAAACAAATAGGACAGAATAAACGTTCAAGAATGTCTAAATGAGAATGCATGCAAATGGTAGAAGAATAAAGGAGAAGGAACAGAAGGAGGAGAGAGAGCTAGTTTGATTGCGCATAAGTGCAGCTGCTTGGGTCACGCGATCACTTGAATGTTCATGCACTCGATCAACTACAAAAGCATTCAAATGTTTTCATATGTGTATGTGTGAATATAACTGCAAATGATTATATATTCTTACGCGTGGACATGTACAGAAATAAAAGCGTATGAGAATGCGTATATGTATTTGGTATATGTACACATGTGTGGAGAGTGTTTGTATTTTCATTAGCATTATTAACAATATTGCTGTTTTTTACTCATTCCGTATTCACACCAGCAGTAATTGTTGACTTATATCTGGAGTTATTCTTTAATGACTCTCCACAACTTCCTATCCTTCGTAGCTTTAAGCAATATTTGTTTTCTGACTATCCTTTCCAGTCCCTATTCTCCCACCCATATACACAAGTTCGTTAGGTAGGGTTATTCGCTGTTTCACTCCTGATCCTCTTACAATATGTCCAATGAGTGTCAAATTCTCCATGCCATGTTTCTCATTGTGCCTCGGAAATGTTAACTGTTTCTTTCCGATTCTAAATATAAGTTTCCTTTTTGTTTGGCTTTTCCTTAAATTTTTCGTTACTTACAAGCTTCATCCATGGTATCCTTAGTGTTCTTCTCTAAAACAACACCTTCAAGTCTCTCTCTATCTGTAAGGAAATTGTCTAGCATTAACTGTCATATAGGAGGGATGATAACACATAGCAATTCAGCACTTTTGTCTTTGTTTTCAACAAAAATTTCCTCTTAATACTTTGCCGTCCTCGTAAGTCTCCTCAATAATTGCTCTTTTGAACAAAAATTTCATTGGTTCCAACTCTAATTTCTAATTACCCCAGTCTTTTCCGAAGTCCGATAACAACTGCCATGACTGTCAACAATGTTCCACAATTCTTTGGCAAGTCTGAGATATTTATATTTTCCTTCGTTTTCTATCTACTTTGTGGTCTACATTATTTGGCATAATTTCTTTTTCTAATACCTGATCCTTACATCTAGCCTGAACATCTTAATGTTCCAGAGATTTTTATGTGTTTCATTGTCTATGGTAGATTCTGGTATGGGCATATATTATTGGTCTTTTTGATTTACTAATATTCGCCGAATACATCGCTCAAAATTCACCCAAAGTAGAGGGTTACTGACAGAAGATGTATGAGCGTTAAAAGGTAAGAAGTGCATCTATGAAAATATGTGGAAAAGATAATGGTTAACTCTAGAATTGAAGAAGCTAAGATTGTAGGATTCGAGAAAGCAACCTCTCGGGAGTTTATTTTATAAAGCAATTCCTGGGAAGGTGTCCGAGTGGAACGTTCTTTTTATTAATTAAATACAAAGGGAATCGGGATGGTTTGTCCTCGTGTATATGGCATAGCGGGTCTTATTTGTGAAGGCTAGAACTGGTGGAACTTCTATATGATGAAAATGCAGTTGCATACACAGTCCTACATGAAGCATCATTCACACTCGATGATTCATATTCTCGTATTTTGCATCATTCATTAATTATGCGATTCAATCTCTTATTCCCTGTTGCTGTTTTCATGAATTTTATCTATATTGGATATTATGAAGCTCATTCTTGTTGTTGAAATCGTTTTTCGTATGTACCCTCTTTTTCGATTTATGTACCCTCATTTGTCTTCTTGTTTTATTTGTCCAGGTTTCACACTTCCTCTCTTCCCAGTTCAAAAAGGTTTCGGAGTATGTTCGAATAGAAACAGTCGCCAGTATTTCTACTTTAGATTAAATGTCTAATGTAGAATTGGGTCCCGAGTATTTTTCTTCTTTTCACCTATTCTTTGTTGACTTTTTCCTCATCTCTTTCGGTTTAATTTTATCTCTTTCTAAATGCCCAGATATTTGTAGCTTTCATTTTTGTTTTTGCGCCCTGATGATTTCCTGATTGCTGTCATTTAATGCATTCTATTGTTTCTCGTTTTCTCTTGCTCATTATTAGTATTTGCACCTTTTTCAATACCAAATTCCGTTTCTAAGACCTCTCTGAAATTTCTATCCGTTTGTATGAGAATTTGCAGTTCCTTTTAATTCCTAGCAAAAACTTTCATCGACATGAAATTGTTCACTTTATTTTTTTTTCCTTTTTGTATCTGTAAACTCAGTTATATTGCCTTGTCGTTTCGTTGTTATAACATTATTATTGTTGTTGCTGCTGCTGCTTGGAATAGTCAAAAAGTCAGACATGTTAGTAACAACAGCAGTAGTAGCGTCAAGACAATCACCGGATACGTGTTTTCTGCTCGGCTATTGAACTGACTTGATGTATGAACATAGCTAGACAGACAGTAGCAAAAATAAATAAATAAAATACAAAATATGAGAAAAAAGAAAAAAAAAAAACACAGTATTGTTAAGAATAAGATACTAGATTATTTGTAGAATAAAAAAAACGTAAAAAAAAATAAAAAAAAACATTTTTAAACATTTTGATTTGTATGAGTTTTTAGTTTCTAGTTTTTGAAACCGAAATACAAGAGTCGAATGGCGCAAGATAAGAAAACAATAAATAGGAAAGTAAAACAAGAGTAAAGGAAATCAATAAGAAAAAAATCCAAGACTAATGGATGTGGAACGAGGTGGAAAGAAAGTCTATTAGATAAAAATAGGAAGCATCGAAGAAAAAAAAAAAAAACATTTATTAAAGCGCCTGAAAGATCAAGTTGTGAAAAATGTCGAGCATTAATGAATCGGTTCAAAGCTTGCATACAGAAGATACAGCACTTAAAAAAAGTACACGATTCTTGAAATTCTATGTCAGTATATGTAGATGATAATTCACACTCCCACCCGAACGGAAGATGGTACAAGGTCGTGTGTAAAGTGGAATTAATCCCATGTACATGAGATTAGTAAAGAAAATTGCTGTTTCCACTGGCATTTCCCTCCCTGCGGAAATGGGCATATTATACTTAAAAATGACCTCGAATATTAATTAAAAAAGAAGTTAGATAAAATTCGCTTATGTTTACTTTTTCTTCTTCATTTTCCATTTTCATAACTAGAAGATCACAGTTCAAAATAATCGTCATATTTAGTCCAGATGCTTCCATACTTACAAACGTTAGTGTTAAAAAATTTCAAAGATAGAAATAAACCTGTTTGTAAATTCAAATTTTGAACACTGTCGGTTCAGAAGTTCAACCGGCTGCCCAGGGTGATCCTATAACCACAACGTAACTTTTGTCTCTCTTGGTAATTAAGTGGTTATTTTTGTTTTTCCCAAATACATTTGTTACAGGCATCTATACTCAGAATCTCTCTCTCTCCTCTATCTCCCCCCTCTCTCTCTCCCTCTCCCTCTCTCTCTCTCTATATATATATATATATATATATATATATACACAGAGTGCAATGACTAAATTACGCAAAAATTAAAATAACACTGACATCTCATTTTAACAAATATATTTACCAAAACTATACAAAAATATCTTGAAATATTAAAGAGTGAATTTATTCAATAAAATCCCCATTGACTTTAATCACGGTCTCCAGACTACTTCAGAATCTCCTGCAACTGTTTTGGGCTCTTTCCTTGTTTATGTTAGCGAATGCTGACATAATCCTTGCCTTCGTTCATCTTTACAAAGATTTTTGGGTCTCTCGCTCAATTGCGCCCTACACATAATAATCAAATGGACTGCAGTCTGGGGAGTTAGGTGGTCAGATTTATGGGGTGATGTGGTCGGAGAAACTGTCTGACAGCCATGACTGGGTTCTCCAGCTTGCGCAGTATGGTGCAGAGTCATATTACCAGACACTGGGTGCTTTCAGCAGCCACCCACTTGACCCAGGACAGCCCTACATCCTAAAGGCACTTGATGTAGGCCTCCGTTTTGAGGCCCTCAACAATAAATTCAGGAGTTCTTATCAGCATGGTCAGAGTGAGTTTTTCGAGCTGCCGTACCTTCATAATCACCACTAGACTCATCCAACTCTTTTCGAATCCTTTGACGCCCAAACTCTCTGAAATGTTCGTACTGCAGCCTTCGGCGCTAATGCCAAGCAGTACAGCATGCCGTTTCCACATTTCTGGCGGAGTGATTTGCATCATGGTGCACTGTTTCTTGCCAACTGACCTTACTATATATTGCAGTCGACAAAATTAAAAACAACGCGCATGCACAAAATTAAAAATTTAAAATGGCGACAATTTACATCGTTCACTGTACACACACACACACACACACACACACACACACACACACACACACACACACATATATATATAATATTAAAAACCTCATGCATAAACCTTATTCAAATGCATCGATAAACAATCACTATCGCCTGAGAGTGTGCTATCAATTTTTTAATGAAGCCACATATCAAATATTTTTCTTTTGTCGGAGGCCTATCAAAATATTGATCATATTTACTTCCATTTCTTACAATAATTAACAGCAAATATATATTAAAAAAATGGCGGTGATATTTTTGCTATCTGATATGGTAATGAGAAATTATCGTCTCGACCACTCAAATCTGACAAAATGGTCAAACATCAGAATTTGTTTTTTAATCTCTGCTTAGTTGGATCAAAAAAAAAATTAAGCAAACTTCGTATATTATACATTTTGATTAATAGTACCCGTGAAAAATTCACAGCTTTCTGTTTCCATCTTTCTACGCAATCAAAACGGAATAGTCTATTATCTATGCGCAATTAGCAAGGGCATCATGCACGGGAGGAAACACGCTGTATTATAATCAGATGTTATATAACGACGGCACCATTTACATTCCATATTACAGTACTATGCAGATAGGTGAGTTACAAATATTGGTAATCGGTTGTGTTTTGGTAGATATGAGAATAAATATAAGAGCCAAGAAATTTTTTTTCAGCAATATTTTGGTGAACAATTCACTCAGTTATGTGTCATGCGTGATACACGCTTAGGTGATCATCTATTTTTCGATACATGACTGACGAGGCAGATTTTTTCCCGATGCCATTTTCTGCGGTAGACCAGTTGCCATCCAAGGCTACAGAACCCTGTCTGCCCTGCTATTTAGCCATAGCTGGAGGGGGAGAAGAAGAAGATTCATACCTTTCCCAAGGGCATTAGAACGTAATGTATTCGACTGTATTGGATTCGACTGGCATTCGAAATCGGATCTCCGATTGCTGAATCCAAGCCGAGGGGTTTTAAATGCATTCAGATAGGTATTTGTGGGGTTAGATCATAGGCCTAGAATGACTGGCTACTGGAAGTTCAATCTGTCTTTACTGGACAGGCTGGTCTTCCAGGAACAGCTAATTACCGTAGTCCAGCGGGAACTAGTGGCTGCGGTTATCGGGAATAGCTGGTGGGAGAGTCTTAAGGATAGAATTAGGTACTTCACCACCGAGTTTAGCAAACAGCTCGTGCTAGATAAGGCTAAGAAGATGAAAGCTCTTAAGGCTAGTCTTTCCCTTGCGGAGGCTGGGGGATCCCCTAGAGATAGCCCTAGCTAGGGAGGCCCTGGAGCATTTGGCTCGCGAGCTGCATGGGTCAGGTAATTACACATAGGTTAAGCAAGGTGTCTTCCGAAGCTGTGAACATGGGTGCAGAACTGTGCAAGGAATAGCTCCTTCGAGTTTCCGGTCGCTACATTCGAGAGGACAAAACCGACTGATGCTATGTGTAAGGAAATACGGCGGCATTTCGAGAGCCGGTTTACGAAGGAGTCTGGAAGAGTTTCGCATCTATTTGTCTACTTTCCTAGGATTTCGCCGACTGAAGCAGCTAGCTGAAAGGGAGAGATCACAGAAGGCGAGGTCTACGGGGCATTGAAGAAGGTCGGCAGTGGAAAGTCGCTCGGTCTGAATGGTTTGCCCTATGAATTGTACTTGAGGCTGTCGCACATTTCTGTCCCGATTTTGACTGTCTTGTTCAACAACTGGTTCCGGCAGGGGTCTGTCTCCGACCGGATTTCCAGGGGTGTGATCACGCTGTTGAAAAAAGGCAAGGATGTTGGGGGGGGGGTCAATTACATGATTATAGGCTCATAACGATTTTGGCCAAGATCTTGCAGGAGCGTTTGCAGTCAGTCGACGAGTCTCTGTTGCGTCCGAAGCAGACTTGTTCTGTGAGGGGCTGAACAGTTCAGATAAACCTGCATCTGATCCGTACGATCACAAGGATGTAAAAGACGACGATGTAGCCGCGCTGATCAATTTATATCATTCTAAGGCTAGTGTTGACCATCGCTACCTTGCGGCTGTCCTACAGACCGCCGGATTCGCACCCGACTTCTGCCGCTGGATTAGCTACTGTATCGCTCTCCCAGTGCTGTGGTACATGTGAACGGGAAGCTGTCGGGCGCTTTTGCGCTGTCTAGGTCGGTTTGTCAGGGTTGTCCACTGTCGCCCCTACTTTATGCCTTGGCGTTGGAGCCACTTCTTCTCCGACTGAGAGACAGGGCGTGCAGGCCAGCCCTTCGTGGAATCGCCGTTCGTGGAGGAGCTCCAGCCAGGGTTTCCGCGTACGCCGATGACGTATCTACTCTAGTGTCGTCCTGCAGCGGCATTGGTACTGAAGGCACTTGAACGGAACGAAAATGTGACAGGGGCCAAGATTAACTGCGACAAGTAGTCTGGCTTGCGTTTAGGTGCCTGGAAGGGAATCGATCTTTCCGGGGCCCTTCGGTTGGACGGACGGTCCTGTCCGCATTCTCGGAGTGTGGTCTGAAGTATGAAGAAAGGTCGACGCGGCCGGTCAGACTTGGCGTCGACGGAGGTTGTCCGTGCAGGGCATGGCGGAAGCGTGTGCCACTTACGTTTTCCCTCTTGTCCTTTATCGATTGGCCGAACTTCCCCTCTGTAAAGATAATAAGAAGCCGCTCGAGCGCTCGCTATCCTCGATTTTCTGGAGGGGACACAAGCATCAGGTCGACAGAGAAGTCTGTGCACAACGTCCGTTTCATGGGGTACTGGAAATGCCTCACTTGGTGAGCCACAAATTCGCCTCGAGGTTGGCTTTCCTACGCCGCGCATTGACAGGAGATTCGAGGGGATTGTTAGGGACTCGTTCCCTTTCCTTACTCTCAGTCCCCTCCCATCTTGCGGGTTGAGCGCCATCTCTAAACCCCGGGATCAATCGGCTTTCCTTCGTGAGTGTCGGTACGCCTTGACGATTATTCCTCGGTCCAGTGACCTTTCACAACCTAAGAGGGACTTCTATCGTTATTTAGTGAAGAGGGCCGCGAATGATCCTCTACGTGGGAGGCTCGACAGACTGTGAACGGTGTGACCTTGGTTTAGAAGAAAAGGCTTCGCACGCCTTCTACCATTGTCCCCGGGTCCGCCCCTTATGGTATCATCTCGGCGAGTTGACGGCTCGTCTCGCTCCCGAAAAGCTCGTGTGACAATCTATTCCGGGGTGAAACGAATACGCTGCTGGCCACGGCCCGAATGGTGATTTGGACGACGCGACAGGAGGAAGTCTTGCGAGGCACCCGTCTTTCTCATCAGGATCTGCTCAAGATGAAGATTAGAACTGATAGAAAACGTTTGTATTCGACAGTCTTCAGCGAAAGGTGGGTGACTGAGGCGAGCTTGGTTCGTTTGAACGGGGCTAGCTTGATTTTCTCTTTTAGGTCAAGCCCACGTTACATCGGGTTGTTTTCCAGTGGAGCCCTCCCCTTGGTTATGTTAGACAAGCTTTGTGTACCTAAGTTAATATGAGTAAATGTTGTTCCCGGCCTGTCCCCGGTCACATCTTTGGTTATGATCCAAGTTGAGATTCCCAACCTCCCCAGTTTGTTTTTGGCCCCTTTTATCTCGACTGGGTGGGTCAGCTTTATATTTTCCCATAACCGTATAATTTTGTATCCTTTTCCCACTCCCTTAGCGAGAGAGCCTCTTGATTTTGTCCATTTGGCAGAATACAGCAGCCTCTCCTTTTTGAGGGTTGGACGAACCCTACTAACATCAGTTATGTTTAGTTCAGTTTTGTGTCTATAGTTTATTTTGGGGTTCATTCCCTCCCCTCTCATATTTCATCATAGATTTTTAAGTATTTATTATTATCATTAATTTTTTATGATATGGGGCGCGTTTTGTAGGTCCCCCTTGAGAGTATGCAGTATTATTGTGCATGGAGGATCGATTGGTGACGGAGTTTTTTTATGGTGAATGCGAAAATTGTAATGAGTCAATGGGTCGTGAATCGGATTAGCTAGGTATAAGATAGTTAGTGATGACCAGCCTCAACTCCTTCCCTTTTTCCGCCATGTACCACAATTATGTAGTTTTAACATAATCCGAGTGAGAGCTACGATTTTTGTCTGTCGTCTCCCTGATTTTTTTTTTTGGCTGGTGATTATCACCCGACTTTTTCCTGTCTACGTTAAGGTTTGATTTATTTTTTTTACCGCCTTTTTAGTGCTTTTACGACTGGTTTGAAAAAGTTTTTCATTTTTTCTTTTTCGTTTTTTACCCTCCCCATTTTTTTTAATTTTTCCCTTTATTTTGCTCTTATTCTTTTATTATTAGTTTTCTTTTTGATTTTCTTTTACTTTTAAATTCCCTTTTAAATATATTTTTTTCGTTTTTATTTTGTAACCCCTGCCAGAGTTTCTGTTTATTTTTCTACGTATTATTCTTTCGATAGACTTTATTTTTTTTCATTATGTGTTACTTCTTTATTTGTTCTTTCCTTTAAAATAGCCTTTAAGTTTTCCGTTTTTTATTTGTTTAAAAGTTTCTGCTCCATATTTGTCCTAATTTTTGTATTTATATTGTCTAATGTGTCCATTTATTTTCTTTTGTTTTTACTTTTTCATTAGTTATCGGGTTGACTCATTCTTAGCGTCAGTCATTTTGGTTTTGTGATTAGCTTTGTATATTATTGTTGTTTCGTATTTTCTTTGTATAATGTTTCCCTTTTTCTTGGTATAGCATTTCGTTTTATTGTATATTTTTGTCTGTCGTTTGTTTAATCTTTTTGCACGTCCTTCTGTTTTGTTTTTTCTTTTTTACTGTTTAAATTTGTGGTTTAGCCTTTAAGCGAACCCTGTTCATTTGTTCTTGTCCATCGTCTGTTTTTTGTACGTTTAAACCTGTCTCGCTTTTTTGGCGAACTTTGTTGATTCATCTTTCGTCAATTTTTATACGTCTGTCTTTTTTGTTTTTGACTGTTTTAAATTTGTTTTTTCGCCTTTGTTCATTTGTTCTCATCCGTCACTTAATTTTTGTACAAACCTTTGTGCATATTTATTTATCTGTTCCCTATTTTTATACATTTTGACTTGCTGTCTCGCTTTCGGGCGACTCTTGTTTTTCTTTTTCATATTTGATTTGTCTGTTTTTCTTTTTGCATATTTTTGTCTGTTTATTTTGCTTGAATTTTTAGTTTCGCCTATAGGCGAAACTTATTAACTATCATTTTCTTTCTTTTCACCCCTCCCCTTCCCTTTAAAAAATGGAAGAAAAGGAAAAAAATGCCTTCGTTTTTTATTCTTAAAAAGAAAACAAATATAGCCGTCTTTATAAAGTCAGTCAGGAAACACCTGTTTAACCTTAAGAAAGAAACTCCGGATGAAGACAATTTAGATGAATACCCGACCTTATAATCTTCTTCCGCTTGTGAGGAGGCCGATGGTGGCGAAATTAAAATTATGGAAGCAAATAATAGCCAAGAAAAGACAAAAAAAATCCCCCTAAAATGTATGGAGGCCAATAATGACCAAAAAAGAAACCAAAATGTCCGGTGGCCAAATATGTCTAAAAAACCAGGCAAAAATATGGAGACAAAGAATGGCCAAAAAGACAAGACCAGTAATACCGCTGAGGCCGGGGATTCTCACTGTTGTTGTAAGTCCCCACCTAAATGCATCATCGATATTGCGGAGTTCTTAGAATGTGCCAAGGGTTACACACACCTTGTGGTCGAAGGTAGACTCTTGGAGGATCCAACTGAACTAAAGAAGATCGATAAATAATAGTATAGGTCTTTGTTGTCGACAAGTGTACGCGCGAAATTTGTCGTTCAACGAAAGACACAGTGGTTAAAACACTAGAGTCACTGGGGTTTAAGCCACTTCGAATTGTTAAAGGTAAAGGCTTTTTGATGTGGGACGTGTTATTACCCACAGCTTAAGACTGCGTAAAAGCAACAATTTGGGAACTGATCACAAAAGATCTAATACTCCGAATAGAGTAAGCAAGCAGGAGAATGACCAGTAGCAATATACGAAGTCCCTCCTCAAGTTATTGGGGAACATCTGGTGGCCTTTTTGTTTCAGTACGGAGAAATTATATGTGCTTCCTGCGATAGCATGACTGGGGGATGGAGTTTCGATATCATGTTGGATCGTAAAGCCTTCATCTCCATCCCCAACCTTCTGGATGTTGAGCCCTTAAGCTGCTGGTCATAGTGACCGGTCATAAACAAGATTGTTGGATGTGTGGAGAGACTGTTCACCTCTCCTCTTCATGCCCAGAGAAAAAGGCCTCTTGAAGCCACGCCCCAGTTGACCAAACTCCCCCTCTGACTGCGTCTTTGAAATTTGCCTCGCCTGTAATAGGCATGCCAGCTTCCAGGACCGGAGTGGTTAAATCCCCGGTTGTGCCTACAGCTATGCCCTCATTCTCCGATGAGCCTTCTCCGCTGCAAGTGCAGTTGTGGAGGGGGGAGGAGGGAATGACAGGTTGTTGGCAGGGCCAGACGGAAGCGCCAGACAGTGGGTCCTCAGTCCTCTGAAGCCCCCGAGATAAAAGACACTAACAGTCCCACTCCCTCTGTCAACAGCAAGGGCGACGCCCCGGTCTCAAAACTGACCTTAACAGATCTACAAAAAAAATACGTTCCCGGTTTTAAAAAGACAGAGAAAATTAAAAAGACTTAAAGAAAAATTAGACCAGCAATGGCATTCAAAATCCCCTCCTACTAAAATAGTTACTCCCACCTCATCCACTGCCCCACATTCAGCACAGTCTTCCCAGCCCTCTGCCTCCAGTCAGCTCAAGACCTCCTCTACAAAGAAGGCTACTCCCTCCACAACCTCTGACCCACCACTTTCTTCCCATCCCTCAACCCCTCTTTGTAGAGAGAAGTCCTTTCCGGTCCAAAAAGGCACTCTATCCACATCTTTTTCCCATCCCTCAACCCCTCTCAGTAAAGACCCCAGCCCCGTCATACAATCGTATAGCCTCACCCCCAGTCCTTCTCTAATCAAAACATCTGAAATGTCCCCTCCCCAAAACAAAAGGCTCAGAAGTCCTACACAGGACTTAACAAAAAAAGAAAAAGCACATCTTCAACCCAGGTGAAGATGTTTGCTGAATATCCCCTGTCCAAGCAGGAAACAGTATAAAAGACCTAAAATATATTTTAACAATTAAGCAATTCGCAGACAAAGACCATTGAGGAACCCAAAAACTTTCCAAATGCTGAAAGAGTCTTAACTGTCATAAGAACTGGGGCGGGGGCGAATCAGGCTTGGGCTATGGTAAATGAAGCAATAGCCTCTTTTAAAATGTTCCACCTATCGCAGTAGTTCAAAATGACAAATTGAAAAAAAATGAAGCAATTTTGTTCTGGGATGTTCCCAGTTTTTGTTCACTCCTCCCTCTATAGATCACTAAAATTGACTTTCCCTTGGGATATAGGCGACCTCTCCCAAGACGGCAACATCAAGACTGAGATGGGTCAAAGGTCGATGGGAGAGGCGGTCGGTATCTTTACTCCGTCCATGTTCAGTTCAAGAAAGCAACCCTAATCGGTTAGATAAATGGGATGGGTTAGATAACTTTTGCCCTTTAACCATGTTAAACACAGAGTTAAAGATTTTGGCGAAGATCTTAGCCAACCGTTTGCAGCTTGTTTGCTAGTCTGATTGGCTCTGAACAAAGTCTTGTGCTGTGAAGGGCAGAACTATTCAGGACAACCTTCATATGGTACGCTTGATCTTAGAACAAGTCGACAGTGAAGCCGCGCTGATCAGTTTAGATCAGTCCAAGGCCTTCGATAGGGTGACCATCGTTTCTTGGAGGCTGTCCTTTCGGCGGCCGGTATCGGGCCAGAATTTCCCTCCTGGATCCTACTTTTGTATGCGACTCCCAGTGCGCTGGTGGAAGTGAATGGGGTAAGATCAGAGTCTTTCGTATTGTCTCGCTTCATTCGTCTATGTTGATGACGTTTCGGTTCTTGTGTCGAGCAGAGCCAAGATTGATGAAGTCAGCAAAGAGATCAGTGTTTATGAGATTGCAACCGCGCTTGCGGTTGGGTGCGTGGAAGGGAGTTTCTCTTCCCAGACCTTTTCATTGGATGGATGTGCCGATCAAGATACTCGGCGTCTGGTTCTGTCCTGATCTTCAGTTGGAAATGAATTGTTCGGCGGTACAAGGGAAGGCCGAGATCGCGGTTAATCTGTGATCTCGGAGGAATATTTCCTTGAAGGGGTGGGCGGAAGTATGTGTTTCACACATCTAACCGATTCTCCTTTACCGACTCTCTGTACTTCCACTTTCGTATGTCACACTAATGTCATTAGTAAGGATCTTGTTCTGTTTCTTGTGGAGAGGCAACGCCGCTATGGTATCAAGGGAGATCTGTTGCCTTCATACATCTGAGGGCGGTCTGGGTATGCCTAGCATTGAGATTTGTCAATATATGCTCCACACCGCCTTCTTAGACCGGATGTGTCGCGAATCGGATGAGGAGGGCGCCTTCTGGAAGGAAGACGTCTGTAAGAACTTCCCATCCCTTATAAGTGTGCACTCGAGTGAGGAGGAGGCCCACCGTACACTCCGAGCCGAATGCCCCTTCTACCGCGAATGTCGTCGTGCTCTGAAACGCCTCTTATGGACGTCGGATGGCCTCTACAACGACCAAGCGTTGTCTCGTAAGGCATTATATCAAATATTAGTCAGTGGGTCCTTTCGTGATGAGCTCATTGACGAATTCGGCTTTACGAAGCAGGAGGCTCGCTCAATATGGCCTTGGGCGCCTGGTTTGAAATGCTTCAGTAACGATGAGGTATCACTTACCTGGCGGGAGATTCGTGGGGCCCTCTGGGTCGCCAAAAGACTTTGTTCAGCGGGGTTGGAGAAATCTCCAAACTGCCGACGTTTGGTCACGCCTTCTTTCATTGCAGGGTAGTGCCGTTGTGCAAGTTTGTTGAAGGTCTTATGGTCCTCATACTGAAAGGAAAGTTCTTTGTCCTTGAGGCCAGTTCTGTTTGTAGCAATGTGGTGCCGCAGATGACGAAGGCTGAACAATAAGTGTTCTTTTGCTTACTAGGTTTTATGAGAGTCGTGATTTGGACGACGCGTCAGAAGGAACTCTATGATGAGGAGAAGTTCACTTCTTCCCAACTGATCTTTAAGTATCATCTTAAAGCCAAAATTAGTACGGAAAAGCGGCGGCTTACTTCATCAGAATTTGGCAAAAGGTGGGTGAATCTTGCGCGTTTGTGCCAAGTAAAAGGCTCTGACCTGGAGTGGCATTTCTGATGTCGGTTATGCATTAGGATATTGTTCTACCTGGGTTGAACTTGGGAAACCCATCCCTGAAATTAGGGTAGTATAGGTTTTGTTTTTGCTTTTTTAGCTTTTTTTCCCAGTAAACTTAGCTAGGGCGTGTTTGCTCATTGACCTCTTTTATTTTTATCCCTATTTTCCTTTAGTTTAACTCCCCATTCCCTCCATCGTTAGGTGGTTAGTGATGTCAGTTCTCTGGTGAATGCGGCTCGCCTTTCGTTTCGCGTGTGGGTTTTCGTATTTTTGGGTGTCAGAATGTGTTCGTGTCTGTATGAGTGCTTGGGATAGATGAATGTTTCTACATTATTATAGTCTCGCATCCATTTCGTCCAGTTAACTGATATTTCTGCCACATTTAAGGTTTGTGTTTTTTTTTATTACTAACATGATTTTGTTTAGTTTTTTGTAAATAGTTTTTTTTATTCATATTGTATATACACATAGCACGAATATAGCAGGTAATTTATTTTGTTTTAACCTAATAGATTAAAAACGGACAGAGCTAAAATTCTCCTAAACGTTTTGAGATATAAAGTGTACGATCACCTACATTAAGCAACGTTGAACCTGATCAGAACCTAGATAGGTGACTGCTTGTGAATACAAGGCACTGTAAGCGTGGATGTCTGGTTGTCTAATGTATAACGGCTCGGAATTTAAAATAGGAGAGTCGAGTTCTAATTCCTGCGAAGTTCGTATATATTCACTTACGCGCAAGTACTCTTGGAAAGATATGAATCCACCTCTTCTCCCCCCAGCTATTAATTAATTAGTATGTAAATCATTATTACGCACCCCGCTAAAAAAAAAAAAAAATCTTACAATCTAAAAATATTTTCTGGCTTGAAATAACCTGTAAAAGTTAAAGCCGTAAAAATCAACTGAAATCAATCAATTGAGATATAAAAATTCTTTCAACGCTATTAACAGTATCAACTAAGGAAGATAAACGCCTCGACGAAGATAAAAATTGATATTTCATCTGCTGTGAATAAAGGTTTTATATTTGTAACTCTTTGTAAAACATTATTCTTCCTGTTTGTTTTTTGCAAAAAAATCTATTGACAATAGATTTCTGACTTAACGTTTATTTGGTCACAATATGATTAATCAGTGAATTTATGAATAATTATATTGGTGTAGTCAGTCTGCTTAAAGCTATTAATGTTGGCAAATTTAAGAAGAACATAGTTTGTGCTTATACAAGGGAAAATTGAATTCGAGATTCAATGAATGTCGGTCTGTTCAATTGAAATTTTCACCAAAGAAAATTGGCTCTGAAGGATATATTTGATTAAGTATAACTCATTCCTCATAAGAGAAAACAATGAAGGAGTTCAGCATGAATGCAACTAATAAATAAATTCAGGTTTGAAGGCTGTCCACTGGGAACGAAATCTAGAGCAGCACGTGTTGTTTCGAATGGATTTGTTACTAGTATAAAAACACAAGTGAAATATTGGCATTATCTCATAGACATCAATACTGAACAACTATCTTTAGTGGTTCGCCAGTGGTTACAATGTCTAGAGGAGGCAATTTCATATGAAATGTTTTTGCTTCAATAAATTATTTCAATAAGATGAAAAGTTCTCGGTTGAAAATCAGTCTCCTACAAGAATCTGTTTGGAATTGTTAGATAAATACAAGGAGGATATATTTAGAATTAACCGCCTGCGCAGGATTCAGTAGACATACAGATAAATTATCTTCTTACAATAATAGAACAAATGAAAATTTTTTGATCTTAATGATTTACTGAAAGATGAAGTGAATTTTCCATTATTTCAAATAAGAAACTTCTCTATATTCCGTCCATTGTCACCTCATAGAAGGAGGGTTGAGTTCTCTCGTATAAATACAATTACAAAGTTAACAAAGGTAAAAAAAAAAAAATAGATCGACAAAATTTTGACACTTATACAACATACAACTGGAGATAGAGACGAAAAGACGTGTTTTGATAAATGAGGATATTGTAGATTTGGATTGAAAGAATAAAAAAAGGAAAAAAAGAAGAAGAGTAGAATGAGATAAAGATAAAAACGGGAAAGAAAAAGAATAATAATGAATAAAATAAGGGAAAATGAAAAACAAAACAAAAAACAAAACAAAACAAAACAACCCCCACCCCCAAAAAAAACAGTAGTTTGACAGACTTTATAGTGATGTGAGGGAAGAGGAAAATGAAAATATACAGAAAACTAACAAAGAAAGAAAAATTGGAAAAGAAAACTCATAATAGAGAATATAAAAGGTAGATAGAATCTATCACTGTTGAAGAGTCTTCAACATGATTATATAGAAGACATATATATAAAGACATCTGGAAATAGAAAATTATTATTTTTTTCATACTGAAGATGGAAAAACAACAATTTTTGAAATACTATATTTTTTATTTTAATAAAAGTAAAAGTGCAACGACGAAAACAGTTCAGTTTATCGATAAAGTAATGTGGGTGATAAAATGTTTTTAAAATGGTTAGAAAAGTTACCTGCAATAGATTTCTTGCTGAATGATGCCCCATGATCGTGTAAACCATTTGATGTTGATAGCAATCAAATGAATTTTAGGATTATTGATAGATTTAAATTTGATTTGCATCGTTTGCTTCTTTACTGATGAAATCTCTTAGGTTTATTGGTTTCAGTGAAATCACATAACGAATTCACTGTTGATGGATATCCAAGTACTTTTTATACGACCCATTTTATAACAACTGAATAAAGAGAATTAATGTTTTGCACAATATCCGATAAATCTTACTGATATTCATTCATTAATAATAATAGTTTTAATATATTTTTCAAAGGTAAAGTTATAGTAAATATTTATTTTCAATTGTAATTAAAAATTAAGTGAAAAGAGAAAGAATACAATTTTGTAATGTTTGGACAATATCTAGGTAGGTTAGAAAATTAGAATTGCCAATTCACAAAAAACAAACAGATTAAATTAACTATTTTTCTTTATAAATCAAGAAACATATTTTTCTCTAAAAAAATTACTTTAAATTACATTTTTTCTCAAAAACGAACTATAATATTCCGTTCATTAATTCTATAATTGAACGCCCACTTTTCATCCGATTTTTGGGAAGTAGTAATTTTTACCGTAAAACTCATTTTTCAGGAGATTCGACTGACTTTTGTAACTATCGATATATTTCACTTCATTTTTCAAATACGCCCATATTATTTTATGAACATGATCGATTTTAGTTGCTTTCTGTTCTTTTAAAAAATACTAATCAACAATTGAAAAACAGGCGTAATGAAACTCTGATACGGCTGTGTAAGAAATATTTCTTTCCCTTTTAAAAAGGAAAATAAAAATTTCTAATGATTGTTTAATTCTATCACAGTTCATTTTATTCATTATTATGATTCGATGCATTCTAAGTAGCAAATAATTATTTTATTGAATATCACATCGTTTTCTATTAATATGCGATATCATAAGTCAATTTCTGATCAAAATTCTAATTTTGATCAGAATATTTTGATATCCCTTCCACAACTTAACAACTGAACAGAAATATCTAAAGATAAGAAAATGGTCAAGCATGTAATATCAAAAGGAAGCATTTTCTGATTATATATATATATATATATATATATATATATATATATATATATATATATATATACTCTTATGTAGCGTTGGAATCATATTTTTAAATAAATAATTATATATATATATATATATATATATATATATATATATATATATATCTTATGCAGTGTTACATTAAAACATGCACATATCCGCTACAAAATTGTACACTTTTGTTTCAACGTCAAAAAAGGGAGAACCTTTTTTAAACGTCTCATCAGGTGGGGAATCACGGTGTTACTAAAAGTTTTTATTCAGGAATACAATTATCGAAGCAAATATCCCCCACTTCCGTTCTTTGGAAAATTTCATAAAATGTCTTCTAGAATTTACATGTAGAGATGGAAGGGAATCTAATGCATTATGTAGTCGCGGGCGAACGAAAAGGAAGGGAAAAAGAAAAAAAAGGGGGAGGGAAAAGAAAAAAAAGAGGCCATGGGAAGAGGATGAGGTGATAAGTGCTAATTTTTTAAATTTAAAAAAAAATCTATGTTATTTGTATTACCGTTTATAAGGTGTTATTATTCGAATGGTTAACGTAGTCCCATTTGGAGCAGCTAATGGATAAATCATAGGGATAGGTTCAATGAAACCAAAAGGATAAAGCCTGAAGGTAGGTTCAGTGAAACTAAGATTATTATATTATTACATTTACAGAAGTAGGAATAAATTATCATCTGTCAGATCTACATTTAATATTCAAAGTGAATTTGACTAAAATGAATCTTGTGTTAGGAGTAGAACTAAAATATAATAGGCCATGGTTTCGGTGCCATGTTTACAGACATAAAAGGATCCATTCGAATAAATGAATAAATGCTTTATTTAGCTGAGATAGAGACAAAAACATGGAAGACATTACAAAATTCTACGTTTTTATTTCCATGGATATAACACATTTGTTTTTACAAAATTATCTAAATCGGAATATGAAACTAAAATTTTATATTTTTGCGTGAAGTATTAACTGCACAACTAAGTTATTTTATATTTATATCATGCATTCATCAGGATAGATATACTCGACCCAGAAAATCAAAAATAATTAAGTAAATTATATTTATTCATAGCATCTCTTTCTGGTTTTTATTTACAATTTGCCTAAGAGCATTCTCAGATCATTAATAAACACCTATGGAGATGCTAGCATTGTTTATGAAAGCATCACCAGAACTTAGGATATTCCGAGCGTCGAAGCTGATCTTTCTTCTGACCTAGCTCTAACAGCTTAATGGGGAGAACTGATTTGTAACATTCGATACTAAAAACAAGCTAATATTGTTTATTGACCACGATTCAGACTGAGTTTTCTCCAGTCACGGTGAATGTCTGCACATTCAATTGTCTCCATATTTTGAACGTCTATTGGTTCCGAAGGTTCGTTCCAGATCTCATATACATGGTCCATTACCAAAGATGTTGGAAAGATGGTCTGCTAATTCTATCATTCATTGAAAAACCTGACTTTTTCTGCTATGCATTATCTTGACAAGAATCTGATCATGCACCAAGTAGGGTATTGTTACTTTATCAGGGCTGGAGCTATCCAGTCCTCACTTTCCATCTTTGATAGGTTTCAAAATCGTTTCTTCGTTCTTGTAGGAAAAGTCCTTTTCTTCAATTTACCGCCTCTTTTCCACTGACACAACGATGTAAAACTGTCCCTTTCTCTATTGCTATTCCATGGAACCCCATTCCTTAGTTTCACAACTTCGGGCATTTACATTTGAACACGACATACTTTTTCCACGGAACCGAATCCCCCTCATTTCTTTCTTATTCCAAATTTAAAAAGAAAGTTCCAGTCAGACAGCTTTTTCACAAGAATTACCATATTATGGAACAGACACCCCTGTGGTTCCTTCTCTGAACACCTTAATCTCCACATTCCTCAAGAGTAAGTCGTTATCTATCCCCTTTGTCATCATAGTCTCCACTTCCTACCATCTCCTCTTTCATATCCCTCTTCATTTCCATTTTAATAACCTTTTGAGGTCCTCGGGCATTTTATTGGGCGAACTTTAATAGAGAAAGTGGTATTTTTCCAACAATATTAGCAAAAAAAAAAAAAAAAAAATGAAAGTTCCTAACAATTAAAATCGCTCATAATTTTTTTTTATTCTATTATTTTTTATTCTATTTTATTATTATTAAGTGTTTAGTGAACTAAACTTTTTGATTTTGGTACAATCAGTCAGATGTGACATGCGTGATACACGCTTAGGCGATCATTTATCTTTCGATACATGACTAAGGAGGCATATTTTTCCCGCTGTATGTTGTCATTTCTTTCTCCCAAGGCTATAGAACACAGTCTGTCCTGCTATTTACCCATAGCTGGGGGAGAAGTTGAGGATTCATACCTTTCCCAAGGGTATTAGCACGTAAGTGAATGTAATAGATTCGAGTGGAATTCGAACTCGGCTCTCCGATTCCTCTGTCCGAGCCACTATCCATTACTACACCGTAAGACATTCAGTAAGATCAAACTTTCTATCAATAACCAGTGAAAGTGGTTGCATTAAATACTTTTGCCTTTCAAGATTAGTGAAAACTGTACACCCATTGGCTTGGTTTTGAAAGATTCTCAGGAGTTTGCTTTTCACAAAATTGCATTTAGTAAACTAAAGTTTTCGTGCATTAACTAAAGCACTACTATAAATGTCCACGATATTTCAAAATAGACATATTTGCAACAAAAAACTATTTTCCCGTGGAAAAGTGATATGTATTAAATAGAAATTATATTTTGAATAAATGATTCGAATTCTTGATAAAAATATTTCTAACAATTCGTAATTTGCATTATTTTTCTATTAGTTTTTAAATCAAAAATTAAATTTGGTTAAATGTAATCTAATTGACAACCTTACGCAACGTCATTATAACAAGAGTCAAGAGAAAGTAAATAAACAAAATGTTATTTTATTTAGATATTTGTATACATTTCTGCTCTTAAGGATTTTTTAGACTTTACTTTCGAAGGAAAACAAACACTCAAAGTATTAGGATGTAAACAATTTCAGTCTAAGAAGTGACATGCTATAATAAAATAATATTGATTATTGTGTATACTTTATAAATTGCCACAGTGATTTATCAGACCATGTATCAACAAAGGCGCTTCTTTCGGTTCATTGTTGTTACGTACACCGATAGGGTCAGAGTGAGAGAGAGAGAGAGAGAGCGGGAGAGAGAAGATGGGAAGTAGATATACAATGTTTCTGAGCACCCTAGAGAATGTTTGTTGTAGCATTGTGGTAGCAATATTGATCAAGTACAGATATAGAAGTTTTGTAATTACAATAGGATTTTTACATTATTATTCTGTGATAAATTGTAAGAAACAAGAGAATGAAATATAATCAATCTTTGCAAAAATGTCTCTTCATCATATACAGAAGACTATATCTATAATGTGTTACGTGTATTTGTATAATATTTGCTTGTAACCTTTTGCTGTAGTAGTATTATACTCCATTTTACTGGTGAAGACTGGTGGCAGTCTTTGTTATCACTATGGCCAACTATTTTATGATATTTACGAAATCTGGAAATGAAAATACCATAAAAGATCTGAGTACAATAATAATATTTGGAAAACATATTTAAAATCACATGTACAAAACTTGTAATCATAATAGAAACTCAACAAAGTACGGTACCGCAAAGTTGAAACTCGTGATAAACTAAAAAAGGTCTAACCAAGAGCAAGATCAATGTCAGTGGACAATAACCGGAAATGTCATTAACTGTGAAGACGAGCTCAAGACCGATGTATTGACAAAAGCAGCGCAGACCTCTACAGCATTAAAAATACTGAAGTTCATATAGAGAAACATAAACATTAGTCTCAGAACAAAACTGAATCTTAAGCATGCACAGGTTCTATGTATTTTCACTGTGTGCCTGCGTGTCTTGAAATCTGTCAACGGAGATTCAGACAAGATCCATGCAGTGGAAGTTAGATGCTTCAGAAAACTCACTGGCATTTCATACAATGACAATTGAAAATTAATGAAAACTATTAGACAATTCGTTGGTTGCTATGAAAACTTATGATGACAGTGCAAAAATAAGGAAAATGAAATACTATGCTCGCGTAACAACATTTTCGGCGTCCAAGATCATTCTTCAGGGAACAGTGTCGGTAGAAAACAGGCGTAGCAGACTCCAAGAGACGTACACAATATTACTGAGATGACAGAAAGGAGATTACCAAAAAAGCAAAAAAAAAAAACAAACAAACATAAAAACAAACAAACAAACCCGATGTAAAAACCACGAAAATCAAACCCTATGCAAAAACCACCAGTAATTAAGTTAGTTTGCTTTGGACACCTCGAAGGTATTTGACAGGGTTTGGCATACTAGTCTTCACCACAAGATGAACAGTTCTTTTAAACTGGTTCAATCTTCCTTATCAAATCGCTAAATGAAACTTGTCCTGAACGAACACTCATTAAGACCTACTTGAATAAATGCAGTTATTTCCCAGGGCTTGAACTTACGTTGTTCCTAATTTTCATCAATGAACTTTTTGAGGTTTTCAGTTCTCAACTCGATATCTATTTTGATGACACAACTATTTACACCCGTCTTATCGGTTCGATAAGGTCAAATTAGCAGCTGATCTCAAAATTGACATAAAATCTGCTGGGTCAATGAATAGCATGTTAATTTCAATGCCTCAAAAATAAAGCTGCATTTTATTAAATATCTGAGATACCGTTTTTTGGCTTCCATCAGCATTGCTGATGCTAGCCTCCAGGTGAGTCTCGATGCACCTTCTCAGGATAACTTTCTTTAACTGCTAAAGTGGAAAGATTATATTGAATCAATTGCTAGGTCTTCTGCTAAGAAAGGCGTTTCACTGTGTCGTACTAGACATTTTTCTCTCTATAATCTAACTTACATATTTATAGGTTTATCATTCGTTCATGCTTCGAATATTGCTGCCACATATGGCCTGGCGCTACTCCTATATATTTACAGATTCTTGATAAACTCCAAAGAAGAATCTGCAATGTTATTTATCCCGACCTGGTATCCCGACTTCAATCACTTTGCCACTGTTTTAATTTAGTTTTCCTGTGCCTTTTCTATAAATATTTTTCATGGTAATTGTTCTGATGAACTTTCCTCTATGATATCTAGACTTTATGAATTTAAGCGCAATACTAGTTTGGTGGCAAGGTTTCATTATTTTATAGTTGAAATGATTAGATGTAACTGTAAGTTCTTTGCTAACAGTTTCTTTTATCGCACTCTTCCCTCTTCTTCTGGTTTCTTGCATTCCAGTCAACTTTGATCTTCAAAAATGTAAATGCAGTGTCAATCGCCATCTGCTATCTTCTTTAGTCCTCTAATTTAATGTTCTCACTCGTTAATAATATTTTTATTTTTCTTATTGTTTCACAATCAGTAATCCCTTGTATCTTACTAGTTTTATTGCCTTGCTTGGGGTGAAATGATTAAAAAAATTATATTACTAAATCATTTGATTCGCTGTTTATGACAATTTCTACGATACAACACATAAAAGATATCGTAAACCGAGAGGAAATGTGAACACATTTCCTTTGATGAAACCGGAAGTGAAAGGATGACGAATATTTGATTGTTTAAAGAATGCTATGGCCTGTAATAGACACACGAAAGAGTTACAGTAATATTTGTGAAAAACACAATATGAAAATAATTGTATTAATTAGAATTATTTCAGTTAACTTAGGGATTAGATTTCCTTTATATATCGACATGTATGACGAGATTACAAAGAAATGTTGTCCTTTTAGTTCACCTATTCGATTTGTGCACATATTTTCTTTTTCGTGATAAAATAGTTTAGCTAAGAAAGAATGAACAATTACGTACGTATTACTTTTATGTACATCTCAGTTTCATATTCACTTAACTTAATAAATGCCAAAATACTTCCATTAGACATCGTTTTCGATTACGCATGATCGAGATTGAAGTATGATATTAGATTAGAAACACGGTTAAGTAACAAAACTAAAAGAAAAATTGAGTAGCACACACGAGATAAATCAGTTAAAGTAGAAACAGAGTTTATCTGCTGCTTATTAAACAGTGACATTTCACACTTGAATTAAGAATCGACATTTCTATGCGTCCTTTTGTAAAATACAGATATTAAACAAATATATTCCTATATATTTCCTATTTGAACTTGCCTTTAACAAAAACAAAATTTTAGTATAATGAGCGAAAAATTTGGTGAAAATTTGTTGCATAATAAAAGGGTGTATTTTGTTTCGAAGTACAGTCTCTTAGGTTTATTTGAATTCTGAAAAATGAACCAGTTTTCTTTTGATATATTACACATTTACAGAGAAAATACTCACACTTTTCAACTTTGAATTTGACCGTAGAAAAAAAACTGTGCGTTGATAACCTCATCTTCTAAATCGATGATTTTTGAATTTTACGAAAGTTATTCTACCAATTCTTTCTGTGGTGTAAGGATTTCTTTATTTGACAATATCTATTTCTAAAATTCATACAAAACTCTAAAAATTCTAACACGCGGTTAAATAAGATCATACTCTTCATATGGTCTCTACATAATACTAACTTAGCTAGTTGCGTTAACTGATTCAGTACAGCAATATTATTTTCATTTATAAATTTCTACACACACGAAAAACACATACGCACATACATAGACACACGCACAAACACACGTACATACATACATATATATATATATATATATATATATATATATATATATATATATATATATAATATATATATATATATATATATACATACATACATACGCACACATATATATTGTGCATTGAGTACAGAGATTGAGGAAAAATGAAAATAAGAAATATTACAAATTGTTAGGATAGGAACCCCTCAGCTTAAATTAGGTAACTCCACGAAATCGCTAAAATAAATAGCATAGCATGATGAAAAAGACGCCTAACTTGACGAAAACAAAATTTTATCGTATAAAAGAGGAAATACCAAAGTTTTTTTTTAATTATTTTAAAAGGATTTTCTTTCTTTTTAGAACATTCTAAATTTTGATTAAAATCTTGCTTCTCTTTGTATCACCGGAACTAGTAAAATAACATAGACAATTTTTAGCACGTTTTTTTTTTTTTATGACACACATTAATTTAGAAAATCTTGCAAAAATAAAAATAATTGTCGGGTGTTAATGAAACTTTCAGAAACTATTCACAGATGATCGAAATTATTATAAATATGTGTTTTTTTTATTAAAGTCATGTCAGAAATATTTTTTTTATATTTATTACCGCCGCCCATAACTGATTTTATGAAAACGCTAGAAATTCGATCGCATCGGGTTTAGTGATTACAACAGTTAAAAGCACACGGCTTTGAGGAATGCAAATCATGTTTTTTTTGCTTTTAATTGGACCCCCCCGCCACCTGAATATCAGTTCTGAATTGTAACATACAAAACTCAATACAACAAATATATTATTTAATTTCAAATGCTTTTATTTGCTTTTAGTTGTTTTTATGAATACGGACAATATTTTCTGAAAATAAAAAAAATTTCGATGAAAAATGAATTTTTAATACAATTATTTTTTATTTCTTTAATTATAATAGATTTGTACATTTAAGTTGTTAAAATATTATAGAATTAGTTAAAAGCCGCATCGAGTTTCCTAAGTGTCCTTATGAGATAGATTTTTTTAGCGCGTTGTAAATTGTATCGTTTTGATTAATCAGAAGACCCGCAGTAATTAAGAAATTTAATTTTGTGTTTATAATCAGGCTGTAATTATAAAGTACGGAAGACCAACCAGAATACAATTAAGTTGCATTATTTGAGTTAAGCATTGTTCTACGCTGTTTAGGCCTTTACTTTTGCGAAACATGTGTGAAGTTAATTTGATTTTTCAATTTCAACTGAGAAGTGTACTTACAAGTATCAGTATCATCTTATAAAATTTATATGATCTTATTTTTATATTAATCTCAGCTATGACATTTTTCCATAAATAAAATATCAAAATTAATAATAAAATGAGTGGAAATCCAAATAACACAGTAAAATGTAATAAATGTACATAAAATTATAGTATATTATATACACTTCTGATAAAATTTCATAAGAAAGGTACCTATAAATTAATTAGATGCGTTTCTTATGAAATATGAAATTTAATCTCACTCTTAATAGTCTTATTTTACTTTCTTTATAATATATTTTCCATAAAGCAATTGTAAACGTAAAGGTGAAAGCTAAGTACAAAAAAAAAAAAAAAAATTAGAGCGCTGAAAGTTTTCCTTCATAATAACGATGTAAATAATTTGTTCACTTAAATGCAAATTATTTCACTTTTCCCCTTCCGTAGAACAAATTGTCTTCACGGAATCCGTCAATATGTCATTCATCACCTGTCAAGTGACGCGAAAATTTATGACCTGCTTTGATTTATTTTTAAATGACATCTTTTCGGCACAGAAGCTAAGTTAAGCTTGGTTCAAAATATTTTAAATACACATAATTTCTGATTTTCATAAAATAAGTTTTGAAAAAAATGATAATTGATTTTTAAAAGAATTTCAAACTGAGATTTTCATCTTTTTTATAAAATGGAAAAAAAGGATGACATAATCGATTATCTGTCAATTTTGCTGACTCCAAAAAACAAAAAAAAAAGATTTTTAACGAAAATTTCAGACGTGCTCGGAACGATTAAAAAATGTAAAGAAATACTCCAAAAATACTTTTATCTTTCCTCTTAATAATAACATGAACATTTTAGACGATAAAATTTTGTTTTCGTCAAATTTGGCGTCTTTTTCATCATGTTATGCTCTTTTTTAGCAATCTCATGGAGGTACCTAGCTTAGATTAATATAGTTGAAAAATGACTGAAAATGTTTAATATTAGAATTCGAAAAATGAAGGAAAAAAGTCGAAGAAGTGAAGTGTTAGTCCTTCCACTCGGAAATCTATAAAAACAATCTCCAACATTGTCAGAGAACATTGCTTTTGTTCTTTAATGGAAGAAGACGATAAAACCACTCATTTTCTAGATATATCCTCTCCACAAATATTTTAAATTTATGACTGCTCTGAAAATAGTTTACAGTTTGCAAACTTTTTATTTTCAATTAATTCCGAGATATACAACGTCTAGCCACCATTTGCCGAATTCCATCGAATAAAATCTTATTTCACCTCTTATCTTTAGTTTTAGATGAAGGAAAAAACAGCAGATTGGAAGAAAAAGATTTGCCTATACGAAAATCATCTTGATTTGTTGACCAATGATGATTCTCAAAACGGCTAATAAGCCCATAAAAATCATTTCATCTTCTTTCTAGTCACATCCCAACATTGTTGTACACAAAAGAAGCATTTAGAAGCAAAAAAGTATCTAGAATATTATGAACTCTTACACAGTGGCCTAACGGTCTTGCAGTTAAAGAAGTCGATAGATTTCATCACATCTCTACAGCACACGCACTCTGATGAATTCACTAGTATTTTTCTCGATTCAGAGCACCTTCTAAATCACGAATCAAATAAGTAATGCTCGTCATTATTGAGGTATCAACTCGAGTGATTAAGACAACAAAAAACGATATTTCTTTTCCAATCAGATCCGTTCGATTAACTCATCTCGGATAGGCAACACTCACTAATATCAGATGTAATACCTTCTTCGATAGCAATCGGGTTTCCAAGAGGCCAACGGTAATCCAGAAAAGAACTTTCAAGATATCGACACTTGCTATAAAAAGAGCACTCTTTTCGGGATCAGACGTTCATTCCACCCCAAATTTGAATTTCTCTTAAATAGCTGTAATTGAACAAAAGGAGCAAAGGGTATGTCTATTTGTCAATTACACTGTTTGCTCTGAACTTTTTCGTTTTACTGTACGCAGTCAACGCACTAGTATGAGTGTTACCACGTTACAAGATAATCGATATCAATTCTGCACTCAGGCAAAATCCAAATCGTCCTTCAGGGTATTGCAATGTAATTTTTTTATCAGTAGATAATCAACATGAAAAATACATTTACATAAATTTTAATGATATTACTAATTTCCAGTTCCCGTTTATTTCTTAAGTCCTTATAAAAATGTAAGCAATTGATGCGGAAATAAAGATATTTGATAAGAATAACGATGACAATAAATTTTCTTTAAAATATTCGATATAATCGGTGTTTGAATTATGAACATATACTTATGAGGCTACAATATTACAATGGAACTTATATACAGTCGAAGTTAGACGTATGCATATATCTTAAATAGATGTAAATATTTTTACAATTTTTCATAATTTGTTCATTGTTTTTCATAATTCCTCACGTCCGAGTAAAGATTAACATTAGAATCACTTAAATAATGTAAAATGTCAGAATATAAGAGAAAATTATCTATTTTAGGGTTTATTTATTTCATTAGATTCCCCGTAGTTGATATACATTAAGATGATCGTCCCTTTAAAAAGTTTGAAATAACATAGGAAATTATATCATTGCTGTAGAAAATTCGAAAGTCAAATGGAGATGTATCTGTGGATTTTAACTCAATGCCTCTTTGCTTGACATCAGGCGAAACGCAGAAGAAATCGGTCAAAACAGAAACAATTGTGAACCTCTAAACTCCTGGACTTACCATGTTCATGTTTACAATATTGTGCAAGTCTAAACACCATAAAACTACACAGATATCATAACGCCCATAGGGAGACGCATTTTAGTGTGCAAAAAGTGCAAACAAAATCTCAGAAAAACAGCAAAGGACCTTGTCAATGGTGATGCAGAAAACAGATACAAAAGTATCTATACTCACAGTAACGCTGCTCAACAAGAAAAGTGGCCTACGATTTTCAGTTGCACATGGTTACAAACATTTTAGATCTTTTAAAATAATTCTATCACCTGATGAAACAAATAATGAACTATTTGGCCATGATGACCATCGTTATATTTGAAAGAAAAGGGTGGAGTCTTGAAACTGAAGTAAACCATCTCAGCTATGACATATGAGAATAGTATCATGTTTTGAGGTGCTTTGCTGAGAGAAGGGAATTAAAAAAACAGATAGCGTCACGAAAAAGAAGGGAAATATGGATATACTGAAGTAGAATCTCAATACAATTGGTTACATATAGGTCATCCAAATCATCCGATTATACTTTCTCACTTGTAGCAGCAACACGGCTTAAGAACAACAACGTCGAGGTATTGGAGTTCCTATCACACGGTTTTGATCTCACTCCAATGTGGTCAAAAATGAAAAAGAAAAAGAGTGTCTGTAAGCAATAATACTAACAATTTTGACTCAGTTCTAAGAGTTATGTCTGGAGGAATGGGCCAGAATTCCTGCAGCATATTTGGTGAAGTAAGTAGAAAGCCACCAGAAACGTTTGACCCAACTATAACTATAATTTCTAATCTACTGGAAATCAAATGAAAGAAATAAAATCTGAAATAAATCATTATACCTAATAAAAAATATGTAATTACATAAAACGTAGCTACTTTTATACTGAATTTATACATATGATTTCATGCTTAATTGATTCTATGAAATGTATATGTTTGAATGATTAGTATCGGCAAACTTTGGAACATTTTATAGAACGAGAAAGTTACTTGTTATCGATTTGGGAAAGTATATTCAAAACTGTATTGACGAACAAACAAGCGTTATACGTGATCAAATGACCTTCAAATTATTACTGTCCTTTATTTTGAATTGACAAAAAGTTTCAGTGGAATGTTGGTTTTGAGACTTGCATTTTGGATGAAAGTAAATATACTACAAATCAAAGAGGCTCATTAGTTTAAGTCTTCTTGGTGACGAGCAGAGATTTTGTACTTGATATATATGAAATTTTGATATTGTTGATTTAATTTTAAGATAAGATGAAGATTTTAAGAATTCACATATGCATCTATTCAGCATAATTAATGTTTATAAACTTATTCGAAAGATTTTTAACATTAACTTAATTAAGACTTTCAAATCATGACAGTTGGTGAAATTGATTTCAGTAGGAAAAAAGGGTCAATAATACTAGATGCTGACTAAGATTAGTAAATAAATATTTATAAGTAAATAAAGAAAATAAAAATATACGAAAAAGAAATAGTTGAACACCCATAAAAAAGAACTTTTGCTCTTGACCCCTGTACTAATCAGTATATAACTAGTCAAACAAGACAATATTTTGGTTTTCAATGTATGGCATAGTACAAATAAGTTTTATAATAAAAACGGTTGGAAAACAAAAGTATTGGGTCGTTATATAAATAATGGAAGCTACGGAATCGACGGTATTTTCAACGTTAGCTTTCCCTTGTCAGGGAAAATCTATAGATTATATTTTGTCTCACTTGGTCGTTTCTTGTCTGAGGACTGGCCACAGCAATTCATCTCTGTGGATTTGATCATTTACTTAAAGAAGGAAACAACCTTTTATAAAACAAGTTTTTTTCTTTGTTAATTCTCGTTCTCCCACCCTTACCTCAATATTCAACGGTGGTCGATGCAGAGAGGGTTTTCCTCCTTTCTTATTTCTCTCTTGTGATCTTAGTCAAGGTTAAATCAGATGCCAATCAAAGCGTGCAACTAGGCACACATACAAAATCACAGAATTACTATTGATCCAGGTCATATTCGAAAACATCCAACTTCACTGTGAAACCTACGTCACAAATACCAGTGTATCGTTTCGATTCACTCTAAAAGACAGTTTTAAAATTAGAAAAATACGTTCTTTGTCTGGCACGAAGTATTACTTTAATGGCTATTGTTTAAATCGTGGTAGGACAGAGTTACATCAAAATAGAGGGAAGACGTTGGACCTGACAAAATAATAAAAAAAGACGAGTATATTGTCAAAATTTATAAAAATATCAGTTTCTTGCCTATTCATCTGCATGATGACACATCGAAAATTTTCGGGTGTTTTTATTAAATGATCATGTTCCTTAACTATTAAAGTAGACCAAGGAAAACTCTGCTTGAATTTCTGATCACAAAAAACATAAGCTGATTCTCATGTTGAAACACTAACATTATATTACATATTATATTGGTTAAAAAGTATCATTGAAAAGGAGTTATTTGTAGGACTACAGTAGTAAAATAATAGACAAACCCAGGAAAAAAATTATAATGGTTATATGGAAAACGACATATCTGCATTGCAGAAAGATGAATAAAAAACCCACAAAAGACAAGACGCAATAGAGTAGCGAAAGTTAAAAAATAGTACTTGAGCAAATGTTTTCGGTTTGAAATAAATGAGAGACTATTCCAGAAAACAAAAAGTATGAGACACACTGTAATTTCAGACCAATCTCTCCATAGAAACGATACAACCGTATCTAACAGTCATAAAACCGTAGAAGTGACAATCATGATAATTGCGACATTTGGAATTGTACCAAAACAATAAATAGAAGCGAAATAGAAATTCGAATAATAATCGAGTTTCTCTAAAGCACAGAAGATAATAAGAAATCTGTGAAGATATTTGCTGTAATGTCCGTTAATAATCAACAGGCATCTCATTTAATTATGAAATGCATGAATGACAATTATAATAAAAGCTCTAGAAATTAGTAAGTCTTTTATTTTTTTAAATAAAGGTCACTTAATATTTTGTTTAACTCACGGTGAGTTTGGTAAAATCTTTCAAAGCAGTGACATGTAAATGCATTTTGTGTCACGAATATTTAGTCTCTGTTAGAATAAATGATGATGAACTAAGCTTGAAAGGATTATAGGTAACTTCACAGTTCAGAAAGATCCTGTTTGGTATAGCCTGGATTTTGTCTGATTACACTGCATCACACATGTTAATATAAAATAAACACAGGGTTTACAAAGATTTTGTCGTTTTCAGTGACAAATGTTTCCTTGGTGTTCAACATCGACTCCTGTGACTGTTGTCTATTTTTCTGGCACCGATAATATACAGGTAGATTCAATTAACCAACAAAGAAATTCTAAGGACATTGAACGAATCACATTATAAATTACTTGAAAAAAAAATATGAATTAACGGAATAAGATGTAATCGAAAGTTAGAAAAAACGAAACTTTTGGAAACGAGGTTCAACGATAGAAACTTAATCAACAGAATAAATGCTGCTTAAATCACCATTGCAAGATATTCAAATGTTCTTTCTGAATTGGGAAATAAGGACTGGGGCATTTCAGTTTAAGTACAGGGAAATTAGTGTACGTACACAAAACCTTATGATGTTATCAGTCAGGAAAGTGGATTCATTAGTATTAAATATTGCGCATAAGCAGTCGTCAAATTACTTGATGATTCTACAAAAATGAGTGATAATTACTGCTAGAAATTGTAATCAAATCGACAAAAAACAAATGTTTGAATAGAATATTCTAAAATAAGAAAGTAAAATGTGAAGAAAAACAACACTATGATAATTTCAGTGCTTCAAAAATAATCTTAGACGAAATAATATTGGCACAGAGGACAACTGAAAAGAGAAACTACTAATAGCAGCCGATAATATGTATATTAAAACCAAGTACAGTGTAAGTTAGATACAGAATAGTAAATTGTGTCTGTGAAGATGGAAGAGTCAATAATATTACAATCGCCTACAGTGAATTTGCTCAAAAGGATTCCAATAATAGGCTTGATGTTTGAGAACGGTGATCCACTAGAACATGTACAATTGATTTGTATTTTATAATGCAAACGAATGATATGTGCACAGATAAGCAGCGTTTCTAGAGAATGAAAAAAAGAAAAGAAAATACTACGAGTTTGAAATTAAAACAAATCACCTACTCTAGGCCAGCAGACTGGATTTAGTCTTCATGAACAAAGTACGGTTCAGATAGTGAAAGCGAATGACAGCGAAAAGCTTTAAAGTCTTCAGACTTTGGTAGAAGACAAAATGGGTAAAATTTATAGTCATCATTATCGACGTACTTGGAAATGTCTGGAAAGACTTGACGAGATTAGAATAGTTGCAAACACAAGAAAAATTAAAACCATCTAAACAACATTTCTAAACTCACAAGACTATTGAGGATACTGCTGGATTATTGGTTTCACGTGATCTACAGTACAAGGTTTTAGATACTAAAACTTATTTTATACAAAATAATAATGAATATACACTGACGCATATGGCAAAAAAGAATACAGAAAATAATTCATTAATAGATAATTGTTGATGATGTTAAATCATGTGAGAAATTACTATATGAAATGTTGAATATTAAAGAGTAATCTCCACAGAGTGAATCATTTTAATAGAAATCGCATAAATAAAGCAGGAAGATAAAAAGCCAAAACGGAAAATCTGCTAAGTGAGAATATCCAAAATTTTGCTCCCAAGCCACGTTTAAGCCAGCGAATGTTCGCAACATGAATAGAAAATGAAGCTTAGGAATATTAGAAATAATCATTGATTTATGATTTGTATTTCCATCATCTTGTATAATTGCATAGAGAATTAACATTCAATAATCTGCGAAAGATATAATATATAAGAATATCTGAATGACATCTGCTGTCATTCAAAATTGAATAGTGAACAACTAGTTTTGTCAAATGAAAATCCCATGATATAAATAATTGTTTACATTTGTTTTGCTGTTTGACAGTTTTTAAATCTTTTAGCAACAACGTTTCTCAGTCATACTGTCATCTTTAAATCCTGTGACACTTTTGTCTTGTTAATAAAAAGAGACTTTTGACAAAACAGTGTTCATTGTTGAAATAAAATGATACATCTGAAATAAAAATAGTAATGGTAAAAGTAGCTGTTTCCATATAGAAAACATTTAGCATTCATTGTCGGAAAAAAATTATAAAATATTTTCATTAAAACAGTTTTTCAAGAACTTAAGATTCTGAAGTTATCGCACTTTCTAGTTTTAATGGAAGTTTCTTTGCAGTGTGGAATGTTAACAGCTGAACTATATCATTATTTTCTGTTGCACTTCCATTTGTTACCATTTTTGTTGTTGATTCTATTGAAAGTGTTTCAGTGGTATAGTTTTGTTATTTGGGAATTCGGTTTTTATTTTTAGCACCAATCTATAAGGTTCACTGAAGAAGGCTTCCGTAAAATTAAGGTTGCCTTATTATAAGGGTCATAAAACACCTTTTTATAGGGCCCGATGTTACCGTTCTCTTCGATCATTGTTCACGTAATATTGTCGTTTTTTGACGTTAAAAATAGGTCAAAAAACGACATTATTACGTCATTATTTTTGCACCAACCTAATACTAATAAACAAATTATTTGCTACCGTAATAATAATATGTACATTAAAAAGAATATGCAAATTTAAATAATGGTTGTTTTTAATGTAACGTGCTGAAAAATGAGAATACTTGAAGCGTAATTCGTGAATATGGCTATATACTATTAATTAAAATCAAATTGAAATAATGTAATATGCCTATCATTGGAATACTTATAAAGCTTATCTATTTAAAAGCACTTGAATTATTCAAGTGATTCAATGGAATGAGGAACAGAAATATTATCCCTGCGATTATTCTGCCTTGTCACAATAATGCTCAATATAAGACTTTCAGAAAGAATTAATGAAACGTGAAGCGGTAAAAAGTTAAATGTAGTTTTCATGGGAGAAACGATTTGCATATTAGTAAAAGTAGCAAAATAGCTCCTAAAATATTGAACTATGAAGATAGCATTTTTTTCTGTAATCACTTGAACTGCTGGAACAATTCAAGGCTTTTGCCCATAGAATGAAAAAATCTAATGAGAAAAGCAAAAACAAAAAAATATAAAACACGACAAAACAAAAACGATGTATTATTTTTGGGGCGTTCTAACTTGCTTAGCGATGACTACTGTGAAGCTTGGTGCGCTTTTACATGAATAATATAAATAATAATAATATGATTATGAGGAGGAAGAAGAAGCTTTGTTGAATATTTATCTGCTTTTCCGCTTCCAGGGAAGGTTTTTCATTTATCGACAGACAACTTAAATAAGTTGTATTCATATTTAATAATAATTATAAAGAAATATTGCATTGTTTAATATATTTTGTTATGAAATAAATTAAAACGTTACTTTAAATGTGTCTAGAGTAATTTTAGGTATCTTCATGAGATCGCTAAAAACAGAGCATAGCTTGATGAAAAAGACGCTAAACTTGACAAAAACAAAATTTTAGCGTCTAAATGTTTATGTTATTATTGAGAGGAATGATTAAAGTATTTTTTTAATTATTAAAAAAAAATTTTCCTTCTTTTTAGAACATGGTAAATTTTAATTAAAATTTTTTGTTTCTCTTTGTGTCAACGGAACTAGTAAAATAACATAAAATTTTATCCCATTTTTTTCTGTATGACACACATTAATTTTGAAAATCGTGCAAAAATAAAAATAATTGTCTAATTTTAATGAAACTTTCAGAAACTATTCACTAATGATGATGTTTTACTTTTTTGAAGTCATGGTAAAAATATGCTTTTTCATATGTATTACCCCCCCCTCCCATAACTAATTGTATGAAAACTCTATAATTTCAATTTTGGGAAGATTAATGATTATATTAGTTAAAATTACAAGGCTTTGAGGAAACCAAATAATGTTTTTCTTTTTTTTTTTTCAGTTCGACCACCTGTACCTGAAAATCATCTCTGAATTGAAACATACAAAACTCAATAAAACAAAAATATTATTTAATTTCAAAAGCTTTTAATTGCTTTTATTTATTTTAATGAACATGGACAATATTGTCTGAAAGCAAAAAGATATTTCGATGAAAAATGAATTTTTAAAACAATTATTTGTTATTTCTGAAATATTTTATTATTTTTACATTATGTTGTTAATTCTTCTAAAATTAGGGAAAGGTCTGTAGAATTTAACAAATGTTGTGATTAAGTAGATATATTTTTACAGATTATAATTTCCAAAGCTTCTTACAAACTAACGAACAACAGTATATAAAAAAATATAATTTATGTCAATAATAACACGGTAAATCAAATCTACGGAAGACCGGAAGTATCATGCTTGCAATGAACAAAAAAAAAGTCACGTGGATTGAATTTCTGTCTTGTATTTAACTTAAATAATGAATTTTTAATACAATTATTTGTTATTTCTTTAATTATAATAGATTTTTAGATTTAAGTTGTTAAAATATTATAAAATTAGTTAAAAGCCCCATTCATTTTCGTAAATATCCTTTAGAGATAGACTTACGTGTAAGAGAAGTTAATTTGATTTTTCAATTCCAACTGAGAAGGGTACCTACAAGTATCAATATCATCTTATGAAATTTAAATTTGTATTTTATGTATACTTCTGATAAAATTTCATAAGAAAGGTACCTATAAATTAATTAGATACCTTTCTTATGAAATTTAATTTCACTCTCAACAGTCTTATTTTAATTTCTTTATAATATATTTTCCATAAAGCATCGTAAACGTAAAGGTGAAAGCTAAGTACAAAAAAAAATTAGACGCTGAAAATTTTCCTTAAAAATAACGAGGTAAATAATTTGTTCACTTAAATCTAAATAACTTCACTTCTCCCCTTCCGTAGAAGGAATTATCCTCACGTAAGCTATCAAAACGTTATGAATGTCTTTCGTCACCTTGTCAAATGACGCGAAAGGTTATGACCTGCTTTGTTTTATTTTCAAACTACGTATTTTCGGCGCAGAAACTAAGTTAAGCTTGGTTCAAAATATTTTAAATAAACATTATAATTTCTGATTTTCTTAAAATGAGTTTTGATAAAATGATAATTGATTTTTAAAAGAATTTCAAACTGAGATTTTCATTCTTTTTATAAATTGGAAAACAATGGCTGGCATGATCGATTATCTGTCAATTTTGCTGACTCAAAAATACAAAAAAAAAACAAGATTTTTAACAAAAATTTTGGACGTACTAGGAACGATTAAAAAATGTAAAAAAATACCCCCAAAATACTTTGATCGTTCCTCTTAATAATAACATAAACATTTAGATGATAAAGTTTTGTTTTTGTCAAGTTTGGCGTCTTTTTCATCATGCTATACTCTTTTAAGCGATCTCATGAAGGTACCTAAGTAAATAATAATAATAATAATAAAAAACTACGGTATATATTATCGTTTCTTAAAATAAACTATGACGATATAATGGATACTTAGATTTGAAGGCAATATGAAATTCCTTACAGAACTATTCTGTCCTTTCCTTGTACTAAAATTTCTAAGTTTTGTGTTACCTCCCTATATCGTTCACGAACTTAAAAAAAAGAGAAAAGCAATTCTGATATAAACAATAAATAAATCCTTCTTATTTACACTATTTACATTTTTCGGACTGTAGTCCTAATCTTTATTGCCATATTCACGACGATTCGGCTGTTGTACGCTCCGGTGTTCTTCAGGTGATTGGAATTTCAAACTAAACCCTTTATTTCATCCACCAGGGTAGAGTGTTCTAGTTACACGTGTCATGCCTCTTCCGGGTGTCTCAGTATTAGTTATCTCTCGTTAATTCAAGTCTCCAAGTTTTTGTCATGAATATTGAAATGAAGATGAGAATAACACTCCGAACAATGTAAATAGTGTAAATAATTACAAGACCTCATCTTAGAAATATAGACAGGATCCTTCTTCCTCTATGTGCAATCTCCTTTCAGGACATAGGATATTGTGGCGAGTCATTATCGCCTATCTCTGGTGGTTTTATCAGTTTTTCTCTCTTTGCTAAGGTTCTCCTTCCGCCATCCCTTCACACAGGCTCGTTAAGTAAGTGACTCGCTGCATTTCTCTTGTCGTCAGTATGCTCCGTGGAGCTTTGATTTACCAAATCTTATTTTCGCATTATGTGTCCTAGGGATTTGAGTTGTTTTTTTCCTGATTCGGAGTATAAGTGTTCTTTCTGTTGTCATTTTCTTTAAGAATTCCTTGTTTACTTGCGCCATCCATAGAATTTTCGGTATCCTTTTGTATAACCATATTTCTAGATTTCTCCTCATTCACCCGGGAGATTGTACAGAATTTACTACCTTATAGTAGTCAAACGTTCTTATAAGTTACGGAGACTAAAAACTGCACCCAAAACCATAAAATTTTCTTTGAGTCTTAAAAGAATTGTAAAAGTTAAATTCTAACGCATTTTTAAAAATTTAATGTTATAAATTTGTTCTTAAAATAGAATTTAAACACATTTCGACCCCCGATTGTCTTCCTGTCACTGTTGGTTTATTTTATGACAAATAGTTTAATCTTTTATAAAATTGTTAGAAATATGAAAAAGCAATATATTTTGTAACCATCCCGTGATATGCCGCCTAAGACTTGACAAAAACTTATGGATCGAGGCGTCAGCAGTGATGACATAAATGAACGAAACGAAGGATCAGAATTCTCAGTAGTAAAATATATGTAGAAATATGAACTAATGATGGAACTAATATAAAAACATGCAAGGAATTCCGCCAGATAAAGGATTAGCATTTAACTAAGAAAGAACAAGAAGTAAATCATTTCAGAAAATAAATAAACATTTTCAGTTATAAAAACTGAAAACATTTGAAATTGCTATGAATAAACAAGAACAAGGCACCTGGTAGTTTTTACTAAGAAATTTAAAAAAATAAATAAATATGAAAGAAATTACTGGAACAAATCACAATATTATTAACTCAAACCAATGTAAAAATGTTTTCTTTTTTCTACGTTTAAGCCAACGAAATAAAAAAAACAAACTCAACGGCAAATCATTAAATATATTATTAATATAATAATATTCATTAAGCATATTATTATTATTATTATTATCATTTTTGTCCTCATTATGTATTTATGATTCATTGTAAACTCGTTAAATTATGTAATATGTATACGAAATTAAGAAAAAACTCTATCAAACAGTAAAATTATGCTTAACAAGACGGATGTTGTTTCGAACTGCTTGATGACCTTTATTAATACTCCGAAACTATAAGTTAATAATAATAATAATAATAATCTTAAGATAAACACCGTAAATTTATTACTGTCTATTTTACGTATATTAAATTCTTAATTTCACTTCCCCTTTACAAACATAATCATTTAATTATTTTTTCATTTATGCTATAAATTGGGAAAATGAATTTAAGAGCAATCAAAATTAAAAATGTATGAATTTCATTTTAACATTCAGAAAACATCATTCGTTACAATTTAACTCTTTAAACAGTTATGACAGGTAAGTAGTACCTAGAATGTTATAGTCACAAATGATTCCATAGTGGGAGATACTATAAAAACGTAATATACAAGAACAGACGAGGGAAGAAATAGGAAATATGACGAATGCAGTTCTGCTCAAATCTGACAGGATTATTTACATATGGTTCAATATTCCTAGTTCAGAGTATCTGTTCTTTTCTACCTTAATCTAAAGTGTCTCTCCTCCTCTTCTTTTTTTTCTTCTTCTTCGATCTGTCGTGTCCCTTTAGGACGTTGGCGATCATGGCTCTCCACAATTTTCTCAATGCAGTCGTGTTTCTTATTACCAGAGCACTCTGAAAAAGGCGTTACGCGCGAGCGCACACACACACACATTCACACACGCACGCACACGCATATATATATGTGCGTGTGTGTGTCCACACTGTGTTTTATAGGAAACAATGTTGAAATGTTTTTGGCACAATGAAGAAAGGAATCGAAAGTAATTCCTGATATCTAGTCATTTGCTCAGATTTTGCTCAGATTTTTATATATATATGTATGGATATTAGTATCATTTATCCACCAGCTTGTCATTTTACCATAAACAGTTTAACAATACCGTCAAAAATGACGGAATACTGTGATAGTTTTGCATTGTACTTATAGAGCATTAAAACATTATTTTGCTCTACATTTTCCGTACACCCTGAACGTTTAGTTGAACAAATAAAAAATGACAATCTATTCACAGTGATTTATTTTACATAAGTTGCTGCTGACGTCTTCACTATGCTAGTGGTATCATTTGTGTTGAGATTTGAGAAGGCCAAAGTATCAGTCGAATAAAATCATTTCAAATCACTCGAGTAAGCGAAAGAAAGAAAAGGTAAATTGAAAGGAATTGAAAAATAAAGAACACGAACAGATGCAGAGAAGAAAAAAGAGCGAAATATAGAAATTTATATTGGAAGGGGATGAGAAGAAAGTGCAATTGAAAGAGATAGAGAGATAGATGTAAAGTAGCGTATTATGCCTAGTTTTTTTTATTATTCTTGACATAATCACAAATGTATTTGAAATTTCTATGAGATTTTATTCAGAAAAAAACAATAACATATTTACGTGTATTTTTTATTTACTGTAGTTTTTACTTTTATAATTTAAAAAAAATATTTATTAAATAAACAATAAACTAATATTCTTTTTTAAATAAATGAAAATATCCGGTTGTAAAGGATTTTCACTGAGGCTTTCATAGAGGCTTTTAGTAAATCATTAAAAGTAAAATTATCCAAAAATAAATCGAAGACACAGGAAATTAAAAACAATTACGTAATAATGCAACCATAACAATGATGTAACCTGGTTTCGTTAATATACTAACATGACCTGTTTCGGCTGGCATTCGTGTTACCACAACGACGGAATATCTAATTATTAAGTTGTGTGAACAGGTTGTGTGACTCTATAAATATATAGAAATAATAATAATAATAATAATAATAATAATAATAATAATAATAATAATAATAATGCAAGAGTTTCCTTTTGATAAAAAAACATACAAAATACAAACCATAGATTATTTTCAGCGCGTACGAGAAGGGGTTGAAATGTTCTCAGCTAAAGAATGTTCTTGGAATGGTTTCTTAGACTGAGAAATTTTCAACATCCCTCTTATCTCTTATAATATATTTAATCCAATAAGTAAAACCGTTAGAAATTTCTTAGGCGAGAACGTTATAAAAATAAAGAAAAAGGCAATGACATTTATTTCTGCCAATGGAAAACTGAAAGTGATAAATGTATTCTCTATTATATTAGCAACAAGAAATACTTTATATTCATTATAAACTGATGTATGAATTAGTTATATAAGTATTTATTTCTTGTTTAAGGATAATTCATTGCAAATAGAAATTTATCAGATATAGTATGGCAACATAAATCTGTTTCGATATAATCGAAAATAGAATTGAATGAAAAAAAGTTTTATTTCTAGATTTCGATTTTATGCGAAGAAAAAAAAACAATTTAAGAATAGTTTCGAATCGGTGAGCAAATACCGGCTATTTTAAATCCAAGCATTTTTCAATCAAGAATTCTATCTAATATTTTTTTCCCTAACTGAATTTAGTTTAGATTTATTGTAAAGAATACAGGGAAAAATAAACATCAATTACATTGCTTAAATAAATTTTTTGTTCCTTTTAATTTTTTTTATTAATTATTTTAGAAAAAAAAATTCTGTTTGTATTCTATTCTAATCTTCTTTTACTTTCGTCTTTGCTTCTTTTTTTCTTTTTCTTTTTTTTCGATTCCATAATTCTTGCTCTTTGGGATTTTTTTTTCTTACAGGTTATAGATTTAAAAGCCCGAAATCAATTTATATTTTCCATGCAAGAAAAAAAGTTTTATAATACAATGACATTTTTGTCGATATGAAGCAGATTTACATATTATTTTTAGAGAGGGATTATGCAGCATGTCTCTCACCTCTAAATCAAATCTTTAAGATTTGTACAACCACTGCACAAAGGTTTAGTGTAACAACATGAAGCTTGTTTCGAAAATATGCATAAACATAACCGTCGCCATCTAATTCATGCCCATATGTGTGAAAGAACCAACATTTGAAATCTAATTCAAGAGAAAACTCTTCTATAAAATGTCTTAATAGATTTATAGAAAATACTTAATACATAAATATCTTGAGAATAACGCCAGAATGTCGTAATATTCAAAAGAAATCATCTTTCTATGTTCACATACTTTCCATAAATTATAAATTAGAGAACACATCTATTTAAAAATATTAACTCGTATCCAGTTACAATGAGAAAATAATGTATGAACTTTATGATAATATTTAATTTCCTTGAAAGTAAATAATTGTTTTAGATATCGATATATTAGAATCATATTCCTGATATATTGATAAAACGAAATGATTTTGAGTCGAAGTTAGAAATTATTATAACCAATATGACAAAACGTTACAGTGAGTTTTAAATCAGTATATACTTTTAAAACCAATACAATTCAATCGAAGTGCCCATAGGATTATATGATTTACATAAAGGATAGATCACACCATATTTTTAAGAATTGATGCGATTATTGACACGCGGTTGAAAAAAATATGAGGCATTATGAAAATATGTGAATTGAAAATTAATTAAAAAGTTAGACGTAACTATTAATTTGTCGAGAACAAGAAAGAAATAATTCATATTTCTATTCTGTTGAAATTGAATGATTTGATTACTTCGCAAAGCAAGCAATCTGTGTAAAATGATACAAATTACATAATTTTAAAACAATGATAGTTATACGTTGTGTCAAGGTTGCTAGGAAATAGCGTTTTCTTTTTAAGCAGTGTCATATAATCGGGCTAATTTGAAGTATCATTTTACATTCTTTTCGGATATTCTTCAAAGGAGACAAATATTTCACAATCTTACTTAACTTATTTGATACACAGTATTCAGATAAGTAAGAAATACACTCCCTATCTTTTCAAGCAAATTACGTTTTGCTTGTACTTTACTTTTGATTGAATGAATCTACCAGGAGAGGCATCTTGAGTTTCGAAATAAAAAAAAAAATGCACAAATATTTAAATTTTTAAAAATATCTTATCAGAATATATTAATTTACCATCTCTACAAATCAGGATCTAACATACTTTTTGGAACAGAAGAAGTTAAAAAAGTTGACCTTCGAAATTATAAGTTAAACTACTACTAATAATAATATGACCACTTTCTCTGTCTGGAAAATATTTCTACAATCACCCAAATAACAAAAAAAAAAAAAAAAAAAAAGTCTGTTATAACAGTTGGTGGAAATAAGTCATCCATGTTGCTATTTAGATAAACCCATTATATGGTTTTTTTTTGGTCTTCCTATCCTTAATGCTGTTTGAGCCTAAAACAACATTTGTCGATTTCAAATTAAAATCTGACAGATCACCAGAGTTTTGGAATATTTAACAAAGAAGAAACGAACATTCATCGTTAAGTGCACGGACTACTTTAAAAATAGAACGAGATTGCAAGTTGTAAAATTCGCGAAATACTACGGTTATCATGAAGACTCTACTGAAATAGATCCACTTCAATGACCTCATAAAATATGTAACCGCTTATATCTCTCTCTATATGGCATTTAGTAAGAACTTAACTTTCACTTTAGTTAGGAAGGAAGTGCAGACACATTCTACAATGTCTCCGTCGAGTGGAAAACTAGAATACATTTAACATGTTGCTCTTGGTCTATGAATATTTTCATGTTTCGTGAATGCGATAAAATTTTGAAGCGATTATGATATTGTATTAGCGTTGTTATAAAATTGAATTCTCAATGGTTTCACTTCAAAGTTTAATTTAACTCAAATTATAAAATGAATAACTAAAAGATAACTTCCAGAATTCATTTATTCTTTCTTTCTTTCTTTCTTTCTTTCTTTCTTTCTTTCTTTCTTTCTTTCTTTCTCACTCACGAAAGATAAAATATTCAATTATACCGATTAATGGAATAAGTTCACATAATTTAAATAATAGTAATATTTGTCTCTTGTTACAATGGCAGAAATAATCTCGTGATAATATTAAAGCAATGAAAATAATATTTAATGAGTTAAAATTTCAAAGAATATTTAATTATGTAAAATTCCTTTCCCCAAATAAGTGAATCTATGGAATCCTCCATATTTGTCTGTCACCCCCTACAGGAAGATGCAGTATTTCCCAAATTAACTTTTAACCAATCATCACTTCACTTTTCCAAACTCAACTTCCAATTGATTAAAAGAACACAAAAATGTAGCAAGTTGAGACAAATTCTTTTTTCCCGCGCAGCTGTCTGGAGCCTATTTGAAAACCCAAAAATCTATAAGAAAGAATCGCTCGACTTAATTCAAGTCAGTCAGTCACCGAGTTTCGAGAGATGCCAGCAGACTCCACGCGTGCCAACACACTAACTCAATAACACCAGCCTCTCATCAACTCAACACAACTCGCACTACTATTGCCGCGTGAAGAAACTTACAATTTACTAAAAAGGTGACATCACTAAGAAATAGTAATTGTACATCTAATCAATTTTAGCATATCAGTCAAATGCACACAACTCTTCATAACTTGAAACAGCACTTACAATTGTCGCACACATACACACTATTACTTGAACTCACACATTTAACATTTTTACCTTGCCTCAAACTGTTTTAATTTCACAAACTTAAGCCATCGAAATTCATTCACCGAATCTCTGCATGGACACTCTTTACAATCTTATCTCACTTACCACTTTTAACAAGCAACCTATCATCACTTTGTGTATGTCAAATATATATATATATATATATATATATATATATATATATATATATATATAAATTCATGTTATTGCTGAAATCTATAACTACGTTGTTTTTTCCTTAATTTCTCCAAGTTGTATTGTCTTCAAATGTTCGTTTAATTTATTTGTTGTGGAGAAATGCATAATGTACACGCACATTTTAGGCCTTCACACAATTTCACCTTCTGACACATCTTACTTCGCATAAATTCCGCAACAAATCGGTTCACACTTTCATTGTGTCCTCATAGTTGTCCTTATAAATGCAGCATAATTTAAAAAGAGGAAATGATCAACGAATATGAATATGAAGTTCTAGCAACCCACGGAAAGGAAAAATATGTTTCGTTTTAAACTCAGAATGAAGCAATAAACTTCGTTCAGTCAGTCGTTAATTTTTTGTAAAGCAGATCACCAAAAGACTAAAGACATGATGCAGATCTTTTGTATCATGTCATATATTTTAAAATATACGAATACGCTATTAAATCTATCTATCTATCTATCTATCTATCTATCTATCTATCTATCTATCTATCTATCTATCCACACAAACATGGTGTCCTCTAAATTACGCAAAAATGAAAATAATTTCATTTTACTAGATACAGTTTGTCAGTTATATTCCATGCGTGACACACGCTTAGGCTGACAAGGCAGATTTTTTCCGATAGTAGGTTACCATTTCTTTCTGCGGTAGAACAGTTGCCATCCAACCTGATCTGTCCTGCTATTTACCCCTAGCTGGGGAAGAAGAAGAGGATTCATACCTTTTCCAAGGGTATTAACAAGTGTGACTGTAATGGATTCGACTTATCAAAATTACATAAAAATATCTTGAAATACTAAAGAGTAAATTTATTCAATAAAATCGCCATTGGCTCCAATCATGGCCTCCAGACGACTTTGAAAACTCCTTCAACTCTTCTGAACGGTCTCCTTGTTTAAGTTGGTGAATGCTTCCATAAATCTTACCTTCAATTCATCTTTAGTGTTACAAGGAATTTTGTTGCTCGCTCAACTGCACCCCGCATATATTAATCAAGAGGGTTTCAGCCTGGGGAATTAGATGAACAAATGTAAGGGGTGATGTGGTCGCAGAAATTTCCTGCTTGTGTAGAACGGTGCAGAGTCCTGTGGCCAGACATAGGGTCTTTCAGCAGCCACCTTGTTGACCCAGGACAGCACTACCCCTCTCTTGCTATGGACCTGATTGACTTGGGGTATTGTTGTTAATCATAGCCTGGATCTCACCAATAAATTCAAGAAGTCCTTTCTTATCATAACGATCAGAGTAAGTTTCCTGAGCTGCTGTACCTTCGTAATCACCATTAGACTCATCCAACTCTTTTCGATTCCTCTAATCTGTCTTCAGATTGACACCCACTCTGAAATATTCGTATTGAGGCTTTCGGTGTGAATGCCAAGCAGTACAGCATGTCATTTCCAAATTTCTGGCGCAATGAATTGCGTCATAGTGCTCTTTTTCTCAAAGATGGTGCCCAACTTTCTCTACTATACTGTGCAGTCGACAAATAAAAAATAAACAACTCACATGCACGAAATTAAAAATATAAAATGGCGACAATTTATCAATTGTACCCTGTACATACATATATATCGCTTGCATGAACCACAAAATATATGCATTTGTGTATTTCTTGTCTATTTAGGTGGCTAGAGATTGAAAGACTGCTGTTAACATTTCCTTGGTAAACTCTGCGGCCAAATTTTTCTTTCAAAAGTATTGAAAAATGAAACTTTAATACAATGAACTAGGCATTTTTATATTGAAATTAAGTTAGTTTTTCTTCAAATAATCTGGGAAAAATCTTACTTTTTATTCAAAACCATTATCACTATGTATATAGCTACTTCAACCGACTTTTTAATATGAGCAGTATACTATGTCTCGTCTGGACAGCCATAGACCAGCCACTCAACTTATTTTCTATCATTGACTAAGAAAGAGTAGGTTGAAAGATGGTGTAAATCATTTCTAAAGGAAATAATCATTCTCTATGTGGAGACGAAAATCAAGACAGGAGATTTACAGGTCAAATTTGTCCGAACAAAAGATAGAAACGATTGATAGAAAGCAATATTAATTTAGAAAATGAAGTTAGAATTAAAAAAAAGTAAACCTTTTTTTCTTAGACAAAAGTAGGTACCGCCACTAAATCGGTATAAAATTTCGAAACCTGAGATTTAAAATAAATTTTTAAAAATGAAAACACATTCTTGAAGATTTCTTTTTAGCTTTAATTGAACGCGAAAGGATTAAATTTACTTTTTCCAGCAAGCAAAATACTCTGGTGTATTTCAAATAGAAATTATATACATTAGAATGCCAATTATTTGCTCGCTTTCACAAAATCGATTACAGACAGCCATTCTCTCATTTTTTGTAAATAAAATTTAATTATCGGTATTAAAAATCTTGCAAAAATAAATATATATATATATATATATATATATATATATATATATATATATATATATATATATATATATATATTTGTGGCATGTTATTTAAGGAAAATTAGCAAATGTAATGTTAAATTAATCTGATTTGAAACAAAAATTACTTATTTATAGCATAAAAAAACGTACTATACAAGCATTTCTTAACCACTGGTCCTGTTTTTCTGAGGTGTTGATTGACGTTATCGTCGGGCTAATGTTTTGATAGCTAATTATGGATGACCAGACCTGACATAAATTTACGAAATCTGAGTGAATGCACTTTTTTTTTAACTACATAATCTTTACAAATTAACAATATTTTCAGCAATTATCTAATATTTTATTGACTTTTAGTTATTATGGTGTTATAGTCTTACGTTTGAAGATGCTTTATGGAAAAATAATAAAATTTAAAATATAAAATTTTCTTAAAGTAATTTTAAAATTTAATAACTGAAATGCTATAATAGCGGTAAGTCAATAATTTATGAAATGTTATGACATTTCATTTATTATTAATTTATGTATTTTTAATATCTTTTGTTTTAAATTTTAAAGTTTTAAATCTTTGAAGGGATGATATACAAAGCCTGTTGAGATGTAAATATGAATAACGAATTGCAGACAAGCGAATTTCTCTTACAACAGTATTTACATTACGCGGACCATTGTCCTCATCTTTGTCGCCATATTTGTCACAACGTTTCGGCCTTCTTCAGGTGGTTGGAATTTCGAACTGAACCCTTTATTACGATCCCTGGGGTAGACTGTTCTAGTTCCACGTGCTATGTTTGATGGATGTCAGTTATCAGTTATCTCCTGCTAATTTTCCCTCTGAAAGTTCTCCACTGCCTTAAGCGGGTATTGAACTCACACTCTTTGGGTTTGTCACTGGATCTAACCAACGCATTTATCCACTGTGCCATGTGTCCTTGAGGACCTCTGGGTATGAATTTCTGGGTATTATAAACCTAATGTTTTCAGCAACCATTTTTACCAGTGATCATATTGCAATTTTGCTGTTATCATCCATGTTTTTACCAGAGCTCATTTTGCAACTTTGTTATCATGAGCCGACCAAGTATAGAAATAAATACAATATGGGAACCAGTAATAAGGAGTGCCAGAGAAAAGCAATGATAACAAAGTTGCAAAATGAGTTCTGGTAAAAACATGCAATGATAACAGCAAAATTGCAATATGATCACTGGTAAAAATGGTTGCTGAAAACATTAGGTTTATAATACCCAGAAATTCATACACACATGGCACAGTGGGTAAAGGCGTTGGTTAGATCCAGTGACAAACCCAAAGAGTGTGAGTTCAATACCCGCTTAAGGCAGAGGAAAAATTAGCCGGAGATAACTGATAACTGACATCCATCAAACATGGCACGTGGAACTAGAACAGTCTACCCCAGTGATCGAAATAAAGGGTTCAGTTAGAAATGCCAACCACCTGAAGAAGGCCGGAGCGTACAACGGCCGAAACGTTGTGAGAAATATGGCGACAAAGATGAGGACAATGGTCCGCGTAATGTAAATCCTGTACATAATACCTCATCTCAGAAATATAGACAAACTCTTACAACATGTAACATTTTAATAATAATGTCATGTGTATACTACCAAACATGTAAAAATGCGAATATTTAAACTAAGAAAGTTAGAAACTATTTAAAATTTTTTTGTGCTAACGACTTGTATTAAGTTTTTCAATTTTTGATTCATAAATATAGTTTCCACTTAATTACAATATCACCTAAAAGAAATGAATGCAGAATTTTAAACTCTTTTTAAATTATTATAAATGATTATAATTATTATAATTAAAAAAAAAACAATGTAAACAATTCTTGTAAAAATTCATTATTCATAGAAATTTTTTTTTCATAAGACAATAATGTCCTTAATATATTTTATTTATAAAAGTAATTAAAAGCTTTTCTAATTAAATGATGTCATAGTTTTATTATATTTTTAGTTTACCATTCGGAGCAGATTTTCGGAAAAACAGGAGTAGTTTGAAAAAAATATTTACATTTTCCAAGGAGTCCTACTTTTAACTAATGAAAATGTTTGGAAGGAAAATTAAATTTCTCGAAATTTCATGAAATTAAGTGGGGGTAACACACACACACACATACACACACACATATATATATAAATACAAGATTTTCTAAAACAAAAAATTAAAAAATAATTTAATTCATTTGTGAATAAGTTCTGAATGTTTCATTAAAATCTGACAATTATTTGATTTTTGCAAGAATTTCCAAATCAATGAAAAAAAAAAACCCCAAAACGCAAAATCACTAAAGATTTTTAACCCAAAGTTCGAACGTGTTAGAAAGGATTAAAAATTAAAAAAAGTACTTTTGTCTTTTCTCTTAATAATAGCATAAACCTCTTGATGATAAAACTTTGTTTTTATTAAGGGCCTTTTTTCATCATGTTATGGTGTTTTTCAGTGAGCAATTGGAGGCAACTAGACAAAAGTATTTGTTAAAATCCCTAATCAGTTACGCATGAAAGTTGTTGTAACCTTCAAGAATGTTTATACCGATTATAACACTGGCTTTACTTTATATTATAATTTTGTAGTCGGTGAGTTTCTACACCAGAAGTTATGTGTTGTCTTAAAGTATTGCAGGTAGCGTAACAAATCTTCCGATAGCAGTTTCCTAATTTAATTCTATCACCTGGTTTGATTTTAAATCCTCCAACATTTGCGATATTCTTAGCAACTGTGTCAAACGCTCTGATAACGATATTTTCATCAGAAAACTATTTCAGTTTCATTTTGTAGTTTGCTGGAAAGGTGATATCTACTGTTCTATTTTTTTTTTTTTTTTTTTTTTTTACTTTAGGTCTTGTCCTATGATATGATATGAGGGATCCATTTCAATTTCAAAGTTCCCTAACATATATTTTTTCTACTTATATTTTGCTTTGTTCACTGGTCTGCATTATCAAATCACAGTCGTTTGCACACTTTCCATTCGGTCACTGTTCTAGTCAGATATTTCTATTTACATAACCTCTGAATATAATTTGCTACATTTATTTATATAATTGATTTCGTCTTTCTTTGCACAGAATTGACATTTGTATTACGATTAGCATGATAGCTACATCGCAAGTCATACGATGTAGCTATCATAGTAGCTATATTATAAATGGTTTTAAATTTTCTAATTCTTTGATTCACTTGCTCACTTGTTTGGAAAGGGTTCCTTATGTCTGTTAAGATTTTTTCGTTGTTGCTTTTCATTCGTGTCTATAAAATATTTCTTGTTCTCTTCAGATATTTTTCCTTAATTTTCCTTGATCCAGTTTTAATTGAATCATTTTCCAATATTCCAAGATATTTGCTATGCTCTTTTCAATGAAATGGTCTGATCACTTCATTTATTGAATTCTTTATTCATACTTTATTTTTCTCGTCCTTTATGACACATTACTCGCTCCCAAATTTCATTCTGATATTTTTGCTAAAAATATGAATAAAGAATAATATATATAATCGCGCGCGCGCGCACACACACACACACATGTATGTGCGCGCGCGCGGGCGTGCGTGCGTGTGTGTGTGTGTGGAAATAGTAATGGTATAGCGTTGGTGTTTGAATAAATATTACACTTTTTTCAAATAATTTTTTTTTAATATTCTTCGATTATATTATTTGTAAATACTTTTTTTTAATATTCACTTTTTAAAAAGTATTTTATCTTTTTAATTTAAAGTTGTTTAAAAAAAAATCTGTTTTTATTTCATAACATTTAAATGTATACCCTTTGAAAATTTTGCTAAGTGTGCCGTGATAGTTTCATTTGCTCCTAGGTGTGCTGTTCCTTGAAAAGTTTGAGATATACTGTTTTATATTTACATTTAAGTATATATATATATATATATATATATATATATATATATATATATATATATATATATATATATTATAATATTTTTTGTTTAAAAATATGATTCCTTCGCTACATAAGAGTTCTCATGTTTCAAAAACGAGAGCCAAAACCATCCATATAATTGTTAAAATTAAGTTGAATTAAGGTGTTTAGTCCCGTTTCATCTTCAAGCGAAATTTTAGGAATAAGCTATCTCTTGGTTTACGTGTGTTTTTAAGCATGGTTCGTTATAACATTCGTTATTGTGGGGTCACTAGCCAAATTAAAAAAAACACCTTGGATTAACACTCTAGATTAACACCAAAGAAGTCATAAACTGGTTTACCAACATCGACAATAAGGCCGTCTGCACCCTAATTCACTTCGATATTGTCGATTACTACCAGTCAATATCAAAAGACCTCTTCACGACTGCCCTGGAGTTTGCTACAGTATATTCTGACTTAACTAAGGAAGAAACAAACATAATTCTCAGTGCAAAGATAATGAGGACCATTGGATTAAAAACACTAATGCCAATTTTAACATCACCATGGGATCTCTAGACTCTGCAGAATTTTCAACCCTGTCGGTCTATTTATACTGTACAATCTAACCGCCCACCGTGAACTAGACATTAGGGACATCGGGCTATACAGAGATGATGGGCTCATGGTAGTGAGGAGCTCCACAAATTTTAAAACAGAGAAAATTAGAAAGATAATTTATAATGAATTCGGAAAACTAAATTTAAAAACAATAGTCAACACTAAATTAAAAAGAGTAAACTTCTTAGACGTAACCCTAGACTTAACGAACAACGTTCACTTACCTTACAGAAAACCTAACACTAATCCCCTGTATGTACACTCTAAGTCACACTACCCTCCATCTATAATTAAGCATATACCCACATCAATAGAGAAAAGAATCAGTATGAACTCAGCAAATGAGGAAATATTCCGACAACACAGTAGTTTTTATAATACAGCCCTGAAAAATAGCGGATACAAAAACGCTGACATAACCCATAGAAATGATAGTATCAATAATAAGAAAAACAGGAAAAGAAAGATCATCTGGTATACCCCTTCGTACAACCAAATGGTCAGTATCAAACTAGGCCATAAGTTCCTAGCTTTAATTGAAAAGCACTTTTCCACTAATAGCAAACTTAGTGAGATCTTTAACAAAAACACCTTAAAACTGAGTTACAGCTGCACTGAAAATCTAGAAAGAATCATAAAAAGACAATAAGAAAATCCGAGAAAAACACGCATGCCAAAACAGTAATAAAACTCATAAACTAAAATTAGATAAAAATAACGGAAAATGATGTGATTGTAGAAACCCTAAAGACTGCACGTTGGAAAATAAATGCCTCACAAAATCCATGATAAACCAATGCACTATCTCATCCATTGAGAGTCCTAACACTGATAGGATATACATGGTGTCAATTAAGAATAAATTTAAAATTAGATGGAGGCAACACAAGAGCTCCTTCAGCAATATTCAAAATAGAAATCAGACATCTCTATCCCAATATTTCTGGCATCTAAAAGAAACGAATAAAACACCAAAAGTTAAATGGAAAATAGTAAATAGAACAAGAACTTGTAAAACCTGGGATGACCCATGCCCTTTAAAAAAAACTACACATCATTAAGTTTCTAAATAATGAAAAATTATTAAACCATAGGCAGGAGTTAACGGTTTTTTGCCGACATCAACAAATTTTCGCATTAAATAGTTTGCATAAAAAAATCCCATAGTTTAATAAAAGTCTTAAAAGCTTAGCCAGATCATATATATATATATATATATATATATATATATATATATATATATATATATATAGGCATGTTCTGTAATTTTTAGCATTTTTAAATATTTTAAAAGAATTTTGGTAATTTATCAATGCTAATAGAATAGATTCAACTTAGTTTTATTTATTTTGGAGATTTTTAAACATATGATCCTTTGTTCCTCTGAATCATTTCCTTCATGTTTTGGTGAAACTTAATTTCTTTCTAACAAGCAATATATTCCGTCAATTAGTTTTCCTGTTTGAATCTCCGTACTCATAAGCATACATATTATAGGCTTCTATTGACTTGCTATTGTTCATTTTTTCGGCCCCTTTTTAAATCAAAGTCGTTTTGCCTTTTGTCGACCCTTGTAGGATCTTTACTTCTAACAACCCGTTGGATAAATCTGTTGTGTAGAGGTGAATCCATAGTTTCCATTGTTATCTATCTATCTATCTATCTATCTATCTATCTATCTATCTATCTATCTATCTATCTATCTATTTATATCCCATGTGGTTTATTTCTTTTAGATTCGACGATTTATTCGTCTATCTTGTAAGTTCATTTGTGTACTTCTGTAACCGATAATATTTTCTTTAATTTGTTTATTTCTCAGTAAGACTTCCTGGTTGATGAATTTGTTGTGTATTTGTGTAACATTTATTACAATTATTTTCTGCTTCTACTTTTTTCATATTTATTTCCATCTAAATGTGATGGTTCTTCATTCTGTGAATGAACTTATTAACTGCTAATTTTTTTGTTCATAATATTCGTAGTCCGCGGGAGCTGATTATAGGATCAAATAGCAGTGAACACGATTTTTAAGAGTAAGATTTTGGCATCGTTTCGAAACAAATACAAAACGGGTAAGAAATCCGTTTATTAGGGTTCTGTGATGTGGCATCTGACTTGTTTAGAAAGGTCTGAACAGGATCAATAAAGTCTAAAGAGAAGATGGAGGAGAATAAGTGGTAACAGTAAAACTTAGTTTGAAGTATCAATATCTGGAGTAAATATAAAGATCTTTCTGTGAGTGAGCATTTAAGCTGACTTTACTTTGAAGGAATAGATTTGCCTGGAGATTCATGACATTACCAGAACAGAAACTTTAAGAAGGAGCAGACAAGCGCGCTGTTAAGCATATATATTGTTCTTTAAAGATTGGCCTGCAGCCATATTACATTGAAACATCGGTTCTCGTAAGATCAGCAAAATTAAGCAATATCTAGCCTGGTCAGTACCCAGCTGGGTGACTGCTTGGGAATACTAGGTGCTGTAAGCTTTGATGTGTGTGTTGTGTTCAAGGAGTTCAACTGATCTCAGGGGTACCTCATAATGATTATATCAGAAATTAACTTGTGAATGGTGGTTAAACCAATCATGTGGCATCAAGATGTATCCCAAAAAGTGTATTTTGCGTGTATTGCATTCATTTTGGAAAATTGATTAACGCATGATCATTAATTTGGATGAGATCAGTGTATGTTAAACGTTGAAGAGAAAATTGTGTGTTATATACCCAGTTGACTGCTTTCGTATTATCGATCAATTAAATCAATTATTCGGTGTTCAATGCAGGTATTTTTAGATACCAGAATACCTTGAACAAGCACTATGGCATATAAGTGGGAGAGAAAAGCAATTCAGAAATTATGGCCTATAGTTTCTTATTCTAGAGTAGAAAAGTGCAAGGGAGTACTGCGGTTTCCTAACGTATTATTTTGTTTCAATTTAGATGCCGTTCACCACTGCAGATGTTAGAACATTCATGACAGTCCGTCGAGTTTGCTGCCGTTGTTGTTGTTGCTAGCAATGAAATTGATTGTCCGAGGTAGAAATAATGGCTTGTGCATAAGAGCTTTTATGGATGATATCAATATCTTTCCGCCAGAGTTCTTGGGATGTAGCGCATTCCATCCCGTCTGTAAAGTATAATATGGTTAGTGAAGAAATTCAAAGCTTTCAAATGTGAAAGCCTATCATCATGGAAGAGTGTCGTTGTTAATTGAATTTTAGGACAGAGTTTGGTGATGTCTTAGTAGTTAAAGCAAGACAAGTGCCGCGTTTAGACAGCATACGCTACAAATTAAGGATAGATATCATCAAGTGAATATTCATCAGCAGATGAAAGGAAGTCTTAAAAAAGGTAGGAAATACGCCTCTGTAAGGCTAATTGAAGATTTGGATGTTTTTGTTCAGTCCAGGTGAGATAACATTTTCAAGTATACAGTGTCAGTAAGAACTGATCAAATTCTTCAGTGGCCAGGTAGCACTTAGAATATGCTTTGCCATTCAGTAACATTAGAATATGCTTTGCCATTCAGTAACATTTTCATTCTATTGTTATTTTCATCACATATTTTCATTGAAATACTAATCTTATATAAACAAGTTATGTTCTTAGAAAATATTTCTTTATTATAAAATATTTCATTGGGCTTGTCAAATCTGGAAAAGTAAAAATATATTCAAATATTACCAATGATTTCAGTTATGTGAAGTCTGAAGGACATTTTGCAAAAATATTTATAACAGTCAACTTTCTTATGTATCTTTTCAAAACTCTTGAAAAAGTATCGTTTTTTTTTTAAACTCAGCATGTATCATGAAAACATATAAAATAAAATAGAAAAAAAAAACAACAACATTTAAACGGGAATTTGCATTCAATATAGAACTATTTCTCCTTTAATATGATAAAGTACTTCAACATTCTATATTTGGTTCGACTATCCAATTATATTGCATGATGAGGCATCCACTCAACGAAATATTGGTAGAAAAATCGATGCGAACCATCATAATGCTCTCGACAAACTTTGCTCTCTGTGATAATATCGTCTATTAGCAGTTCGCTAATTTTGCAGCATTAGTTTGTCATATGGAAACATTGAGATTCACAAGTTGCACCTAACTACAGACCTCTACTTTATTGCAAACGTACTTAACTCACACACTTATAGAAAGTAACCTAGGGCGAATGTATGTCCTGTATAAACCATTAGTTTAATTCTGCAGTAGATGGCATCAAAACGTATGATAATCACTTGCTTCGTAATCTGGTGGGGATTTATCAGTATTGACGATTTTGTATTATAGTATGAATTACTATTTCTATATCAATATAAATTAAATGATTTCTGTTATTGATCTAGCGAATTAATTTATTTAACCATCATTATATAGATGTTTATGTTGTTGACTAAATACGTAATATAATCACAAGAATACCTGCGGTTATCATTTTTTTCTTTGACTTAATTATTAAATTACACCTATAACCATCGCAGAAGTGCATGTCTAATAGTTTTACTTATATTTCTGATAGAATTAATAGAATACAACTGATAATAGTGGCAGTGGAAATCATACCATTTCAAAATTTAATACAAATGATTTCAATACAATCTTACTTATTTTATAGATAAAAATGAATTGTTATGTGAAGTCTGTTAAATTGAATGCAGTTACTTTTAATTTCATCTTTGTTTAAATAAAGTCTAGAAAATGTCGGTGTTAATCCATACACTTTTAGGACAGTGAAATGCATATTTATTCTTTATAGGCGCATTTAAATAGCTATTAATACTTTCCTTATTTTCGAGAAGGTATCTTTTATACTCCTGTACACCTTAAAATTCTGATATTTGCTCAAATTTTTTGAAGTGAATCGGACCATAAACTTATTAATAACGCTCAGTTGGTGCATAATATCTTTCAAAATAACTGAAAATATTTCTTTCTATTGGAAAAAAAAAAGAAAAAATCCCAGTCATCATAAGCGAAATATTTATATGTTGGTTGTGTTCATTCGGTTTTATTCGTTCTCCTGTAACACATATAAAGAAAAGGTATCCGACCAAATATGACTATTGTTTGCTTGTAAGAGTATTGTAAAACAAATTCAGTTCTAATTATTTTCTGTACTGATTATAGCACGTGCTTGAGAACATTTGCGAAAAGCGTTTGAGTTTCTTTTTCTTCTGAGTATCATATTTAATAATATTTATTAAGACATATTTCACAAACTAACAGATGGATGGTATACTCTAATTCTTGCATCGTAAGAAATGGTCAGTTTTGACAAATTATGGAAGTGAAACACCTAAAGATTAATATATATATATGTATATATATATATATATATATATATATATATATATATATATATATATATATATATATATATATGAAGAAATATACTCTTAAGGTGTGTTAATATTTATGGGATAAAGTGCTCAGCATCAGAGATAGAGCGTGTGTAAATATAAAAGTGAACATTGAAGTCAACACTTAGAGGTGACAGGCTGTTTTATGCTAGACGTAATCGTGGCCTGACGAATGCGTCTAGGATGAAACAGCCTGTCTCCTCTAAGTGTTGACTTCAATGTTTACTTTTATATATATGTGTATATATATATGTGTGTGTGTGTGGTTGTGTAAAATGTAGTATGTATATAAATATATATATATATATGTATATATATGCAATTTTTTATATATTATTATTTATATATTATATATGCGCGGTACTTACTGGAAAGCGCTCAATATCAGTGATAGAGCTAACATATTTCGTTGGATTTCACGCTTATCCAACTATATATATATATATATATATATATATATATATACACACACACACACATACATATATATATATATATATATATATATATATATATATATATATATATGCGTGCGTGTGTCTAATATATGTATAAGATTCTAAGGAGATCCTGAGAATGTGAATGTCAATCCAAACCAAAATACCTGTTAATTTATTTGGATGATGCCCTTATTTGTTTAAGTGATCGATATAGATATTTAATCAGGTTATCATTAGTGAAAATATAATTAAGTATCAGAATTTATAATTAGAAAAATATTAATTAATTTGATTACGGATAAAAGAAAACTAAAAAAAATTGAAATCATAAAAGAAATGTAAATAAAAAAAAAAGCTTTCAACAGTGGAATCGAAACGGATAAGCATTTTTTAACATACAATGTTTGAAAGACAATCATGACATTTCAAATGTTGTTTTTATGTAGGTACCTAAAATTCAATAAAATATTGGAATGCTTAAAATTTTTAAGATTACTTGGTTAAAAAATATCTAAAAAAAGGTATTTTCTTTGTAATCGCTATGTAATTTTGCTACAATTATTCCCCCCCCACTAACATAAACCTCGGAAACATCAGGTTTCAACACCTCATCATAACAGCCGCCTGTATGTTAAATGCTTTTCTGGGATATTTTATAATAAAAGTAAGAAACATTTGTTTTAATTCAGATAATCTTTAAATCAGTTAATCTTCCTCAAATAAAGTTTCAGAAAAGTATATTTTATTTCTGAAAGACTAAAAATATGCTATATTCACAAACTTGTCAATGTGGTCGATTATAGCGATTTTACTAATAAAAATGATTTCGATTAATTTAAATTCGGTTTGGAATACACCAAACTGTATTGCTTATTGGAATTATAAATTTAATCTATTAACCTGGAATTAAAACTAAAATAAAAGCTTCAAGAATGATGTTTCAAACCTTAGGTATCGTTTTTTGGAGGTACCTATTTTTATGTAATAGTAATAAACTATTTATGAAGTTTTGCGAACTAATTTAAAATATTTTACTCAGTAGAAATTAATTTCATTAAAAGCATTTCTGTCTGCAAAGAACATAATTAGTAGTTTGCTTTTCTATTTAGCTTAGTCTCACTAGAAAATACTTTCCCCTCATTTTAAGAACATTGTTTAGTGTATATAGATTTTTCGGTTGAAAGTAGGCAAAGCGAAAAAAAAATTATGGTCATATCTTGTAGAATTTTGCTTCCTTAGTGTAATTTTTAGTTATTCCATTAAGACGTATCACGAAGAGAAATCTACTTCTTTCATTAATGTGATGAGTGATGCTTTATTGCCTTGGTGCTTTATTAGCTTGTTAATTGGCCTTTTCATGACTTATAAACTTGTTTTGATGAAGTACACTAGATAAAAGAAATCGATATTTGTCTCATCTAAGTGTTGCATCTGCAAAAATTAGCTTTAACAATGTCACCAAGTGTGAATTGGGAAAAATTAAAAGTGTAATAAGGCAATAAAAGTGGATGAGTCAAACAACGGCATTTAAATAAACAAAACATAGAAATGTGTGCATGGTGAAGATATACTAGAAAATTGATTTCTCAGAATGTTTTAGTAAATAATGTAGACATACATTGGAGAGATTTGATATGATAGGGGATCAGATCCATCAAATAATTAGTCAACGAACACTAGTAATATTTTGAGCTAGTATTATAGTATTATAGGCAGTAGACTTATCAATCCCTTCAAAGCTGATCACAGGCGTAATATACAGGGTGTGATGAATAAATTGTCCTCTAAATGACGCAAAAATGAAAATGACAATGACATTTCATTTTATCAGATATATTTACCAAAATTACGCAAAAATATCTTGAAATCCTAAAGAGTAAATTTATTAAATAAAATTGCCATTTTCAACTATGGCCTCCAGACGACTCCGGAATCTCCTGCAACTGTTCTGGAGGTCTCCTTGTTTAAACTGGCGAATGCTGCCATAATCCTTACCTGCAGCTCATCTTTGATGTTACAAGCAGTTTTGTTGGTCTCTCGCTCAACTGCGCCCCACATATAATAATCAAGGAGGTTGCAGTCTGGAGAGTTATGTGGCCACATGTAAGGGATGATGTGGTCGCAGTAATTGTCTGACAGCCATGACTAGGTTCTCTTTCATGTGTGGCATAGTGCAGAGTCCTGTTGTCAGGCATAGAATCTTCCAGTAGCCAACCTCATGACACAGGGAAGCTCTACCTTTGACAAGGTGTATTTTGAGTGGTACAGCTCACAACCTACGCTAAAAGTAACGTAAAACCATATTTACTTAATATTCTGTTATCGGTGTGATCTGTGCATGGCGGAAAAAAATTATTATTAAAGATAACAATCAAGATGAGTTGCTAAATCTTCATAGTGAGATATTTTCTAAATGTAGACATAAGAAACGATTCAAAACATAAACACCGTTTTATAACGTGTTGTCACTTATGTCAGTTCCATCTTGGTTCAAGAACATCGGGCATGACATTTTAATGGAATGACTATTATGTTTATCTATATATATCGTTGTGTATGATTATGTGATGTGCTATGTATTTAAATTCTTTTTTTTGAGACAAAAGTTTTTAAATTATACTTTTTTAAATTTTACATTTTGATTTATATATAGATATGTATATGTGTGTACATATGTGTGTATATGTGCATATATGTAGGAGTGTATATATATGTATGTATATGTATGTATGTATATATATATATGTATATGTATATATGTATATATATGTATGCGCATATGGATGTATGTATATGTAGGTAGATGTGTATGTAGATGTGTTTATATGTGTGTGTGTATGTTTTGGTATGTATTCATATATATCTGTATATGGGTGTATATGTATGTATGTATGAATAGTTAGACCTATAAATAAAGGGATACATTGTTTATTTGTTTTGATGGGTGTATGTAATTGCATGGGGATGTAAGGTTTTATGTATATATGTTTATATGCACGTATGTGTATGGGCGTATGTGTAAATGTATATATATATATATATATATATATATATATATATATATATATATATATATATATATATATATATATATATATTAAAATTAATTTTTTTTATTTATAAAATAATACGATATTTTCTGGTTAGTTAGGAAATGAAGCGTTTTTATTTCCTGGATTTTTCTATATTCTATAAAACAAATCTCGGCCTGTCGGAGAAGATTGAAAAATTTAAATGTAAGTATTAAGGAAACGTCTTGGGCCAGACATCTTGCCAGCGACACACAACTTAGTTTTATTTAAATCCGGAGACTCGTTGTGTTAGGATCTTAGCATATTAAAATGAGCCTCGTTTTGTTGAGAAAGAACGTTTGAATATAATACAAACATCCATTGTCGTGTGAATTTGTTTTTGTTATCATACGATGTTCTACAACTATTTCTTTTTTTCATGTCATGTACTTTCATGGTTCTCCACAGATTCCTTTTCTTTAGCTGTGAATTACTGTGCTTTCTTGGTTTACCATTGACTTCACGGTTTGGAATTCAGTCTTTCCTTCTTTTAGACTTGTAGCCACCTAAGGCTAGAGAGCTTAGTTTACTCTGCTCTTTACCCCATAATCGTGGGAAGGAAAGATAGATTCAGGCATTTCTCAAGAGAATTAGTGCAAAAAGGGACGCAACGAACTAGCTCAGAATTTGAACTCGACTCGCCGCATCTACTTTTTCGCGCAGGTATGCATTACACTAGCCACATTTTTGGTCTAATACTACCGCGCTTACAGAAAAAATTCCATTTCTATAAGGGGGGAAAATGAACTTATTCTTGATGATGATGATGAAAATTATTAATGTACGAAAGCAATTCCTGTGCTTTTTATTCGAGGTTTGATTAGCTTATATTCTGGTTACCAAGAGCAAGTGTATTCCTAGACAACGCAGACGTCGAAAATCTTAAGTTATAAAAGGCAGCAGCCATCGTTATCATACCTATGAATTATGTAATGTCATTTTATGGGAGTCGCTATAATAGTTAAAAGCATATTTACTTTTGGGACTTGCATAGATTTGCAGAGATCAACATGAATTTCCATTGTCCACATTGAAAATTTAGCATTTATAGCACAATGAATAACAAATTTCTTATATATATTTATATTGACAGCTATAAAAACGCATGGCCATACTTTTAGAGCCTTTTACAGTTCAGTTTGCATTATTATATGCATTATTGCATCAGTCCAAATAAGAGCTGATATACAGAAACGTAACGTAGAAAGTTGTTCGATTTATTTCTTCTTTATTTCATTTATACTCGAACATCATTAATTAGTTTCTTCCATAGAATTCGATTTAATCGTCATGCAGTTTTTCAAAGGCTTTCACACAGACATTGTAAGTACAATACAATACTTTTCGTAACTCCTACTAGCAACCGCAGTATTCAGTTATTTGGTTGATCCACGTCAGTGTAGTTGACTGTATCACTTATCCGCCATTTGTCACTGCAGATCAAGCAAATATATCGGTCTGTTGATGCTTGCCTATCGATACAACCGGAGAGTTGCTGATCTCTCCAGTTTTTTGCCATTGAGGTTTGCTACTCTAGGTGACTAAATTTTTATCTGGTTCTCACCTACTGACCTGAATGGTTAGTTTGAACGTGTCAGGAGATTTCTCACCAGCATAGCTATCCACATCATATGAGCACGCAATGCACTCCACCATTTAAAAGTACTTAATCATTCGATTTATGAATTATAAGTAAGTGAGATTTTTTATTTATCTTATTTACAGTTTTGTTTCACTGTATTCTGCAAACTTTATAATTTCAAACTCTCAGGAATTTTCACCTCTCTCAGCAAAGAATTGCTCCAGGTGCCTTTTTCAATCTTACAGTGATTTTTTCATTAAAATAATTTTTTAACGACCAAAATATTTTATAATTTAAAGGTGCATTCCTGAAGACTGTTCACGAGGAAAAGCTTCCCTCCAAGCTGTAATAATCTTTGCTTGGTTACCAAAGAAACACGCCGTCCAGCTTTATCTTGATAAAATATTATGCCTTTTCTTTTAACCAATTTCGGAAAGACGCTTTTCATTGACTGCTGCCTTCATGTATTCTAACAAAGTTCAATCGTTTAGTTTTCTAGGAAGAGCGCACAATATAAGTATTCGTTCGAAACCAAACATATACACAGCATCATCCTCGTTAAATGAACGCTGGACTTTGGTAAGTTAGTGGCTTTTCATTTAATTTTCCAAGATATTTTGAATTCTACCTTGTTGTAAAGTATACAATTTTCATAATATGTTTGAAAGAAGAATATTTAGATATAGTTTTGTTGTTTTCTTTTTTTTACTATCATGTGAAAGTCACACACCAAAAAGACTAACATAAACATACTGATACAAATGAATCTACAAATTTTGAATATTTTGTTTATCACGCATGGTATAAAATCAATTGTTCTCTAGAAATATAGTAATTTGATCAATTTTAAATGGTTTACTTGAGCGTGGTTCAGTAAGAAACATCCAGTTCTGAACGCCGAAAACCGTTTAGAAATGTTCAATACCTTCTACATAGAAAATTTTTCTTTATCTTTTCTGTCATCAAATTTTGTATTGTAACCAAATACTTTTATAATGTTTAAAAAATATGGTCGTTGATTTAATATATGTCAAAATTCAACACAGCAATATTTTTAAAATGAATGTAGCTAAAATTAAATGTTCTTTATGCTATTTAATTCAGGTCTAGCCTGATACTTTTCACTTTCTACGTTTTGATTCCTGATACCGATGAAGTCACTAATTTTAACTTCCTCAAACGAAAGGGAAATCTCTAACTTGAAATCTAGCGTAAGGGATATTATGTTGCTACTAAAACTATTGTTCTAATAAATTATATTATAAGAATTAGAGTGAAAATAGCCCTTGTTAGATTTGAATCACTTCTCATGAAGAATCACTTGAGAAAGTTAAATGACTGACATGTGATTATTGCATAAAAGTGTATAAATCCGATTGCATGTAGAAATTGGTCTTATTCCTTTTACCGATGATAATTTTTAAGAATCAAAACTTTAGAAGGATGCTGCAAAACATAATGTTTGGAACATTATTAAAATATCATGTGTTTTACAAGTACATTCATGCAAGGCTTTCGAGCTCGCTTTTAAAATCTTCTTTATTAAACTTGTCTGTTTCAACATATTCTGCTATCTATAAGTTTCTGTTGTATTCGACCCGTATACCCGTAAAATGTTTACACTTTCATGTGTGTATATGTTTTATATGGGAAATCGTCATCGCATTAAACAATACTGCCGACAAATTTTAGCGAATAGAATTGATACTCACCACATAATACGCCAGAACCTTGCTCAAAAAGTGGAGTTTGCTGCTGATTAGTTACTCCATTAGAATAGCTGGGTATTTTTTCATGCTATGTATTCTCATTAGGATGGACATGTGCTTCATCAACTGGGCCTCTGTACTATTTACAGACGCCATTGAGAGCAGTTTTGCTGAATTAGGGAGAAGAGTGTTTTAGAAAAAAAAAATGTTCATCAAATTTCAACTGCAATCAAGAAAAACTAAAAGAAAGCAGAAAAGAGAGCAGACAAGATGAACCATGAGAATGAAAAGAGAGCAGACAAGAGAGCAGACAAGAGAGCAGACAAGAGAATGATCATTCAAAGCTTCAGTTGTATTTTATCTTGTTTGGATTTTCTTTTTGTTTACCTTGTTAGGTTCTGAAACTATTCAGGATTGTTTTATTAATAAATAAATATATTTGGACATATCCACAAAGATTTATACTTTAAACTAATCTGCTTTCTTTATTGCTTATTCTTGAAATAACAGGATCAAAGTAATTTGACTCGTTTTCTTTTGTGTCTTACTTCAAATGTATAAGAAATATTTGTCACATATTTCTAGCGATAAAAACAAAAACAAAGAAGTAACTACTTTTGGCCAATCGCAATGCATAAACGCAATACATCTTTATCCATAAACTCAACAGGGAAAACATTGATAGCCGTATATTATTGACACAGCGGAATCTATAAGGATAGAGACACCACCAAACAATATCTGTCTACCAATGTCATGGAAACTACAAGTGATGTTTTCAACAAGTGGAATCTTTGTGTTCAAACATAGAGATGATTAGAACGCGAATAATTACATTGGACGAGTGAAATATGAATGTGATATCTATAGATTTAACTAACTTTCTCTTTATTAAATTGCAGTCATTTTTGCTAGAGATGATCATGTGTTACTCGTTCAGTAAGATATCGCTATATATATATATATATATATATATATATATATCCTCATGGAGAACTGAGAAGAATCCTCTCTTTCATGTTACTTGTACTCAATGATATAACCATTACTATTACGTCATAGTGAACATTATCGTTATCTCTCCTTAAAACATATTCTTAAACGTTAACCACATATCAGTATTAAACACACAATTCAAGATTTCGGTCGTATACGTAATGTGGGGTAAAAACGTAGTGGAGGTTTACGTAAATGGAGAAGGAGGCCGGCGGATGCAATTCATTAGAAATATCGAATTCAGCTTCAAGCTTAATCTTATAATGGTTTGACAGATTACTTGAATAATCTTCAGAGAGATATAATAGCTCATTCCTATTCTTTCATCTCCATCCAGTGGCAATCCTCACAATATAACATAATAATCGCAAATTTATTCAAATGTTGTACTGGTTGCTAAATACAGAAAACCTGATTTATTTCATACTTAATCTTATATTCATATTAATAATTTTTAAAACCCCAGACAGCACCATCGCCACATGAATACATTTTTTTACGAGTAGAAGACAAAATAAAAAAAAAAAACAGAAGCAGTTGATAATCTTATTTATGCGGAAATATTACAAAATTCAGTTGAAAACGCACAAACTTATAAACATGTCTAGAATTAAAGGACCTCGTGATACGCTCAATACAAAGAATATAGCCATAGGTAATGAAAAAATATAGTAAATCCTACTCAAAATAATTCTACGGTTACTGCTAAAGATACTTCATTTTCTGTTATAGTTTTATATGTGCAAGTGTGTGTTTAGGCATAAGAATATGAATGTATATATAGATACACACGCTGGTATGCAGGAGTGTCTTTCTCTTTACACACACAAACACACACACACACATATATACATATATACATATATAAATATATATTTATATATATATTTATATATCTGATACAAATATATTTATGCATATATATAGATACATATATACACATACGCACACACACATATATATATATATATATATACATGTATAGCTGGCCACTCGTATTCGAGGATACCCGTCTACTAGGGCAGCTAGCCAATCCCTTCTGCAGACGCTCGCTCAGGCGCATTTGTGTTTATCCGACACCCATAGAGCCCAATTGTGATTTATGTTGCAACTATGCTGAGCAGACTTTAGTTACAGTTTCTTGGAAAGACCATGTTATCTAGCGTGATCAACAATTTGGACAAGGCCAAAAACGTTCAAGCCCTAGGTGACGATGACCTGTGACTTCGTGCTAGCACAGCTATCGACGGCTCCCAAGAGTTTCGTCTATGGGCACGTGGTCGAGTGTTTAGAGCATTCGCACTCTGACCATGAGAACCGCGATCGAATTTCACCATGGTCTATTTGTCAGGAAGGAGACTTTCTGATGTTATCGGAATTAAATTATTTGGTTCGTAAATGTTTCGAACGCATTGATGACCCTACTGGAGATGAGATTATTTTCCCTTTTTCTTTATATGAGCCTTCTCAGTTAGTCTCGTATTTTGCCTTACGGCTAGGACTTTTGTATTCCTTTCTCGATACCTGACCGTGAGAAATTTTTTTCAGAGTTTGAGTTTCTATTTGCACACGTTTATAGACTTGAACCTCATTCTGTCGACTCTCTTAGTGACCCTTAAAGTTAAACTTAATAGTTATGCTCATTCTTTTGTTGGTTCTTTTGTTTCCTTATCTGAGTCCAGATGGGGAGAGCAGCATTGATCTTAAAAGTTTAAAAAATAACTGTAATTTGGTTATTACTAGACCTAATAAAGGTGCTGGAGTTGTTTTACTGGACTATATGAAAATAGTCCAGTAAAACAACTCCAGTGTCTCAAAGATGCGTGTCATTCTTGATGACACATCAAAATTTCTGAGATTAGGTCCAGTGGGGAACCACGATTGTTTCAAAGAAAATTGTTAAAGTGGGTCAAGCGTGGATTACTCTCTCCAGACATCTCTGAATTGATTAGACCTACTGGGTCTATTCGTGCGCGTCTTTATGGGTTACCTAAAATCTATAAAGATGGGGTCCCATTACGACCCATCTTGTCTATGATTGGGTCTTCCCGGCATAAGATCGTTAGTTGGCTCTCTTCAGTGCTACAACCAGTAATGTTGCACTTTAGTACCTTTTGTATTAAAGATTCCTTGTTCTTTATGGAAGCTATACGTAGTTCCTGTTCTGCTGGTGGTTTCATGTGTTCTTTTGACATTTGCTCCTTGTTTACTTGTGTCACCTTCTTTGAGACAATTGAGATTTGTTGTGATATGTTATATCGTAGCTCTTTGTCTCCCCTAGATTTTCCTGAGAGTGTGTTTGTTGATTTTATGAAATTCGTCACATCGTCTGTTGAATTTAGCTTTGATAACATTATTTGTCGGCAGATTGATGGTGTAGCGATGGGTTCTCCTTTGGGTCCTACTCTAGCTAATATTTTTGTCCGTTTATTCATGAGGCGTATTTATTTTCTCGTATTGATTGTCCTCTTATGTATTATCGTTATGTGGATGATACTTTTTGTCTCTTTAATAATGAGGCTGAAGCCAACTTATTTCTCAGTTCATTAAATTCTGTTCACTTTTCGCTTAAGTTTACTGTGGAAAAGGAATCTAATTGCTCTCTTTCCTTTTTGGATGTCCTTGTCCATAGGACTTCTGACAAGTTTTAACTTCTGTTTTTAGGAAAGCTACTTTTTACTATACACGCTAGAACTCTTTTTGTCCCTGAAAACGTAAGATTAGTCTTATTAAGACCCTTACCCATAGAACTCATATGATTTATTCTGAAGGCTTTCTTCGCGGAGAGATTGATTTTATTAAGATGACATTTTTCAGAAATGGATATCCTTTAGATGTTTTGGATGGTGTTATTCTTGATGTTATCCATGATTTTCATCAGGATAAGCCGCATGCAGTTAAGAAATATCCTGTTTATTTGCTTCTTTCCTTAATTGGTCCTGGGTGTGAGTTTTTGGCTAGGTGAATTTTTCTGCTGATGTTCGAGTAATATTTCTTACTCGACCTATTCTTTCTTCCATTCGCAAGGATGTCCTTACCTCGCATCATTTTAATTCAGTGATCTATAAATATCAATGTAGTTGTGGACTCGATTACATAGGGAGGACTTCTCAGTGTGTGGATTTTCGAATAAAACAGCATTTACCTCCCAGAATTTAGAATCCGGGTTCTAGCAGTAGTCAGCTGGTCAATACATCCTGGTCATCTATCGCTCAACATATTATTAATAGCAGGGGTTGTATTACAGACTTTAGTGTAGACTGTTTCTCTATTTTGTCTCGGTTTCACTCATTATATCATCTCAAGGTTCTAGAGTCCCTATATATCAGATCCCGCAAGACTTCTCTATGTAAACAGAGGGATTGCTTGCTGGGTCTGAATATTATTGGTCTCCAGTTTTCCTTGAATATTTTTTCTTCCCCCATATTAGTCATCCTATCCATTATATACATTATATATATATATATATATATATATATATATATATATATATATATATATGATACAGACATATATGTATCTGATACATATATATGATGCAGTTATATATATATATATATATATATATATATCTGATAAAGATATATATATATATATATACATATATACACACATATATCTCTTACAGATATATATATATATATATATATATATATACACACACACACAAACATATGTGATATATATATATATATATATATATATATATATATATATATATATACCCATATGTATATCTGATACAGATATATATATATATATATGCATATATATATATAAATATATGTAACCATTACGAATTCAATTATTTAAAAAAGTTGCTTTTGCTTTATAAAACAGTATAAATATATACACATTTTCATCTTGACATGAAATGTAAACAACTGATTAATGTGAGCACATGAAATACAAAGTAAAATCGAACGTGCACTCATTCACTTTAGTGCATCAGACAGTTGCATTGGTTCAAAGTATCGAATATATTTTTTAATGTTGCAAACATTTACTTTAAATGTGGGCCTTTCTTTGCTTTGTTTTATCTAACTGAACAATTGAAGATTTTTGGAAGATTTATCGCATAACTTCAATGAAATGACATAATTTTTCCTTCTGGATTATAAGTCTTATAAATACAAACGCTTTTACCATTCTAGCTTGTAGGTGGTGTAAAAATAAATTGCCAAAAATGATTATTCGGGTAATCTGACTTATCTTCATGCAGACGGGAAACAGATTATTCTGTAATGATCTTTACCTGGGGGAAATTATTAACAATCGAGAACAATGGCATATTCTCGAAGACGTAGAAAAATCACCTTTCATTGCCGTCAGTGCCTTTTCTTTTGATACAGAAGACGCCTCTTTTAAACGCATTTCGATTTTTATAATCAGAAGAGCAAGTTATAGGCCCAAATTAAAAGTTTTGGAAAGTTTTACATTGCTTTAGTGCTGACTTGCACAATTAAGGGCCATATTAATATCAGAAACTTATCCACAGGCGGCTAGAGTAAAGTTTAGAATAAATTACTGAGTGAAAAACACACCAATGCACTAATGGATTTCAAAGGAAGTGTCTTAATCAAAAACACTGTTCATTTTTTTGATAATGGTTAAGCAGAAGCCGACCGTTTAAAAAGGTTTAGATTTTGTTTTTGATACTTTGATACATACTTCCCCAGATGTTATATATTGTTTGTTTTTTTTTAGATATTCGAACATTTAATATTTTTGAAAGATTTATAAATCAAGATTATTAACTTTTTACATGTCACAGAATCAGGCTACATGTATGTTTTCAGGTTACATCCAATTTAGATTTTAGATTCATTCAGCAAAATCGCGTAACATGTCGCCGGATTACATGACAATATATAAAATAAAAATAGTTATCACAAAACCAGGAACCAAAGTTAAAGAAGTAAAGTGTATCGAAAACCATATATGTACCTTTTTTTTTTTTTTTTTTTTTTTTTTTTTTCTTACTGAAAACTAAAAAAAACAGTTCTGCGGCTACTTAAATATTTCTTTGTCATATTACCTGCGTGGGTGACTGCGTGAACCTTTACAAGTAACATAAGCGAGGGATGCCAATGGTAAAGTTTAACAGAATCACCTACTCAGTGTTCGTTTGACAAGAATTACCTACCTTAAGGTGCTTTAGATTGTAAAAAGCTTAAAATTATATGTATGCTGTATATATTCTATTTTTGACCTTATTTGACAAAACCAATTATAGAGATGTGTGGACACATTTAAAAATATTAAGATCTAAAATGGCACAAAAGTTTCGTCTTCTTTATACTAAGACTACTAAATATCCATGTGAAACAATTGAATTATCTTTGATTTAAATAAGAAATGTGTCATGTTTTTTCAGCTACAAAATTATAGTGTTCAGGATACATATAAGTAGCAGATATTTTTAAAAAAGTATTTTCTAAATGTTCGTTAGCCTAAGAATAAGGTTACTTGCTTTTATTTAAATTTTACTTTTATTTAGGTCAGCACACGTATGTAGATGCTTCCAGAAAGGCTGATCATTTCCATCACAAGTTGATTATATTTTCATATTTCTCCCTGATTCTCTGCCCATCACACTTTGTCTGCATATGACTTTGTAATGTATATATATATATCTGTGTTGTGGGTGTGTATTACTTATATGTACACACACACACACACACAAACTTTGACAGCGTTTGAAATAACACATTGGGAAAATGAATAACCATATTACTCTAGCTTACGCAATAAAATAAAAAATTTGGAGAAAAAAGAAAGAGAAGATAAACTTATGAACAAATTAAATTGCCGCCAAATTGTATCTTTGCTTACATGTGTGCATGGTTGTGAATTTAAAATTTATCAGTTCTTTATTTTACTTACAGTGATAGGGCTTTAGTATCTTATTGATAATTATTTAACTGTTTTTATCTATTGACAGCAGTCTACCCATGCCTGTCTACTGATATGAGTCTACTCATGTTATAGTGGAAAACACCTATTCTATAGTTAATAGACTCTCCCACCTATAATAAGTAAGAGTAGTAGCAGTCACTGAGTCGCACGACCGTTAGTCGGATACTAAAGTATCAACGACCACCACTAGATTTCTCTGCGTCATTACCTATTATATCAAGTTCCTAACGTTTTGTACGTCGAACCTATTTTAGGACCGACTTAGTACAAATACAAGCCTCCACTGGGAAACCGCTCTACAACAACTCATTATTTCAATCTATTTATGTCTATCTATATAATTTTATCCATATATAAATTAATATTGGCTTATTCATATCTATTTTCTAGTACCAATAACCGGGCAGCATAGAGAGTGCCACAAAGTGAATATTGAGTTTATTAATTATGACAATAAAGTAAATTTAGGTTAAATGAAAAAGAAATAACCACATAAAGTGAATTAAAGTATAAAGAACACAAGTGAAATGAGATGGAAAATAGAATGGCTAATTTTTCGGCGAAAAATCTGTTGATTTTTAAAACTCTCAAAAATCAAATAATTGTGAGATTTTTTGAAATTTCGCAATATATACAGAAATAAATTTTAATAAAATAAAAAAAAATGATAAATATAAGTTTTAAATCTGTCACTGAATTGAAATATACATGTAAACGTAAAAAAATAGGTATTTAAATAAAAATGGCGAGACCTAAAGTTTAAAATTCATTAAAACATAATTAAACATCTTTCTTGTAGCTTTAATTCCAAGTTAATAGATTAAATATAATATACCCAATAAGCAAAATGTATTAAACCGAATTTAAATTGATGGAATTCTTTTTTTCCTCTTCATTAGTAAAATGTATAAATTGGTCCATATTGACAGATCTGACAACACAACATAATTCTCTTTATTAGAAAAATCTTTCAAAAGTAAAATATACTTTTCGGAAACGCTACGTGAAAATAATTAGCCGAGTTAGTTTAATTAACCTTAATTGAAGCAAATATTGCATACTTTTACTTTAAAATATCACAGAAAAGCATCTTTTTTAAGACGGCTGGGTTGTTTTCTATGACTTGTTAAGTGATTTATTGACAATCTGATTCTTGAGAAATTTAAGTAAGAGGGACATGATAGAAAAATACATTTACAAACGTATACAACATGAACACACACACATATATATATATATATGTTTGTCATCTAGCCATCATGAAAATATAAAATATTTTAAGCATTCTCAAATTTTATTGAATATTAGATACTTTGGCTTAATTACGAAGACGCTTGTTGAGGAAATATTAGAAATAATACTTTAAATTTACTTTTGGTACCACTTTTATTTTATGATAATGCCGTGTATTGACGTCCACATTAAAAAAATCGACACGTTTATACACATATAAAAATGCCAGAGCTCATTGAATTCTTGCGAGCTTTTTCATTTATGAGTAAATACAGTTTGAATTTAATAACAATATCACTTTGCCGCTACAAATTAATACAGAAGTTTAAAATATTTAAAAGTTTATAAATTATTTTAATTAAAATGTAAAAATTTCTTGGACAAATTCATTATTCATTGAATTTTTTTCTTAAGACAATAGTGTCTATAATATATTTTGTTGATAAAAGCAATTAAGTTTTTCTAATTAAAAATATCTTAGGTGTTATTTTTAAAATATTTCCTTTTAGAAAATCTTATTAAAAATATTTTCTTTTTTACATCTGTTAATCTCCCCCCCCGCCCCACTGATTTAATTTTATGAAATTTCGAAAAAATTCTTTTCGTATCGCATAATTTTTATATTTGTAATAAGGACAAGTCTTCAGAGGATTTAAATCTTCAAAATGTTTTGTCAAACAGGGCGCACAGTTACAAAAAAACTGCCCTGAATGCAATAAAACTAAGAAATTTTTAATTAGAAAAGTTTTTTTATTGCTTTTATGAATAAAATATATATGACAGTATTGTATTATGAAAAAGAATTTCGATGAAGTTCTACAAGCATTAATTTTTTTAGCTTAATTGAATAAAAAAGAATTATTGTTTTTTCATTCATGACTAATAAATACAGTTTTAATTTAATAACAATATCATTTGACCGCTAAAAATTAATACAGAATTTAAAAGATTTAAAAATTTATAAATTATTCTAATTAATAAAACTCTTAAATCTTTTGAAATTCTGTATTGATTTTTAGCGGTAAAATAATGTTGTTATTAAATTAAAACTATATTACTGATCATAAATGAAAAAGGTCATTACAATTAAACAATCCTAGTCTTTTAATAAAGTTGGATTTTTGTTTGTGTGTATAAATGTCAATTTTTTTTTTATACGGACCTCCATACAGGATATTATGAGAAAATAAGAAAGACACCTATAATATATTTATATTATAAATTAGTAAGTTTTTGAATTTCCTCAACAAAAGTCTTCGGAAGTAAGCTATAAAGTAAAAGTACCTACAATTCCATAAAATTGCTTAAAATATATTGTTTTTTTAAAGAATACTGGGTAGTTAAAAATTATGTAAAAAGACGTTTGTCAAGTAATTCTTTGAATTATTTCCGTTTCTGAAAAGTATATTATACTTTTGAAATATTTTGAATAAAGATAATTATTTTGTGTTGACAGATCTGTCAATATGAATAAATTCATCGATTTTACTGTTGAGAAGAAAAAGATTCCAGTCAATTTTATTTTGGTTTGAAATGCAGCAATGTATTTTGCTTATTTCAAATATTAAATTTATTTCAAATATTAATATTTAGAATTAAAATTAAAACTTCAAGAGTGATTTTTTTATTTTTTTTAAAATGCATTTTAAACTCGAGTATCGCATTTTTAGGAAATACCTATATAAAAAAGGAAATCTGTTGGAGTTTGAACTTGTTCACCTACCCCATATTTCGCAATGTAAAGCACCATAAGACATTTAGCTCCCAATGAATTTCTGTTAGAAAAAAAAATGGTGCGTTAAACAACTGTTATACTATAGTAAATAGAAAACAAACGACAGTATCTAAACGCATTGGGTAAGGACAACAAACTATGATTTAACTATGATTTTGTATTACTTTATTTATATTATACAAAAATACCTTATAGAGTAAAAGTCAAGTGAAGTAATTAAAATCCTATTATGAATTCCTTCTTTTAATAAACATTTATTTATTTATTTATGTGTTAATTCATTCATTTGTTTTAAACATTTCACGACCCTGCATTTTTATCATTTTTTCACTGGTTTCAATAGTTCTTATGATATGACCTAATCTCGTGGTTATGTTAAGTGTAATGTTATTGTAGAATTCATTATTTGCTGTCTTTTTGGAGGTCTGTTTGATATGTTGATTAGAAGTTTGGGAGCCTGTTAAAAGTATTGGTGTTCTGTTGTTGGATGTTCAGTATCTGGGTTTATCGATGAAGGATTGATTTCTACTCGGGAAGCATCTCGGAGAAGATCTTTGAAAAATCTATAGCTGATTTTCCATCTCTGTAGTTCTAGTTTTGGACTGGTTTTCTTTCATATGTTGCCGGTTTCTGCGAATGATCGTCCTATTGGTATCTGCAGTATGTATGAACGTGGTTCAGCTTAGGCTTGATTAATAACTTCATGGATCCATTTGTGTCTATCTTGATTTTTTTTACTTAGAAATACTGTCTAGCACTGAAGAAGGAAGGTGTTTTGCATGTTTATAATACATTTTCTAGAAAAATTGTCTCAGGTAAAGACAGTTCAATATCTCGTTTTTGAATATGGTTACGCACACATTTTACTGGGAGGTTGCTGGCTAGCTTTCTGTTACAGAGGAATCTTTCAGGTGGTGGAATCATGAATTAGACCATCTTCACAGAATCAGAATTCTTAACATGCACATGTTTGGATCGGTACTTGTTGCTTGACAGATCTGTGTCAACCTTTCAGACGAGAATTGAATAAAATCAATCTTAATATTAACGTCAATGGATTCTTTCTTTTGCTTTTTTGGGAGGCTAGAAAGTCCATCAGCAAGCACCCTCTCTCTGTGTGTGCGATAAGTGATGCTCACGTCATATTCATGTAAGCGCAATAACGATAAGGTTAATGGCTTCTTTCTTTCTCATGTCATACTTCTGTAAGCGCAATAGCATTTGCTGAAGAAGAGGTTTTACAGTAATGTTTTTGAGACTTATCATTTCCAAAGCTTTGTGAAGACTTGAAATGTGCAGCAGTAAATATATATTCTGAATCTTGCTCAATCGAATACCACTTCCAGTAATTCGCATTTGATAATGGCATATCTCTGCTCCTTTTCCGTCAGAGATTTTGAAGCAAAAGGTTTGCCTTCTTGTATTAGGGCTGCTCCTAAAACTTTACTAGATGCATCTACTCGTATCACAGACATTTAGAATGATCGAAATAAGTCAGTATCATTTGGATATCATTGGATCCTTCATTTTCTGTGGCGACCTTTGATGACTTCTATTTCAATTGCTTTCCGGATTTTTAAGCGGTTCTCTTATAGGGGTTGTGACATCAGAGAGTCGAGGAATGACCAGTTCTATGTATATGATGATTTCTATCGCCTAGAATTCCTTAATATTTGTCGATATGGGTAGTGAATTGATTTCATCTATCTTACTGAGATCAAGGTGTATTCTATTCTTGTCAAAAATGGTGCCAAAGAAATGTTTTCTCTCATGTTTTAAAATCTACTTTGTCTATAACGGCTGGAGGATACAAAAGTAACTTTAATTCAATATAATGACAAAAATACCATATAGCAGTGGATAGATACCTCCAAAAACGTGATGCATAAGGTTTGAAATGCATTTAAAAAAATTAAAAATTAAAAATCTTCCTTGAAGTTTTAATTTTAGCTTTAATTCGAAGTTAATATATTAAATTTAATATTTCCATGTAGCAAATATTTTGTATATTTCAAACTGAATATAAATGATTGGAATAATTTTTTCTGCTAATCAGTAAAATTTAATAAATTCGTTCATATTGAAAAATCTGTCAATACAACATATTTTCTTTATTAAAAAAATCTTTCAAAAATAAAATATAATTTTCTGAAACGTTATTTGGGAAAGATCAGTTGATTTAAAGCTTAATTAATCTTAATTGAAACAAGTATTATTTATTTATTATTAGCAGCCAAAATCTTAACAGCATAAGATATGCAGATTACATAGTGTTGATAGCAGACACCGAGAGAAAACTAAAGAAAAAAAGACTCCTACAGAAAGTAGTGAAGGAAAGCGAGAAGAAAGAATTAAACATCAGTTGCAAGAAGACAAAATCCATGGTTGTTAGCAAAATTGGGAATTGCCAATCGGAGATACCAAAATTAAACAATTGCAAATATTTAAAAATCTGGAGAGTGTTTTAACAGAAGACGGAAAATGTGATACTGAAATTCGAAGGTGTATTTGCAATAGCCAAAGTTGCATTCCAAAAGCTAAGCAGAGTACTAAGAAATAGAAAAACCTCGCTAGAAACAAGGAAAAGAGTACTAAACTGCTACATGATATCTTTCCTCCTGTATGGAAGTGAGTTCTGGACAATCTTCTCAAAGATGAAGAAGGACTTGAAGCAACATATCTACAGTAAGGTACCATGGACCGAACATGTGAGCAGCGATGAAGTTTTAAAGAAAATTAAACAGAAAGGAAACTTATGCTTAACATCAGGAAGAAACAGTTGCGCCTTGTTGGGCATATAATGAGGAAAAAGTACTTGTAATGGATGGCGGAACAGGGTTTTGGAGAATTTATTAAGAACTACAAGGGACAGGAAGTTGTGGAGAGCCATGATCGCCTGCACCCTCAGGGGAAACGGAACATAAAAAAGATGATGGGGTGTTTTTTGAGGTGGTGATTGATTTTGGGAAATGTAATACGTGGCACAGTAATCTTTAAAATTCTAATATTTAATTGAATTTTCATGACTGTATAGCCTTACTTATGAAGATGACATTTGAGAAATGTTAGAAAATTACCAATACAGTTTTAATTGACCATTGGTATAGCTCTTACTTTCTGATAATGTCGTGAATGGACACCTGTTTTTACAAAAAAACTGACACGTTTATACGCACACGAAAACAATTCATAATTCTTTTTAAAATACTTGAATTTTTGAGCTTTTTCGTTTATGATTAGAAAATACAGTTTTAATTTATTAACAATGCCACTTGCACGCTACAAATTAATACAGAATTGTAAAAGATTTAAATATTTATAAATTATATTAATTAAAAAAATGAAAACAATTCCTGTAAAAATTTATTATGCATTGAAATCTTTTTCTTCTTAAGACATTTGTGCCTATAATATATTTTATTCATAAAAACAATTACATTTTTTTCGAATTAAATAATATCTTAGTTTTATTGCATTTTATTTTATGATCCAGGGTAGATTTTCTGTAACTGGGGAACTGTTTGACCAAAAACATTTGATTTAAATTCTCCGAGGACTTTTACTTTATAACTAATTTAAACATTAAGCGATACCAAAAAAAAAAAAAAAAAAAATCTCAAAATTTCATAAAATCAAATGAGAAATAACATGTAAATATATTTTTACCAAAATTTCCTGAAAAAAACTAATTTAATGTTTTTTTTTAAAAAATGTGAAAATTTCATTAAAATCCAGCAATTAACTTATTTTTTCAAGAAATTTCAAATCAATGAGTTTTTCACTGCAAAAGTGGCTCAATAAATAAAATTTTTAACCAAAATTTTTAAAGTTCTCAAAAGGATAAAAAGTAATTTTCACATAAAAATATCCTTGGGTTTTACTCTTCATAATAACGCAAAAATTATGACGAAAAAATTTTCTTTTTATAATGTTCTTTTTTCTTCGTGTATGCTCTTTTTTTTACCAATGTTTAGAGCTATCTATTTTCATATTAACTATAATAATAATAAACTTTATATTCCATCATTTTAATGTGCAATGTGTGTTGCTTTGTCTTGAGAGCTTTACAGTCGATTTGAAATCAAGATTTTTACTGCTTGCTGATATATTTAACTAAAGAAAAAAATCCACTGAGTAGTTTTCTATCCTATGTTTAAATAACTGATTTTAAAATCAAACCAGTTTTTCCTTTCTATCATTGATTTATTTAAATAGTTGCATCCTTTAAAGCATTTCGTTTATTTTTTATATTTAGGAATGTTTCAGAAAATGCCAAAACATTATTTTTCTCTTTGTGGAAAATAAACTAAAACTCTAAAAATTATTTTAAATTGATATCCGAAAAGTCTCCAGATTGGATTAAATGTTTTAAAATTGGCTTTAAGAGAAGTACATTCCTAATCAAATTAGATCGTGTTATCGAGAAGAAAATATCATTGAACTTTACATATTTGCAGGAAGTAGCAAATAAATAAAAAAAAGAAACGTGTGTATCCAGCTTCTATTTATGATTAATAAATTTTAATATATTTTATTCAAAATATACGCTAAAAAGAAAATAATTCTCATGTTTCTTTCTGTATTCTAGATTTCTTTTCATTATATAGATGTTGTCAGTTTCGTCTCTCGTAAAGTAAGAAAGCATATGAAAATTTTAACGTTGTGAATGGACTTCACTTACACTATAGCCAAAGTAATGTGCCCCTATTGACTTATTTCAATAGCAGATTCTGAAAACATCGTGTGCAATAATCTAATTTCATTGATCGAGATTTTTTAACGTTCAGTTCTTGCTATGCATTGAGTTCTGATAAACATAAAGCCACCATAGATTCTTTTCTTGTCGCAAGTTAGATTTCCTTTCGTAATTAAAATCGAAAAGACCGATATGAAAGGGGGGTACTCAGTGAAGGCATTTGCAGAATACCAGTGAGATATTTTCAAATTGGAATCTGGGCGTATTTCCACGTGTCAAGAAAATAAATTCCTGATTTTATAAAAACTCTCTTTATGTTTTATGTATAACGTTTATACAAAACCACATGAGTACATCTAAAAAGATGAAAAGAGATTAAAAGAGAGTTTTAGTCATTCTGATATTTTAGTTTGTTATTTTCAACAAAATTTTATGATTTATGTGTTTACTTTTATTATTAAGGGATATTTTTTTTTGTCTTCGCTTCAATTTCTTACAGATAACAAATGCATTCGAACAAACAAATAAAGGAGGCATTATTATATGTTGAACGCATTTGACCCCTCAGCATAGACGAATAAATAAAATGAATGTTTCTTGCAATCTTAAGCGTATTTAGCAACAATCGTTTTTGTTTGTTTGTTTGTTTTTTTGTTTTTTACTGAAACAGCAAAAGAATCAGTCCAACATGCAAATTACAAATTGCAGATACTAAAATCAAGCAAGTACAAGAATTTAAATATTTATGAAGTGCTTTAACAGAGGAGGAAAAGTGCGATACCGAAATCAGAAGGCTAGGTGGGATAGCGAAAGATGTTTTTCAAAAGTTAAGCAAAGTATTATAAAACAGGAAAATTTTATTAGAAACAAACAGCTGATTACTCAACTGTTATATATAACAGTTCGGTACTCTTTTCGTTGTCCAGCATATAAGAAGAAAATCTCTTCACAGATGAAGAAAAGACTTGAAGCAATAGAAATGTGGTTCTACAGAAAGTTACTGAGAATACCATGGATTGTACATGTGAGCAAAGAGGAAGTTTTAAAGAAAATCCGAATAAAAAGGACACTTGTACTTAACATAAAAAAGAATGAGTTGAAATTTCTAGGACACATACTGAGGAATGAGTGCTTAGAAACTTCTATACCCACAGGAAATATTGAAGGGAAGAGGCACATGAACTATCTAACGAATTCGTGTAAATGAATGGCAGAACATGATTTAGCAGAGATAGCAAAAGACAAAATTTCTTAGAGTTATAAAGGATAAGAAATTGTGAAGAGCTATGACCGCTAGTGTCCTGAAGGGACAAGGCACATAGAAGAATATGTTTTAGTCTGACCTCAATAAAAAAAAAAATTAAATTCCAGCGCGGTTTTCTTTTCGAAATAAGAGTGTAGAACAAAAGTATATGTAAAATGTTTGAAAATATCAACCGAAATATATTAAAGCTTACCATAGTATAAACATAAGTTTTGGAAAATTTAAAATTGTCACCTGAGTGTATTTAGTTGATTACAATATGTATATGAAAATGGGCAGAGATTCTATGAATATCGTTGCTTTATGACATTCAGGTTATTGCGACTAAATATTGCGCAAACACTTTTCTTAGATAAAACTTAATGAAGAACGATACAATTGACTGGAATTACATTTTTAGTAACTATTGTAAGTTTCAGGAAAGAGACATTAATAGTAACTGTAAATTAAGCTAATTTATTATTCTTTTTATTAATAACAATAATATATTTCCAGTCAACTACAAAAATTATCAATTTTTCGGAAATTTGAATTTATATAGTCATACTATCTCTCTCTCTCCTAGACACACACGCACACACTTTTAATCAATAGTTACATTTTTATTACTATATCAACGAAATCAATGTTACCTTTTAAAGATTCTAGATTTGTATATATTTGTTGTGACCGTCCGTTTTAGTATCTTTTAAATGTCTTAGCTAAAGTGGAATTTAGCCTGAGAATTAACATATCCTTAAAGGCATCTTAAATAGTTTGGCAATTTTCTATAATATTTTTATGTGAATTGTATAATGAATATTTTCATCTTTATCATCTTGAGAAAACGTATGAAAAATGAATTTAATTTTTCTGTTTGGTATTGCGTCAACCAAACCGACTATAAAGATATAGCTAAAATGAAATTAAAACAATTTATCAAATATAATGCTGACGTAGAAAAAAGAAAATGTTCAGTAGAGCACGATAGAACCTTTTTAATTCTGACTTAATTAGCCTGTCCGCAATACGTAGGCGAATATTTTTTTTGTTTGTATTGATCTATTTGATTTCAAACATATTTTAAATTCTGAGTGTAACGATAATTCGCATTCGTTTATTTTATTAAGCGTTCTGAGTTTATTTAATATAACAGCATACGAAATTGTATTGCATCTATGAAAGTGTATCCAGTCAAAATAATTGGTGTTCAAGAATAAAAATTCTTAATAATAAATCTAAGAAATATCGGAAATTATAAGAACTTTCTCTCAAATAATAGTCTTCTAGATGAATAATGCAACGATCGAAAAGTTATAACAACCAAAATTAGCACGAAACCGAATGAAAATGTCTATGATAATATTTAAGTTATTTAATGGATTTTATTTACATTTTATTTTATCTGTAGCGTTTGGAGTTATGACTTGTTGCTGTTTAGGATGAAGATTTTCAATCTAAATGATTTCAACATTTTCAAAAGAAACGAATTTCAATACAGGGAGGGATTTTTGTATATATTTATATAAAGAACGAAATCGCTTACAAAAGAAGAGAAATATAAAATAATGTTAATGGGTGTACAGATAGATGGAAAAAAAGGGAATCAAATATTTATGTACTTAACAAGATTGTGTCCACGTGGTTTATTCGAAATGAGGTTGTCGGTTTGCTGAAGGAAAGAAAACTCACCCGGGGTAGACAAGATCCAACGTTGTCGCTATTACATCTCGGAGTAAAATTAGAGGTCGGGGATTAATGCCATTTGCTTTTACAGACCTGAATAATACGTCTTCCTAGCGAGCGTCCCGGTAAACAATGTGGGGTTATCCCCCCCCATATATATATATATATATATATATATATATATATATATATAATGCATCATATATATATATATATATATAATTATTTATTTAAAAATATGATTCCTTCGCTACATAAGTGTTCTCATGTTTCAAAACAAGAGTCGAAAACTTCAATATAATTATTAGAATTAAATTGAATAAAAGTACCAAGATCTGTTCCATCTTCAAGCAAAATTTTTTGAATAATATTTATTCGTACATTAGTACAAAATGTGGCACAGGGCCAAAAAGGGGTTTGGGGGAAAGGACGGTCTTATTGTGTCTTAATTCTAAACTTAGCTAGTCACAAACACTGACCCAAACATACCAACAATAGTCCTACCACCAAAACAACACATTCTCTCCTAACGTTCTTACTACATCCACCATTATGGTGGATGTAGTAAGAACCTCAATGTCTCTATGAAATCCTAACTAGTCCCGATATGTACATTTCGAAGTCTGTGGGGGGAGATATGAAAACACACACGCGAAACGAAAGGCATCCCGCACCTACCAGAGAACTGACATCACTGACCACCTAAAGAGGGAGGGGTGGGAAATTAAACTAAAGAAAAATAGGGACAGAAATAAAAGGAGCCAATGTGCATACATACCCTAGCTAAGTTAACCGGAAAAAAAGAAAACCTAATGATTCAAACTAAGCCTAAACTAGCGTAATATCGGGACGGGTTGCCTCTGTTCAACCCAGGCAGGACAAAATCCTGTACGTAACCGGCATCAAAGTGCCACTCCAGGTGAGCCCCTTTCACTCTACACAGTCACGCAAGATTTACCCACCTTTTGCCGAATTCTGATGAAGGGATTCACCGCTTTTCCGTCCTAATGTTGACTTTAAGCTGATGCCTAAAGTACAAGATCAGTTGGTAAGAGGTGAACTCTCACCTTCATAGAATCCCTTCTGACGTGTCGACCAAATCACGACTCTTATAACTCCTAGCAAGCAGTGGAACAGATAAAGTTCAGCCTTCGTCAAAGGCGGCGCCACATTGCTACAAACAAAAGAGGCCTCAAGGACAAAGAACTTTTCCTGCAACATGCGAATCATGAGGCCTTCAACAAACTTACACAACGGTGCTACCCAGTTTCAATGAAAGAATACGTGACCAAGGGTCTCGACTTCCCCATCACAGCGTCGGCAGTGTGGAGATTTCTCCAAGCCCGCTGTGCAAAGTTTTTTGGCCTCACGCATTACTAGCCAGGTGAGGGATGCCTCATCGTTATTGAGACATTTCAACCCGGGCGCCCAAGGCCAGATCGAGCGGGCCACCTGCTTCGTAAGACCGAGCTCGTCAATCAGATGATCATGAACGGCCCCCCTATCTAACACTTAATATAATGCCCTACGAGAAAACGCTTGGACGTTGGAGAGGCCATCCGACGCCTGTAAGAGGCGTTTCAGAGCAAGCCGACAATCAGAGTAGAAGGAGCATTCTGCTTAGGGTAAACGGTGGGCCTCCTCCTCGCACGAGTGCACACTTCTCAAGGATGGGAAATTTCTATGGGCGTCTTCATTTTGGAAGGCGCCCTCCTCATCCGATTCATCCGATTCGCGACACAAACGATCTAGGAACCCGATGCGAAGCATATCAAGACGAATCACAATGCTAGGCATAACTAGACCGCCTTCAGATGGATGAAGGCAACAGATCTCCCGAGATACCCTAGCGGTTTTGCCTCTCCACAACAAAGAGAACAAGAGCCTTACTAATAAAATTAGTGTGGCATACAGAAGTGGAAGTACCGAGAGTCGGTAAAGGAGAATCGGGTAGATATATGAAACACATACCTCCGCCTTTCTCTTCCGAGACCACAAATCAATTGCGATCTGGGCCTTCCCTTGTACCTCCGACCAATTCATTCCCAACTAGAGATCAGGCCCGAACCAGACGTCGAGTATCTTGACCGGCCCATCCGTCCAGTGTAAAGGTCCGGGAAAAGAAACTCCCTTCCACGCACCCAACCCCAAGCCAACAGGCTTATCGCTGTTGATCTTGGCCCCCGTCACCATCTCATAACAACTGATTTCTTTGCTGACTTAGTTAATCTCGGCTCTGCTCGACACAAGAAGCGAAACGTCGTCAGCATAGGCAGAATACCTGGCCGAGGTGGTAGCACCAGGTAGGGAGATTCCGCGAGGGAACGGATTCGCCTTTAACTTGCAAATGGAAGGTTCCAACGCAAGAACGTAAAGCATAGGCGAAAGCGGACAAACCTGACGAATAGATCGAGACAATACGAAAGGTTCCGATCTTACCCCGTTCACTTCCACCAGCGCACCGGGAGTCGCATACAGAAGTAGAAACAAAGCAGGCCTTTCAGCCTGGATATTGGGCCCATAAACCCCGATGAGACGCAGAGCCTTATCCTTTATGGTAACATCCAGCATGCAAAGTCTGCCCGTCGGATCTGAGAAGACAAGAGCACACGCAGCCTTCAAAAACTTGCTCATCAGCCAAGAGACACCCCTCGAGCGTTCATCAAAACATGCTGAGAAGAAAAACGGGTCTCTTGCACACAACATATATTCACCCATATATTCACTGAATGTCGCGAGAGAGCCCCATCCTTCGAGACTCCGACCTCAGGACTCGGGCATTCACACTTGCCAGTCAGAGAGACATTATCAAACCAATTAGGGTTGTTCAACAGAATAGAACATGGCCGGGGTGAGGACACCGACAGCCCGTCCCATTGAACCAGACGCCATCTCAATTTCGACGGTATCATCATGAAACAAGCCGCCGATGTCCGTAGGATAGGTTAACTTAAGCGCTCTATACAGGGATGGGTGAACAAAAACCGGGACCCTCCCTTTACAAAATTCTTTTGTTTCCGCCATCTCTGGGTCAAGTAGGTAGACCGCTGGGGGCACCAATTTTAGAGACGCGTTTGCCTCCTCTATCATGCCCCAAATCTCCAGCGTACCCGGGCCAGCTCGAATGACGGTCAGCACTATCTTAGCATTTTGGAAGTTTTCGTGCACTTCAATGTCTGTTCCATTTATGTGGCGGAAATTCCACAATACTTTCAGTGGTTTTGGGTTCCTTGTCTGCCCGAAAACCTTTTCTGCTTGTTCCCGGGATACGCGGTAGACGTCTTCCCCTGGGAGATATGGCTGCTTGATTTTCTTTTTCCTATTCACAAATGAGACTTCCGCTTCTGGATTTAAGTTCCTCTTTTTCTGAGATTGAGAAGGAGTCTGAGTATGTGTTTTTTGGAGTGTTTTTTGGAGTATAAGTGGGTGTAATGTCGGAAGTGTTCTTAAAAGAGGACGGTAAATTTAAAGAAGTGTCAGTTTGAGATTTATGTTTGGCAGGTGTGCATGTCAGTGATTTGGGCGGAGGTGGTTTGGCAAATGATTTTGAAGAAGGTGAAGACGGGGCAGGGGATGAGGGGCGCGTTGCCCTCAGCGACTTTTGGTTTTTCGCCCGCTTAGCGTCAAATTTTTCTTTCAGTTTCTTCAAATCCAAAATTTTGTCCCAACTTGGCTCGTTTATTTTCTGGATGTTGGATGCTGCGTTTTCATACGACGACGCCGGGTTTGATCACTGTGTCTTTCGACAAATTTTGCGCGTACGCTTTTCCATCACGAAAACCGACACCATTCTCTTTTCGAATACCTTAAGCTTTTGGACGTCTTCAAGGATCCCATCTTCTTTTACAAGATGAGCGTAGCTCTTAGCCTTTTCCAAGAATTCCGCGATATTCACAATACAACTTGGCGGGGTCTTTCAGCATGAGGGCGATTCCCCGGATGTCGAATTTGATTGTGCCTCCCTCGGCACCTTGTCTTTACAATTATTAGCTGAGACCGGTATGGTCTCCTCTTCTTTGCTTGTAGCATTCTTTTCCTTGTTCTTTTCTACAGGTATATTAGGGGTAGCTTTTCCCGGTTTTTTAGATTTTAATTTATCCGGGGGATCAGCCTTAGCAGCCACCTCAAAAAGGCTCTTTTTAACACCCGCTCGATTCGCATCGTCGGCCATTTTTCAAAAGGAAAAAAACTCCACCCAGAGGGTCTACTGACATAATGTTCAAAAGGGAAAGAGTTGGGATAGGGAAAAATAATAGAAAATAAAACGCAAAAGCACAAAAATTTGATTCTTCTAAAAATAGAAGAATTTAAACAAAGAAAAAGAGAAAAAACAAAAAGCCTGGATACACCAGTAAATAAAGCAATAAACTATTTATAAATACTAATACAAAAAGCAATAAACTTTAACATAAAGGCTGGTAAATAAAAAAAAACTGGGGAAACTAAAAGTTAACCCAAATTAGAAATAAATAAAAACTAGCTCAAAATAAGTAAATATAATAAAGAATATAAAATAAATAGTCTGGTAAGAATTTACAAATTCAAAATGGTGCCCAAAAGCTGCCGAGTAGAAAAAAATTAAAGAAAAAACAATAAAAACCTCTTCTTTTTTGTGAACAATTAACTTAAAATGTAAAATACAGAAGAAAATGTCAAGAAATACAAAAGACTGTTTTTTAATCTAGTCAAACCAAACTAAAAATAAATAAATAAAGGCTTGCGGCTGAAGTCGCTAAATAAATTAAATGGAAAAGAAATACAAAAGTCTGGTTTGAAACTAGTCAAACCAAACAAAAAAAACAAAAAAAATAAAATAAAAGTTTGCGCCCGAAGCCGCTAAAGAAAGAAAAATAAATTAATTCGAAAATAAAAAAGCGAAATTTTTGGAATAACTAATTCTTGATATTTACGCGTTTTTATAAGCATATTCATTATTAAAATTAAAATTACTGTTGTAACGGCTAGAGCAATTATTTAAAAAAAGGGTCGTAAGGGTTAATTTGCATCAATATCTCAGTTACATTCAAAAAGGTCAAGTCAAGGTAGGGTTGGGTTGTCTAAATTTAAAGCGGAAGATGACATTGTCTAGTCTGGTTAATCGTTAAATGTCTATGGAGATTTATTTATTTTCTTTTCTTTCCTGGAAGGGTTTTGTGTATATAAATCTGTCACAATTAGCTAACATTTGTTTTTTGACGACTTCATATAGGTTTTTATATATATATATATATGATTGGGTTGAGCTTTTAAACCTTTTATTTAGACTATTGTGTTTAAAATTTTTATTTATTATTATGCTAATTTTTTAATGCGAAAATTTGATGTTGGCAATAATATCGTATCTTTTTTTTATATGATTGGGTAGGGCTTTTAAACTTTTTATTTAGATTACGGAGTTTAAAATTTGTATTTATTATTTAATTGTTTGTTTTTTATGCTAATTATTTAATGCGAAAATTTGATGATGCCAGCAAAAAAACCGTTAACTCATGTTTAATGTTTAATAAATTTTCTTTATTTAGAAACTTGATAGTGTGTAGTTTTTCATGTAGGCATAAAGGGCATGGGTCATCCCAAGTTTTACAAGTTCTAGTTTTGTTTATAATTTTCCATTTTACTTTTGGTGTCTTATTCATTTCCTTCAAATGCCAAAAATATTTAGATAGAGATGTCTGATTTCTATTATTAATATTGTTGAAGGAGCATTTATGCTGCCTCCATCTGGTTTTAAATTCATTCTTCGTAGACTCAATGTATATCATATTAGTGTTATAACTATCAATGGATGAGATAGTACATTGGTATACCACAGATTTTACGCGGCATATATTTTCCAATGGGCAGTCTTCAGGGTTTCTACAATTACATAATTTTTCATTATATTTGTTTGATTTAAGTTTGGGGTTTTTATTAATACAATTTTGGCATGGTGGTCTTTCCAGGATTTTATTGCATTTTATTATTATACTTTCTAGATTTTCAGTGCAGCAGTAACTTAATTTTAGGGTGTTTTTATTAAAGATTTTGCTAAGTCTACTATTTGTAGGAAAGAGTTTTTCAATTAAGGCTAGGAATTTATGTCCTAGCTTAATACTAACCATTTGGTTGAATGGAGGGGTATGCCAAATGATTTTTCTTTTCCTGTTTTTCTTCTGGCTAGTACAATTGTTTCTATAATTGATGTTAGCATTTTTATATCCGCTGTTTTTTAGAACTGTGTTATAAAAAATACTGTGTTGTTGGAATATTCCTTTATTAGCGGAGTTCATGCTGATTCTTTTCTGTATTGATGAGGGTATATGCTTAATTATGGATGGAGGGTGGTTTGACTTAGGGTGTATATACAAGGGGTTAGCCTTAGGTTTTCTATATGTTGTTCATTAAATCTAGAGTTACGTCGAGGAAGTTTACTCTTTTTAATTTTGTACAGATTGTAGTTTTTAAATTGAGTTATCTAAATTCACTATATATAATCTATCTAATTTTTACTATTTTAAAATTAGTAGAACTCCTCACTACCATGAGCCCGTCATCTCTGTGCAGCCAGATGTCCTTAATGTCTAATTCCCGGTGCGCACTTAGGTTGTACCGTATAAAAAGGCCGACAAGGTCAGAAGACTCTGCTGAATCTAAAGATCCCGTAGTGATGTCAAAATGGCCATCAGTGTTTTTAATCCATTGGTCTCCATTATGAATGAGGACAGATTTTTTTTTCACTGAGAATTATATTAATTTCTTCCTTTGTCAGGTCTGAATACACAGCAGCAAATTCCAAGGCAGTCGTGGACAGATCCTTCGAAATTGACTGGTAATAATCCACAATATCGAAATGTATTAAGGTGCAATCAGGTTTATTATTAATACTGGTAAACCAATTGATGATATCTTTGGTATTAATCCAGAGTTTTAATTCAAGGTGGTTTTTAATTTGCCTATTAATTCTTTCTAGGATTCTTTTGCTTATATATATATATATATATATATATATATATATATATATATATATATATATATATAATTAGTAATTGTAATTCTTTCTAGGATTTTTTTGCTTATATATATATATATATATATATATATATATATATATATATATATATATATATAATATAAGCATATAAAAGTTACTTTATGAATATATACATACGTATATTAATTTAACATATATATATATGTATACACATAAAAATCCGTAAGCATGTGTAGGAAAATCATGGATATATATATACACGCGTGAGCGCGCGCGTACACTCACACACACACACATACAACGCAAGACGAACGTTTCCTCTTATCTCTGATAAAAACAATAAAAATATGAAGATTCTTAAAAATATTTAGAAAAAGTCATAAGAATTATTGTTTTTTTTAAGTTTTAAGTCTAATTCTTTTGTATTTTGCAATGATTATAATTTTTTGCAGAGGCATATTTCTGTTTTAGATTTGAGAAGATAAACCTGTTTTTTTTATTATTGAGCAGTAAATATCATTGTTTAGTAGTTACCCAATAGAAGAGATCCAGGTTAGATTCAGCGATAAACGTATTACTATATGCCTAGAAAATATTAAATTTTAGTTTTATTGGTTTCCCTTTCATATAAGGTAAGTAATAAACAAGACGTAAGTATGGAATTGCATACCTCTTTGCCTTTATTCGTTTTTATTTAATACTGAAGCCTAAATGATTAAAGAGAAATACTTTTGAGAAATAATTAATTCTAATGAAAGTATTGTGATAATTTTTATGACAACCTTAGAGGATAAAATCGATTTAAGCATTTTGTAGTCTTTCTTATAAGACTCTAATCATTGTTCTTCTTTTCTATCCAACTGTCTTATGATCTTATTGTCTACATGACGATGTAATTTTGATTTGGAAAACAATGACAAGGCAATGTTACCATCTTTTCAACTTGAACGGCATGACATTTGATTGCCTTATCACCTCTACGCAAGTGAAAGTCATATCACATTACAAATGGAATAACCTATTTATCGATACACTATTGTAAAGAAGGAATAATCGATAACTGATTGAACAGAATGCAGACATTCATTTTGGATAAATGTGTGGATACCATTCTGTTCACCACAGGAAAGAACGGTATCTCATTGTACGCAGCAGCAGCAAATAATAATAATAATAATGATAATAATAATAATAATAATGATGATGATGATGATAATAATAATAATAATAATAATAATAATAATAATAATAATAATAATAATAATAATAACAACAACAACAACAACAATAATAATAATAATAATAATAATACGTTATTTAGAAGTAACAATTAAATCTCACTATCACCCCTTAGTGTGAAAGTATACTTAGATCAAAGTATACAAAAATCCACAGATCGATAGGTTTAGGTGTGTATTTCAGTGATTAATACTAAAATGTAATTTCTTTTTTATGCTTTGCCTTTCATTTTTTAGAAATGTATTCTCTCTTTTTTTCTTTGAGCTAAAAGAGTGTTTTCTCGCTAATTTTTCTTTTAGTGTCTTTGGCTGTTTAATGATAGGTACAAACACTAGGGGACATTCAAGAGGAGATACTCGTATACATAAAGAGAGACTTAGAAGTAAGGAATTCTAACATTATTTATCATTGTACAAGCATACTGTCCATATGTCGCTGCAGTGAACGAGAAAGGGAAGCAATACAAATGTTGGATTATAACGAGTAACCGAAATATGGAACAAAAACGAATCACATTCACAATTAGAAAACTTTGCTAGAATCAACTGAGGTTGTGGAAAGTTACGAGGTGAAAATTTGTCCTCGTAAAAATATTCAAACTCTCCACAAAGAAAAAAAGAAAGCAGATAAAGTGCCAATTCAAATTTTTTTTTTTGGGGGGGGAGGAAACTTCAACAATTATGGAATATAAAATTCCAGAAATTGTTGAGGTGTTTTACAAAAATTTTTTTTTTAAGTCTCTTCTTAATAACAGTTTTCGTGCGACACGAAATAGACTAGACCTAAGTAAAATTCTTAATAATTCCTCTTAGTACTTCGACTTGAACTGTTACTTGAATTTTTTCTCTTCTTATGAAGACAGTTTTCATATGACTGGAAATAGACTAGAAACATAAAGATTTCTTAATGACTCCTCTTAATATTTCGACTCAGACTAGTCAGTCTAATGAGCAATCGTAGTAACTACGGCTGTTCATTAGACTATTTGATACGTTGTCCTTTATTTATACTTTGTACCTCGTATTAAACACATAAATATTTAAAATTTTAACAGAAAAATAATCGACTCTATTTTAAATTGTGTTACTTAAAGAGTATTAGAAAAATGAATAACTATACATGTTTAAAATTTGAAACTTTGTAGAGTAATAATTTAATACGTGTTCCAAATACTGTGTAAAATTGATCTTTTTTCATAAATTATAAGTTAATTTTAGGATGATATACACTCAAAAGGAATATCGTATATTATTTTTCAATAAAATGAAGTTTTTATTTTGTCTGGAACTGATTAATTAATAGATTATGTTCTAATGATGTGTGCGCTATCATGTGAATCTGTCTAATTTATTTGTTTTAACAAATCTTAATTTATATAGATTTTCATTTTTTTACAAACACTTCAAGTTCTTTTCATATAGTTTATTTATCTCGTTGTTTAGTTATAATGTTTTAATCGATAGTTTCCAGCTGTGTTTTGTTTAAGATTTCATTGAACAATGGACAAATATATCAGATAGAAAAAAAACACACTTTAATCTTTATTTAATTATAACATATGATAATCTTTGAACTATGTTTTATCTCGTCTCTTCATTCATAGCTTAAGAATGAATGCAGCAAAGTTAACTTTTAGATTACTTGAATTCTACATAATAGTGATATGACAGTTAAGACTGTTAAATCAACGTTGAAAATACAAAGTGACTTTTGTCTGATATCAGCGCTAAAATGTCATTGATTCTTATTTGTGATAGTGGAGATAGCAACAAAAAGAATGCGATAAACTGAATGTCTGAATTTTGCAGAAAATTACAGAATATATATTTGTTATATACAACATAAATATTGGTAATTATAAATCGAAAAACCTCAACTGCTGACTTCTTCCGAAACCGGCATGAAGCATTTCATGTGATAGTAGATATTCTTATGAAATTTATAGCTTGAAGAAATATTCTATCGGATTTATCTTAAAATCAGCCTCTTGTTTGTGTAAATACTTGACAGTCTGTATTATAAAGACGACGCTACAGAATAATTCACACGTGTCAACAAGTAAATCAATGCAATAATCACTAAACTACACTTGAAAGTTTCGACGTGTCGTCTGCAAAGTTAAAGACTGATTCTTATTGCAACTTTCTGCCTAAATAATATCAAAAACAGAGCAACAGAATCTTTTATTTTAAACCTGATTTTTGCATAGAATCAACACTGTCAGACATACAATAAACATGTCCGAACGCCAGAAAGGCTTATGACCTATATAGAATGTCTTGTTTTTCAGGAGGAACATGACCCTTATGAAAGAGAAGCATATTAAACTTGCTTTCACATTTTTCCTTATTCGGAACCATGGCGATTTGTAATGGTGTTTGCTCAGTTGTATGAAATTTCATTGCCAAAGAGAAAAATAGACATCTTTTACATGAATGTATACATTATCTTAAAGGAGTTTGAAAGTAATTCATTAGCGATAACGTAGTCTTTGTTGAGTGAAATGTTTTTTCAATTATGTTTTAATTATTGATTTAAAAGAATTTAGAATTTTGTAGCCTACTCTAGTTACACGATGAAGATAAATAGATTGAATATACCTTTAAAGTCCTCCAATATCTTAAGAAAATAAACAATATAAATAATTTTGATAATAGCTAAACACATAATACTAACTACGAACTCAATAACGGCAACAACTAAAAGGAATTAAACTAAAATTTTGTTATAACGAATGCATAAAAATAACAGATTTATTACAAAACAAAATAATAACGTCAAACATGAAGCGGGAACTTACACTATAATAAACGTTGCGAGAAATATACATTGGTGAAACATCTAGAAATTTAAATAAAAGAATATATGAAAAGAAAAGGGAATCTTTTAAGAACCAACACACTCATTAGTCTTTCATCGTTATAACTCTGACTATACTTTCGACTTAAAGAACGAAGATTTAATTAAAAGAAACTAAATTAATTGAGGCGAAAATGGGCAGAAAGTGTACTAATTTCTGAGACTTTTCTTGTAACTTTATGTCCAGCTTCATACAGCATGTCACATTTCTTAACAAAACTACTGCTAATTATAATGTTGAATAGAAACCCCCCTCCAAAAAAAAAAAAACAGTGATAAAAACGAAAAGAAATAAAAGTGGTAGTAATGTGAATGGAGCCGGTGAGACAAAACGGACTCCAAAAATGCAAAGTTAAGAGTCCCTACATTTTCAGCGTTCCTCTCGATGTATAATTATAACCGATATTTGTTTGCATTTCGTTCCCTCACCTACATACACACACGCGCGCGCGCACACACGCATATATATATATATATATATATATATATATATATATATATATATATATATCCCCCACAATAAATACATGATTTGGTCTGAAGTTCCTTTCAAAGATGAAACGTGTCACATGATATTTCCATTTTGCCATTCAACTTCACATCATCTGTTCGATATAAAGAGTTTACATATAATATTCCCCCATTATTTTTGTTAAAGCCTGTTTTCTTTTTAAATATTGGATCTGTCAGTCCTAATTTTATTACGATACAACTTCGTTTAAATTCATACATTGATCATTATAATATTTGTTGAGATTCTATATCATACCCAAATTTGTTCTGATGCTTATCAGTGGCCAAATATTAGGTTTCGTTCATGGGGTCTGACTTATCTATCTATGGACGTGCAGTTAAAATAGAATTTATCTACGGTGTCTAGACTGCTTATGCGACAAGAGAAGCTTATCTAATCCATGCAAAGATCAAATTTTATGGCCAGAAAACTAATACGAATAAAAAAACGTCAACAATTATGTAATAAAAACAAAGCTTTGCACAACAGTGTGTCGACTATATAGTTGCTATTTATTATTTTGTGATATTTTCTAAATGGTACGTGGCTGCTTCATACATTAATCTATAAATACCGGTTTCTTTCATTCACATAATCTTGTCTTTTGTATCTCCGTCGAGAGTATTATAGGGGTAACTTATAAAATCATAAGAAAAGAAACACTATCTGTGGAAAACATTAATTTCTAAGATATCGACTTTTACATTTGGTTTAAATATCGATAATTGTATTCCTTTGGATTTGTTTATCTGGACATTTTCACGTGGGCAAGGATAGATTATTATTTTCAGTGGTAATCTTGTCTTTTCTAACGATTATGTTTGAGGCAATGGCTTAGATTTATATAATCTTTATACTTTTCTAATCTGCAGTGTTGATAAGATACATGATCCCGTCCGTCCGCATAATTCTTCTATTTATTTATCCATCCAAGTTTACATTTACATTTATAGACATACACACACACTCACACACACATACATGTAATCTCGTACACACACACACACACACACACACACACACACACACATATATATATATATATATATATATATATATATATATATATACCATACTGTTTAAAATGTTCTGCTTTACTTTAGAGATAGTACTAGGATAGTTTGGTTTTGCCTAATGATCGCTTTTGCTTGTATTGCGATAACACTGGTCAAAAAAAGTTTTGAAATGGTGTCGAGACACCAGACATCTTAATTAGCTAATTTGAGGGCGCTGAATTTGAAAATTACCTCACCTTTTTTTGGTTAGCTACCGGTTTTGCTGTATAGAAATGCCTCATTTTTGGAAAAAAAAATTTCATTTGTTTTCTGTATATATGATATTGACTGATGGCAATATTTCTCAAAATAAAATCATAGAAACCTCTCAGTTTGTATTTAAACCAACAAATAATGTCTGCTTATTGAGAAATCTAATTTTTGCAATAACAATCAGACCCTAAGTCTTTAAAAATAACATGATTGAATATATCAAGACCAACAAGTATTTTCATCAAATCATTTAATAAACTAACAGCAGAAAATAAAACTTTCGTGAACATAAGAACCATAGTAATTTTTTTTCTCTTTCTTGATTGTCTGTCATGTTCAATGCTATTTATGTTCCTTTTGTTACTCTCACAGTATCATGTACAATGGAGTAAGTGTATTCAATTGGGATGTCTTTAGTTGGAGTTTCTTTCCAACTGTAAAAACAAAATGCTCTCAATGTGTTTGGTTTCCTTCCGTAATGGGGAGGGATAAAGTGATGGGATAAATTTATGAATATCAAAAAGAAAAATTTAGGGTTTCATTTTTTTGATATCAGGTTTACTAAAGTGTATTACTGATAACGTTTATCAGTTAATTTGAATTTTGGCGATAAACTGAAAAACTTCGGTACTTCTATTTTAAAATTTTTGACACAAAAAAATCTTTTTCTGATAAAAATAGTTTATTTCAGGTGGTTGACATAAATTGCTCGGCCTACCTGAAAATGGATGGGTTTCTATGACCTTTATTAACTAAATTTTGCGATCAACCAAGATCGTAAATTGACCTTTTTTTCCAAAAATGAGCATTTTTAGTACAGCAAAAACGGTAGTTAACCATGAAAAACTAAGGTCATTTTCGGAACCAGCACCGTTAAATTAGCTAAAAATGTGTTTTGATTCTTGGCACCAAAAATCGTGTTGACCAATCCAATAGGAGTATCAGATCGTATATTTAAATTCTCATCAAAATTGGCTGGCGTATCTTTATTGATCCGAATATGGAAAATAGATGAAAGTAAACAGCAATTATGGCATATAAGAAGGCAGGAGCGTACAATGGCCAAAACGGTGTGAATATGGCAATAAAGATGAGGACAACAGCCCGAACAATGTAAATAATGTAAATAGTGACAGTTTAGTCTCTTCATGTTACTTTCCTTTGGGAGACACTTATGCTAGCACCCCTTCTACTTTTTAAAACAGAGGGTACATTTCTTACTGTCACGCCGCGTTCTCCTTAATGGCAATCTTAAGGCAAATCTGGCCTTTTGCAAGACTCAAGGGACATAGTTAATGCGACGTTTTCTTAAAAAATTTCACACAAAAATTAAAGAATGAGCCGTCAGCATATTAGAAAAATGGAAGGATTCACCCCGGATAGACCGTGGAATCACGAAATCTTTTAATTCTCGCATTGTCAATTGGATATTTTCTTTGATTACAACGTTTGTTTACAAAAATTCTACTTGTTGAAGGCCTTCCAGAATGTAGTTTGCTTTCAATGAATTTGCGCCCACCTTTGGAACGTCGAAACGAAAAGCATTTTTAATAATTCAAATCGTGCAGGAATTTTCACATTTCAGACAAAAGTTGCATGTATTTACTGTTAATAAAACGATTCCGAAAGCATACAGCTTAGTGATTCTACACGCAGTAAAATCACTTCTGATTGAGTGCCAAATTATATCAGGGCCACACAACCGTTTTTTGAGATATTCAAAATGTCTGCTTACTTTTTGGAATTGAAAGTTTAGTTAGTTGAAGATATCGGCCTAATGTCATTTTACCCATTATCCGAAAAAAAAATAACACTTTTTTTTTTCAAATTACCTTTAGTGTTGAAATCGGGTTTAAGATAGCGAATGAAATGTGTCTTATAAGATCTAGAAAAATATCGTCCGCTTGTGTGTCTTCAATTGTCAGTCATGATGAAAGAGGAATGTTGGTATCGGGCATTTTCTTAGTTAAGAGTTTTAATTAAAACATTGGGATTTTTTATATTGACCTTTGCTAGCAGATTTTAATACGACACGTATTTACGAAGACATGTTACATTTATCTTATTTACATACTACAGACATTGATTTTCACAATTAAAGATTTCGATCAACGTGCTAGTATACAATCGCACAGCCCTTTTTATTTCGTACTACCGTTAGGTAGGAATTGTTTTCGTTTTGTCTTCTTCCTCTCGTCCAGAGAAATTGTGGCTTGTATTCCAGATCGTATAGGCTCGAAATGGAGGATCGAACTCATATTGGATCGAAAAGCCTTCAGCCATCTGCCATTGTCGAAGTGAAATTCGGTCACTTATCTACAGTTTACCCGGTAAAATAGCCCTCTTAAAACCCGGTAACCGAACGAAGAAATTTTTTCCCTTCCATTTCTGTGTAGTTTTCTCCTCCATTCGTGGGGTCACACACTCTTCTTGAACACAAAAATGTCATAGTAACCCTGAAGAATTGTAAAGAAGAGTAAAAGGTTGTAAGTAGTAGCAGATAAGTCAAAACATGAGCTTTCAATTTTTGCTGTTCCCGATTCGAGCTGTTCCCGGTGTGTAATGACAGTAAAGCAACGTAAAAGAATGAAGTTCACGGCTATTTATATCATTCATCACAGATAAGCATCAGACGAAATTCAAAATCAGAGTGACAGAGAATGTTCTGTGTGGACTTTAGCAAAATGTGAGAAACGGGAATATTGCGCAACTGAAATATATCCTAAATTACAGTGTGATCTTATGTTAATTATTTAGAAAAAGAATATTGTCTTTCTGATAATGACTTGTTAGCCCAACCAAAGTTAATGTTGAATAGTGTGTTTTTTTAAGCTCATTTAACATGACTCGAACATATATATTCATGGGTCCTTTTACATATTTTTTTAATTTCCTTACATTTCTATTTTTCACTTATCCTATCTCCTCACCGTTAGTCAAAGGGAAGTAAAATTCTTTGGTGATTGCGGAATAATTCTCTGAATTTTCCTTTTTTTCCTTTCATCTTTTTTTCATTTCACACACATTTTTTCGACTGTTTTACTTTTATATTAGATTGTCAAAAAAGGCACATAACTTTCTCTCTCTTTATCTCTCTCTCTCTCAATATATATATATATATATATATAATTATTTATTTTTAAAGAAAAAAAATTTATAACATAAATATGTTATAAAATCACTAGAAAAATAGCCATTTTGTTTCAACACCCTCGGTGTATTATCAAGTGTTGACGTTGAATGTAATTATATCTGCTCTACTTTGTATTGAGCACTCTTTTAAGAATAGTAATTGTTGGTTATTGGAATTCATTCCATATACACCAATCATATACTTGTATATATATATATATATATATAGTAGAGCTTAATATTGTTTATTATAAGATTAAAACAAAAACATGTTAAAAATCGCTACACAATAGCTTTCATGTTTCAGTGCTAGAATTATACTTCCTCAGACGATGGTAAATGAGTGGTGAATAAAATATTATTTTAAAATTTCAAAAACATAATACCCAATCTTTTTACTGAAGGAGAACAGAAGAACAATAACTATTTAAATTTAAAATAAGTCTTGCGGGTTTAACCTGATTAACCAATAAGTTGTCAGGACCTATGCACATCGAAAATCAACCTAAAATAAGAAAAATTGATCATAGTAAAATATGGCCTGAAACAGATTTAGACAAGTTCATAAGTGGCAAACAGGAAATTCATACAAACTGTAAGCAAGTAGCAACCCTGTATCCTAATAATGAAACAATTTTTAAATGACTAAGGCTAAGCGGAGGGAGTAATGACACATATTTGATTTGTCAGTCATTTATGTGCCATGCATGATTGACGAGGCAAATTGTGTGTGTGTGTGTGTGTTTCATTTAAATCAGCGGTGAAAAATAATAAAAATCTTTTAAACAGGAATAGATTTTTTATCCCTTTCATATGATTACAAATAGATATTTACGTAGAATTTTCAATTTTTTTCTTTCACCACAACATCACACATACTTTGTAAAGTTTCATATCTGCAATTACCAAACACTCATTCCTTCTCTATGATGATCGCTTTAAATGTGAAACAGACAGTCACCATGTTGATTTCTTAGTCCACACTGTTCATATCTACAAACATTCTACCTCGGATTCTGTGCCTTATTTCCTTATAAATATAGTAAGCTTTAAACAGTACACACACACACACACACACACACACACACACACACACACACACATATATATATATATATATATATATATATATATATATATATATATATATATATATAAATTGTCCAGCTTGCTAAAGTAAAGACATTTCAGCAAAACAACCTCCTTTCTATTGAATGACATTTTTAAAGGCCAGCATTTGTTAGAGTTCGGATAAATTCATTGATCTCTCTGTAGCTTTGGCCTCTGTTTTTGTAATATGGTCTACTTCAAACAGCCATATATGATCTCATTGTATTAAAAAAGTATTTCCTGATAGTCTGTGTGTTATTTTTACGCAAGAAGGACAAATAACAACTGAAATTTGTTTTCCAGTAAAATTGGTTTCTTTGCAATTTCATTTTGGGAACGACTATGTTTGTGGTTCAGGAGATCGGTCACCTCCATAAATGGCGAAAGACGCTTTCATTGCAGATTCCACCAGTTTGAAATGAACACTGGTTTTCTTTTGCATATGAAAAGATAATTATTGAACCGGCAGTGGATACTGAGAATTACTTCGTAATAAATTGGAATCAGTTGCTAATTTTGTAGTTACCGATGATTATGTGAAAATCTACATTTTTAACACATCGTTTTAAGAAGCTGGTGGAGAAAACAGATTTGATGAAAAGTCTGTTTCATTATTATTATCATTGCGGATTGATGCTATGATCGATTAATATGGGGGAAATATTTACGAAGAAGCAAATTTCTTTGAAGAAAATAGACGCAGTCACGCAACGGCGAAAAGGGCTGCAAGACAGGGACTGCCGATGGATGATCACAATAAACTTTTTTTTGTGTACGATATTTGTAACCGTGTCTGTCTGTCCACAAGCTGACCTGATCAGGCATATATATGATAGCCATTCACTATAGCCTACAACTGACTACACGCAACTAGTTTCATTGGATTTATCCTGTCCAATTTATAATAAAGTATGTATAAATAAGCCCGTTTTAGCTAGACACATGAAAATTCACAATATTGTATACACACTATTAATCAATCAAAGCGAGGGCTTTTGTGTCATCTTTGCAGAAAAAAACTGTAATTCAAGGCTTAAGATTCATTGTAGATTATACAGTTTATAAGTCATTTATACATATTTCACTGATTTCATTTATTTTATTAAGTGTTTTTACTCTGTAACATAATAATTCATATTTAATTTTTATTTTGTAGTATATTTCAATAGTAATTAATTTTGTATATAATTTTAATCGAATGTATTTTTGTGACACACGTGTAGTTTAGCATAAAATTGTTGAAACAGGGGAAATTATTAAAACAGTAGTTGTTTATACTTATATGTTAATTTGTTAGAAATAGTAACAGTTGATTACAAACCATTATGTTATATATATATATATATATATATATATATATATATATATATATATATATTGTATCTCCGGAAAAAAAATAAGTACATATGGTGGCTTGACAACCACAATATTATCAAAATGTCTTACACTCCATTTATCGGACACAAGTTCTATCGCACAGCATTTAAAGACACGTTCTTGTCCATCTTCACAATACAAGAAAATACTTGTTGACAAGTATTTTACTACATCATGAAAATAATAAACAAAACAAAATCTGGAGCCCCTCTATATCCAAAGCATCCAACCAATACTGAACAAAATTTATTATGAGTATAGTACAAATGTTTTAAAATGCATTTGATTTGAATAACATTTAATACCATTTTGCAATTTACCATTTTGCAATTTACTATCTCTGGTTATTCCCCTTGCACTGGGAAGGCTTATTTAAGAAACATCATAACCACAACGGTTAATTTGAAAATAATTAGAGTAGAGTTCGTTCTCGCGTGTTTGCAAAATCACCATCACAACGATTATAGTTACATTATGTTTGTCTTCACAATTCACCTCTGAAGATGATCGCGGAGGAGATCGAAAGTACTTGAGTTATCAGAAAAATACGACGCTTTCCTTCATGAACTCTAACTTAACATCAAGAAGATAATGAGAGAACGAGAAAGTATTATCATAAAATAAATAGACATAATATTATTTAATGAAACATGATTGAATAAAGACACGCTGTCTAAACGTACACAATAATAATAATAATAATAATAATAATAATAATAATATATATGTACGCTCGATAATATATATATATATATATATATATATATATATATATATATATGTGTGTGTGTGTGTGTGCGTGTGTGTATTACCGAGCATAGATACTAGAGTTCTAAATAAGAAATTTGGATTATCACTTTATTTAACATGTTGGTGATACGTTGAAAAAAACTATTGATGATCTACGCTCTAGCTTTATTCAAAAATACCTACTTTTTATTCTATACAGATACGAGACATCTGGAATAGAGAAGACTTTCCTTAATCTCGTGGCTTTTATGTAAAGACCAAAGAGAGTGATGCTGAGAGTTTGTGAACAAACGGAACTGATGCTTCGATAGACTTAGACAACAAATAATAATTAAAATATTTATTTAAATAAGCCAGTTTTTTCACAAGTAAAGTTAAATGGGATAAATATTAAAATTTAGTGACAGGCGTTGATTATTTTGTACCAATTTGAAATAAAAGTATTTCAGTCATATTTTTACAGCCCTCACTAGTTTCGTTTCAGTCAGCTGTTATTTGTGACATTGAAGTGGATTTCAATACATGTTTTCTGTAAATCACCAAATGTTATTTTTAAAAATGTTCAAAGGATGATTTTTCAAGTTTAGATCGATGATGGAATCAGTGAACGTTCACCGAAAGAGTAATTTTAGCATTTCACTGTCTTTGAGAGTGTTTAAATGGTAATTGGAGATAATTTCAGAATCGGCACAGAACAGATATGCAGATGGTGCAATGAAAATTGGCTCGAAATAAGATATAAGAGAACCGAGTTCAAATTCCTGTCGAATTTGTTATATTCACTTACGCGTAAGTACTTATGGGAAAGATATCAAGTCATCTCCTACCAATAGCTATGGGTAAAATAGTAGGACTTATATCTAGAGAAAGCATTAATATTCTCAAAACATTGTGAATGTAATATTCACTCCCAAAAAAGAATTATTATTACAAGCCAAAATATGTTTCGGCTTTAAATAACCCATAAGTATTTAGTAAGCCATAAAAAATAACAAATCGTTTGAATTATACAGAATAAAGCTATCACGCACATAAATACTCAAAGACGTGCACATATGAAGTGAAGTTTAATTTATTTATTCATGCTTGAATAATGGTTTTACATGCACATGCATATTCCTTGAGAGAAGCACACACACACGGATTATTAGCATTTGTCAACATATACGTATATATATACAAAGAAATGATGAAAAGTTTTCCGCTCGACCCACTATCCAAAATCTGACATCACATTAGAATTCTCTTTTTGGCTTGGCAGACGTTTCGGTACCACTTTGCATGTTTAAATGTTTACATTAGCCTTTATCATGTACTTTATTCACATACGTATGAATAATGTGAGTTGTATAGGATATTGAACATAAATCCGACAAAATGTTTGCACCGAAAATTTGAGAAATATTTAAAAAAAAAATAAATTCATGTTTAAAACTTTTTTTTTATCAGTTTTAATTTTTATCTGACGCGATAAAATAATTCGAAAGACGCAATTCAATTTTATGTACATATTATTTTATGTTGTTTATTATAGTTTTACATGACTTCTTAAATACTGTTCCTTAAAGTGAGATTCTTTCCTAACATAATTTGCCACTTTCACTCTGACTAAGATACCATCTTCAAACGAGGAGCAGTGAACCTGAATTTATTGCTCAGCGTGTGGCCAGACAACTTGGTCCTCTGTTATGATAAATTATGTTTGCGATATAATTACATATTATATATGTGTGTGTGAGCCTTATTGCTACCCAACAACAATAAGGGCGTGGAATCGAAGAGAAACTGTGGACATAGCATTCATTTGTCTTTGTGGAGAACCATTCTTTTACTGGCAATGATTGTCAGTATTTATGAATAAGAGAAACGAATGATTGCTACCTGGCAGTGTTCTGTGACGATTCATACATCAATAGAGAAGAATAGATCCGTTCGTACATGAACCCAAAAGGAACAGGTTAATTCATGTATCAGTAAAAAAGGCATGGGCCAAATCGTATATCAATTGAAAATCAGAGGTCAGTTTGTTCATCAGTATAAAAGCATATGTAACTTAAGGTGAAGAATTTGTACGGTGCAATTTTATTTGTCTGCTAACTTAGCATCGGCAGAATATTAAAAAAAATAAATAAATGGAAATGTATAGTTTTTTTTTTTTTTTATTAGAGTGTATTTTTCCACAAGGTGATTTAGAATATATTTTATACTTTTGTCTTTATTAATGTTTTTGAAAAGTTATATTGTTATAATTGCAAATTATTTCTCATGAACAAAATACACGAATTTTGTAGTAATTAAATTAACAGTTACTAAAATCTCCAGGTTTATTTTGTGGTTATTTCTATTAATTATTTTAGAATTTGTTAATATAATCCATTGTCAATTTCTAGATAAGCAATCATACATATTTTTAAAAAGTCATTTTTATTGTGCGTTTGAATATTTCTGATTTGTAAATTAGGGATATAATAATTTTTACTTGTAAGATTATTTTGTTGAAGGTGAATCATACGAAAACAAAAGAAAATAATAAAAAAATAGTTTTATTAGGTTGGTGCAAAAATAATGACGTAATAATGTCGGCTTTTGACGTTACGTCAAAAAACGACATTATTACGTCATTATTTTTGCACCAACCTAATAGTAGGCAATTTAGTATTACAGTACGTACGTATCCAATAAGATTCTATTAGAAAATGTTGCTATAAATTATATAATAGCATGAAAATATTCGTCAAATGGCTTAGTATGATTCAAGAAGCAAATGTCATGAAAACACAATATTATCCTTCAATATATTTATGCACTCTTTATTTTTTGCTAATAAAAAGAAAAGTGTATATCAAAGGGTTCCAAGAAAAGAAAATTCATTTTCTCAAGACACATGAATAAAATCCTTATATAAGAACACAGTGATGAGACCTATTTATTTTTCAAAAGCATAATGTTGTTTGAATGTGTATGAACTCTCTAAAAACCAGAAAACATCTTCGCTGTAAATTAACGTTTATTGATGAAATATATTTACAAGAAAAACTCATTTGATATATTATTAATATAATAATTATGATAATTATAATATTAATTAAATAACACACAAGATAAATATGAATATTTAATTATTTCAATAATAATTTATATTATCACTTAAAAAGAATTTAGTTAAGAATAATAATGTCAATCGGTAGAAATAGTAGACTAAAAGATTACTTTCCCGTAGAATGAAAATATCTCTACATTTAGCAGTTATTAATAACCCAAAATCTTTCTTTACTATATGTATTGCTATTCGAAACAACTTGGTAGTTATATTCACACGGCTTCGGTCGTTGTACCACCAGGAATTTATCATTTGACTTGTCTTCGTTCTGAATAACTTGCTTGGAATTTGAAATTCATGTTTAACGAGTACGTATACAAAAGCATATAGGACTTAATACTGAAAATTCTTACCCATACTTTTCATAAAGTGGAAATGGAATTGTTACATTGACAAAAATTATTTCAGTCTTACAATATTTCACAAAACTCCAATCCACTCGACAAGAAGAGAATAAAATCAGTGACTTTGTTAGCTATACTATCAATAAAATATATACAATGCAAAAGAAAACATTAGTAGTGGTTCAATTACATTTTCAACTTCATACTCTATAATCTTTAATTACCTTTTTTTAATTTCTGGATATTTCCTGTTGAACTCCTTGGTTCACGCCAGCCTGTTCAGCCACTATAGCTCATAGCAATCACTTTTTCCGGGTGTACCAGCGTAATAATTCCGTTCACAACAGACATATTTGTGACTGTTCGAAATAATTGTAAACGGGCCCTGAAAGAGGCTAATCTTTGCTGATAGAATGAAACAGTATAGCCTTTGGTTCACGGGACTAATGGCGGCTATGTAATATTGTGTTAAGATTAAGTATTCTATCACTCCGCTCTTCACTCAATTTGAGGTTTTAAAAAATGAAACAATGTTTTGCTCTTATCTTTAAATTCTACTCTTGACTCATCTGGTGTATCTTTGCCTGACTTTACACTTAGAAAGGAGTCTCTTTTGAGTGATAAGCATATAACTCTGTCCATCGTTTATACTATCATTTTAAAACTGGATAGTCGCAAAGCATATGGATTTGATGGTATTCTTGTAGTAGTTCTTAAGAAATGTGTTCCTGAACTGGCTCCTGTTCACTCTAAACTCTACAATATGTTCCTTGCTACTTCTTGCTTTCTTGTATGATGGAAATCATATTCTGTACTTCCATGCTTTAAAAATTCAGGCGAACCATCTGACTTTTTAACTTTTGGCAACGATCTAGAGGTTCTAATTAACTCTGAATTGGTTAAGCATCTCACATCGCAGGGTCTTCTTTTGGATAAGCAATATAGCTTTCGATTCTCTATATCAACTGGTGATGTGTTAACGATTATTCCCCAACATCTATCAAGCTTTAGATAACAATGATGAAGCTCGGACTGTTGCTTTGATTATTTCAAAGGCATCTGATTGGGTTTGGTATAGTAATCTTCTTCACAAGTTGAAAGTTTATGGTATTTCTGGAAAATGTTTTGAACTGATTCAGTCACGAAATGAAAATTGTCTTGAATAGCCACTCTTCTAGATCTAGAAGTTTGGGTGTTTCCCAGGGTTATATTCTTGAACCTACGTTGTTTTTAATTTTTTTAAATGATCTTCCTGATGGCATCAGTTCTCAATTCGGTATCTATGCTGATGACACATCTATTTACACCTGTCTTAATAATAAGACTGATCGGTTCGATAAAGCCAAATTAGCAGACAACCAAGAAATGGCTTGCAATCTGTTGTTAAATGGGACAAGGATTGGCTTGTCAATTTTAAGGTCTCAAAAAGGAAAATGTTCTCTTTTAATCAACTGCGAAAACCCTTTTTAACTTCCATCAGCATGGCTGATGCTAACCCCCAGGAGAGTGACTCATTTCACCTAGTCGGAATAACGTTTTCAGCTGACATGAAGTGAAAAGAGCATATTGAATGACTTGCTAAGTCTGCGACTAATGAAGTTGGTCCACTATGTCGTGCTAGACAATTTTTATCGCCAGAATCTATCTTACATATTTATAAGTTTACCATTTGTCCATGCTTTGAATACTGGTGCTCCTGCTATATATTTATAGTTTCTTGATAAAATCGAAAGAAGAATCTGCAATGTTATTAGTTCTGACCTGGCATATCAGCTTCAGTTCCTTTCCCACCGACGTAACGTAGCTTCCCAGTCTCTTTTCTATAAATACATTCCTGGTAATTGTTCTGATGAACTCTCATCTATTGTACATAGACTTTATGAATTTCATTACAGTTCTAGATTGATAGCAAGATTTCATTAATTTACATTTGAAATGGCTAATGATGTAACCGTAAGTTCTATACTAACAGTTTCTTCTATTGTACTTTTCGATTGTGGAATTTTCTTTCGGCTTTTTGCTTTCCAGTCAACTTTGCATTTAAATTTTTGAAGATCAGTAACAAACTTTATCTTCTTTCTTCTTAATTCTTATTCTTTTATTGTCCCCTCTCAATAGTAGCTTTTCTCATATTCTCTAACACTCAGTAACCTCTTGCGTCCTAGGGGCTTTATTGCCTTGCTTGGGGTGAAATGATTAAAAAAGAAACAAAATTGTTACTGTTGAAACGAATTTTTGTATAAATTTATGAATGTATTTGATTACGTTTTTTACTTTTCTCTTGATCATGATCTTTCCCGTTTGTATACGTAAAAATCGAATAAAAACTTTGGAAGTTGTTATTTTATGCAATCATTATTTTATTTGTGAAAGGAAAAAGGATATGAGACACCGACCTCCAAACATTCTATTTGAAACTAACCATGAACTCCGTGTGCTATTATCTTTGTTTTCTGCTTCGGTCCATAAATCTGTCTTTTTTAGTGGTGGAAAATGATTCATAATTATGCGAAATATAATGAAACTTGTCACAGTTTGGATTTATAGCTTAATGATGAGTAGGTAAGCAGATAGAAAACAAAGTTCTATTAGTATTAGATATTTAGTATTACATATTTCTCATTAGATATTAGTATGTACATATTTCTCATATAACTGAAAGTTCAGAACATCTATTAAAACATCTCGATTTTGATTATCTCATTAAAATATTTATTCTTCTTCAACGTAATGTGTTTCTTTCGTAGATGAAATTATCATAGCTATTCACAATAATGTATTCTGATCCGAATATATTTCGCATCAGAATACTTTAAGAAAATTCCTAATTTTCAAAGAACTTCCCGCAAGAACTTTAAAAGAAATTTTAATATTTCTTTTCAAATTGATTTTTCTTACAAAGGCATTCCAAGACTATGATAAAGTTTTGTTCACGTTGCATTTATTTAAGCATAGGAAAATTATTTCAGCACGAATAACTTCATTGTAGTCAATAGGTAGGATGGATTATTATATTCCAACATTGTACATTATTATTATTATTATTATTATTATTTTTATTATTATTATTATTATTATTATTATTATTATTATTATTATACTTCAGTGTTCATGTAAATCTTACCTGATGATGTTTGCAATTAATTGAACGGAAATTTTCTTTATACCCTATCATTTTCCTCGGTGTTCCTGCTTATTTTAGCAATATTGTCGTCTGAATGGTTCCATTTCTTACTTGGATTTGTAATTATAGTGATAATCATGGCTTTCATATTTCATAAATGCTTCATTTTTTTTGGCAAGGTTCATACATTTTTTTCAGCTCTTCACTCTGTGGTCTATTAACGCATGTACATTGCGACAAGATCGTAATTCCGGCTGAAGAGTTTTGTAACACTTAGAGAAAGATACTTGTTCAGGTTAACTAATTATTCGACAAGCAGTTAGTGACATTGTTTATTCAAGAAAATCCTCACAATCTTGATACCACTGAAAGTAGTTAATGAATAATTTTACATTTGCTAACTGCTAACCGCAGATCTGGCTGAAGCCATTCCCCATCTGGGATTTCTCCAAAATATTATCTTGTCATAAGATAGTAAGAATCAATCGGTATGAATTGAAAAGAAGTTGTTTACATTTCTTACATTTAGCTCAAGAGAGCAAAATTGAAGGGAAAAGATAATTGATTTTTAACAGAAAAAGTAGAAACCTTAAGGTTTTCTGAACTTAGCCAGAATTCTGCATATTAGAATTATATCGGTGATATGAGGGAAATTATTGACTAGTTATTGGCCAGTTTATCAAAACCAATCGCTTTTGACCGCCTCAAAGACGTTCTGGACGGGATCATGAAATTGAATCCCTCTGATTGCCTTTGTCTGAAATACCCGTAGAAGCGATGGTTATCGATGGCTTTCCTAGACGGTTGTTACTTTCCTTGGAAATGAAAGTTGCTTGTAAGTACACTATAATTTTCACTCAAGGCCTGGTTTGTGTCCAGTCATCGAATGCTTAATGATCCCGTCTGAAAGTGCAGAGATACCATTAATTCAGAGTTAATAGATTTTCCACAAAGAGGCGATGGCAGATTAGCTAGGGTACCCTTAATAAAGTCATATGGATATAAAACTACTTCGTTTCCGGATTGGTACAACTAAAATTTCAGCAGCTAAATGAAAGTCGAATTTTGCCAGGACAAGCACAGGTGAAAACACCTTACCTTTGTTTGAGAAAAATATACATATAATCGTTTTAGAAAAAGACCGTAAACAGCCGTGGACTAAGTAGGACATCCAACACATACTTTCTGACAGTTTTTCCTTTAATTCTTACGGTGACTGGATGACTTGGTTGGATTTGGACCGACACCTTAATTTCAAAATCCCCATAATTCTTTTATTTTCTATTCTGTGGGACTTTACTGATTTAAATTTACATCATTAATCTACAGGGTCAAACCCAAGCCATTTGCACAATTCCGAGTAGGTCACTGTTTCTATCTACTCATGTCTACTCTTGTTTAACATCTGAGAATATTTTCTGTATTCGTTTATTATATAATGTTTCATTTCTGTATCGCATTGATAAGGATTTCTTTTTCAACTTTTGTATAACCATATCCATAATTGCTCGTGTATAATAGTTTATATCTTCTTTTTTAAATTCTGTGGAGAGTTATTTTTCATTTTCTTTCCTTGTTGCATGCTTCACAATTTCCGCATGTGTTGTCTTTTACATTCGAGAGCTTTTCATCGTATTTTCACTGAGTGATAGGCCCTGTTCATTACGTTCCTTTTTTACATGTCATCCCAAGGGATGTAGGGCTTTTGTAGATAGTCATTAGTTTCCTAGTGTGTTGTCCATTAATTTGAGTTTCTCTTTTATCCAACCTCGGAAATTTGCGGATACTGGTCGTGTACTTCCTTTTTTATCAAATACCTGACGGTTAGTTTTCTTCCTAATATGTTTTATCCGAGTGTCCCACTCATTTTAATCTTTTATTTCATGTAATCTTGCTTTATTTTGTCGTATTAAAATACTCATACGTATTTATAGTGGGTCTTATGCAATTTGCTGATTGTCTTACACATCGATTCCATCTATATTCACAAGGCATTTTCGTGTGTACATTTCGGTTTTGAATTTAATTCCGATGTTATCACTGTAATTTTTATTTTGATCAACTTTGCACTTTTTCTTTGTTTTTAGCATACAATTTTCTCATCTGCGTTTTTAGGTACTTGACATTTTCTCTTTAACTGATAACCATTATTTTCAAATTTGTAACTATGTCGACTAGAAGTGGAGATAGAGGCCCTCTGAAAAATACTTCTGTTAAGGAATCTCTTTCGGCATTCTATTTCCTTTTCCAATTCATATAGTTATCCAGAAATCGTAATGCCTGGTTAATCTTGAACACCTTAAGACATCCGATGATGCAGAGATTAAACCTTACTCTTTTAATTTATAGAATTGTTTCGTGCTTCTATTTAGTTATCTTCTATTGTTTCAATTTGTTATTCGAAGTTCCGTAAAATGGTTTTTCATTCCATCCTGTTCTCTTTATTGTATTTTCTACATTTCTGTTCATTCTTCTGTTCGCTTTAGTGCATTTTTGTCTGTCCGAAGTTTTCCTTCGATACTGTCAACAACGTTTCTCAGATATAGAGCCTCATGAGCTTTCATCAATTTCCATATTTTTTTGTTCAGGTTTGTCTACTACATTTTTTTTTTACATCAGTTTACATCACAGTTTACAGTTTTACATCAGTTTGTCAACCATTTTTTTTAATCCATGGGCCACTTTTACTCTTGGTTCTTTTTGGTAGACCCTAATAAGAATTCGATAAAAAATAAATTTATTTTTTATTAATAGATAAGTTTAGGGATTGTATTATAGAAATAGAAAATGTATATGCTTCCTTTATATATAATGTTTATACAATTTATATATTAAACTAATTTTATTATTAATATTTTATTTTTTATATTGATAAATTTATATTGATACATTACTATTTTATTTTATTATTATTTAAAATTATATTATTATTAATATATGAAATTAATTTATATAATATATCATAATATTTATATAATTTTCATTTATATATATATAATCCTTCTTTTATATATTCTTTGTTTTTATTCAACTTTTACTATCAAAACATCCAGCAGAGTAAAATGGACGCTAACTTACATTGTTTGATCATATTTTCTGCTAGTTTTAGAGTTGTTATTTTTTGAATTTTAGTATTTTAATATGGCGTAGATTATTGTAGAAATTACAACTCTCATTTGTGACAACCGCTCCGAAGTGAAATTGCTCTATGGACCACTAAAATATTGCAGTGAACCCCCAAACTTCTATGTTTTCGTGTGGACCCACAGTAATGTTACATGGGCCCCTTGTGTCCATATAGACCCCGGTTGAGAAAAATGGATCTACTCTATTATTATTATTATTATTATTATTATTATTATTATTATTATTATTATTATTAATTGACAAATTTAGATCTATTTTCATCGTATCTTATTTCATTGAATTTAATAATGTCTAATCGGGATGAAACTTCATTATTAAATCGAATTTCATCTAGTCTTTTAGTTTAGTTGTCGTTATGGTCATTGTGATGTGGTTATCTAATTTCCAAGCAAATAAATTTTGTTTGAAAATATGATCTTGTGGCGAATAGTTAAAAACCCTGCAACATTAAAAAATATAGCCACAACCATTGTCATCCTGATTCAATAAATGAATAATCGAAAACCAATCAAAATTTTTATGAATTTCGTCAAGAGAGATCAAATACTATTAAATTGATTTTCTACAATACTTCGTTGGTTTAATGATCCCATGTCCTTTAATCGATACGATCAATCTGTAATCATGAATAATTGATACACCACCAGTTCAATTATAAACCACCCAAGTGAAGTGGCTATAATCAAAATAGAGGATGCTTGAAATGTTTCGATCTACAGATAAAAGGACAAGATATAAATTAATTCTAATATAATGTCTAACTTATCGACGTACATTTTCATCACAACAAAGCCAAAATTTTAATCCTCAAAGAAGAGAATCCAGTGCATTTTCAAATATCAATTTATATATTGGTAAATCTTAAGTTCTATCTTTAACCTTATAAGTAGATTATTGAATACTAGTGTATTTTGCCACCTTCGTGTATACGATTCAAGTCGGTCTCTTTACACGGGCGTGTTTCGTACGGCGCTTTATCTGAACATGTAATTCAAAAGGAAAACAACTAAAATAGGCTTATGTTCTGAATTAGTATATGTAAGTTATATACGAGGATAAGTAAAAAATTTCCGCACATTTGTCATAACATATCCTTAGGCAAGAATCCGGATATTTTTTTTTACTTTCCTTCGTAGAATAGTAACTTGAAGCATGTACATATGAACTCTTCCGACCAAAATGTCTCACACACTCATGCGAAAGAGCATAAAAGTCGATTAGTCATTTTTCTAACATCGTAAATACTAGTGTCATACCATCAATACATTGTAGTTAACAAGCGGGGCTAAAATGCGTAGAATAATTCTAGAGAAATATAAGGCCCAGTCCATAAAATTTAGAATTGATGCCAGAAGTGAAAACTATATATATATATATATATATATATATATATATATATATATATATATATATATATATATATATATATGCGTGTTGCAGGCACCTATATATATATATATATATATATATATATATATATATATATATATATATATATATATATATATATATATATATATATATATATAGGTGCCTGCAAAAAAGCGATACCTAAGGTTTGAAATGTATTTTTACAAAAAATAAGTCTTTCTTCCAGCTTTTATTTTTGTTTTAAATTCAAGCTAATAGATTAAATTTAATATTGCCGATAAAGTGGATACAAATATTTAAAATTGTAGAAATGTAAAGCGGTAAAAAAAAAATGTGGAAAAATATAATGTCCAAATTTGGTAATTCCCAACATTATTCTACCTCAGTTAATATACCCTCCCACTGTTTCAATCGTCAAGCCTTTCTTGATCTGATATTCATTCAAAAACATCTGCAAGTTGACGTTCACCAGTCCTTGGTTTAGTTGAAATGAACACTTTTTGTTTTCTATCACTTTTCTATGCGGATCCTATTTTTGAATTTTATTTTTTTCTTCTTTGCCTTCATTGTTATATTTTGAATTTTTGAATTTTATCAATACTTGCCTCGGCTTGTGCATATATATATATATATATATATATATATATATATATATATATATATATATAAATATTTTTTCAGAATCGTTATTTGAAAAACATTTAGCTGATTTAAAGTTTAATTAATCTGAATTGAAACAAATATTACTTAGTTTTAGTGTTAAATATCGCAGAAAAAACATTTTTCTTATATGGATGTGGGTGTTTTATGAAGTGATGACACATTATTGACTTGATGTAAGTAGGAGGAGATACTGGAAATAAAATTACATGACGTATAAACCCTAAACACCTTTTTATATATTTCTAATTACCCACTAATTTGAAAAATTAAACCATTTTTATTATCAGTAAAATCACTCTTCCATATTGACAAATCTGTCAACATAGCATAAAATCTCTTTATTAAGAAAATCCTTCAGAAATAAAATATACTTTTCTGTAACTTTATTTGAGGAAGATCAAATGAGTCAAAGTTTAATTAATCTGAATTAAAACAAATATTATAAATATCTAGTTTAAAGTACAGCAGACAAGGAATTTTTAACATAGAGGTATTTTTAATGAGGTGTTGACATACAGGTATTTTTGATGAGGTGTTTGTGTTATTTATGTAAGGGGGAATAATTGTAGTACAATTACATGACGAATACAACGTAAATGCCTTTTTTTTTTAGATGTGTTTTAAATCCCCTGTAATTTTGAATAATTTAATTCTTTTAAGCATTTTAATATCTTATTGAATTTTATTTACTTTAGCTTGAAAATATTACTTAAGAAGACGCTTGTTGAGGAAGTATTAGAAAATTATCAATACATTTTAAATTGACTATAGCTACTGCTATTATTATCTGATAATTTACTTTTTTTTAATGAAAATTTCCGAAAGCCAATATCTGCGTAGTTTCTTTTGTTATTTTTAATGGATATCCGTGTTTTCTTGAGTTCGCATGTTGATAGACGAACCACACGTTGTTTAAAACTATGTGGCGTCTCTTTCAAACACAGGTATTCACTGAAAATAAATTTTAAAGTAATAAAATATATCGAATTAAAAATAAATCCATTAATTCTTTAAATATATATATATATATATATATATATATATATATATATATATATATATATATATATATATATATATATATATATATATCTTGTGTCCATCGTCTTTGTCATGTTCAATTGATGTTAATTATATTTTATGAATATGTCCTGAAGATGGTTTATTGGCCCGAAACGTTCGGCGTTGGCATATTAACATTAAAACAGCATTATTGCATATAAGGATTTTTATTTGTTTATTTTCGTATATTTTTCTTCATATATATATATATATATATATATATATATATACATACATATGTATGTATGTATTTAAAAAAACATGGATTTAATCTGTTCCCTAATATATATATATATATATATATATATATATATATATATATATATATATATATTGTGAAATGTGCTTCATATTGTATGACAAAAAATCTCACTCGTCCCATAAAACATAGAAACTTAATCAAGTATTATTTTGTTTATATTTCTTCAATTAATCCACTTCATATTTTTTCTGAAGAAAGCCTGTCGCTCTAAAAAGACATCAAATAACATTAAAAAGAAAGCGCAGCTGCTTTGGCCATTCCACACGAAACGGATCTGTTCGTTTCACAGCTAAAGTTTTAACAAGCATTTCAATATGTTACCAATTCATTGCTTAAATTAGGGTATTAATACTATAAACAGCAAGTCTCAGTAAAAGCACCTGCGACCGACAGAATGTCTAAAATGAAATTGAATGAAAGAGAAAATATCTCGTATTTAATCGGTGAAGTGACCACACGAAAAAGAAAAAAAAAAAAAAGAAAAGAAAAAACTATTGCGAAACAAGTAAAAAAAAAAAATACAGAAAAAGCGAAATGGACATTGTAAGTAATTTTATATCAGCTTTCTAAAGAAACTCACAATAGTGATATTGGACATTGAACAAAAAGGAACCAAAATATAATTACGATGGAAAAATAATGCGTTAGATAATTTTCAGACGCTCTTATCTATCTGAAGTCAGTTTATTCCCCCAAACCAGCCCTAAACATTTCATGAGCTGGCAGCAAGCCAACGAAACAAGCTGAATAAATAAATCACTCATTTAATAGCAACAAAATTGTTCACAATAAAAGAATAAAATAGTGAAGTCTTATATAATTTATATTTATAACAAATATCGAGCGTCTAATAATAAGCTCGTAACATGAAAGAGAGGTATTGCATACTTTTCTGGTGAAAGTTAAAGGCGCTATAATATCCATCTGAATATGGAGATGAGCTGCATTAATGCTTTAAGAACTAAGATTGTACCAGTAAACCGTTTGAAATGAAGCATAAAAGTAGCGACAATAAAATTATTATTAATTATTATTATTATTTTGTATTATTATTATTAAATATTTTATTATTATTATTATTATTTTTATTTTCTTTGCTTTCTGGCGTTTACACATTTCTTTCCGGGTCCCACCCAGGGGCCTAAGGTTAGAAATGGCATCATGACACTTTTCACTGACAAAAAAAAAAAAAAAAAAAAAAAAAAAAAAATAAAATAAAAATTACATAGATAAAGCCCTTCGTAAAGTGTGGGCTGTACTTGTCAGAACAATTTTTTGTATCTCCTTGAGGCATGGGCTTCCAGGAATCCTGCAATTAGTCTACTGCAATCTTTTCCAACCAGTCCTAGGGCTCCAACTACAACAGGGATTGTTGATGTTCCCATATGCTACATTTTCGAGATTTCTATTTCAAGGGCCTTGTATTTTGACAGCTTTTTGAATATCTTCAAAGATACATTGCAGTCAGCAGGGACTGCCATATCAATAAGGAGGCACCGTTTTTGCTTGTGGTCTTTAATAACAATATCTGGGCGGTTGGCCTTGATTGTTCTGTCAGTGTGAATTGTGTAGTCCCATAGAATTGTAACAGGTCCTATCTCCGTAACCGGGTCTGGGTGGTGTTCATACCAGTTTCTTTCAGTTTCCTTCCCGTAGAAGTTGCAGATTTTCCAGTGCAGATATTGGCCCACTCTGTCATGTCGGGTGCCAACATCGTGCAACCTGATACAAGATGATCAATCGTTTCTGGATATTTATCACAGAATCTGCATTTTGGGCTGACACAATATTTTAGTATATGTGCTTGATAATTCTTAGCAAGCATTGGTCCTGCGCAGCAAGGATAAAACCTTCAGTTTCCGCTTTCAACCCTGCACTGCGTAGCCACTGATGGGTACGGGTTTTGTCTACATCAGCTTGTTTGATACGGGCAGAGTATTGGCCATGAAGCGGTTTATCTTGCCATCGCTTCTGTATCTGGTCGGTTGCATTCGTCTTTGCTGTCTTTTTTAAGTATTTTGCAGTTTCAGCCGGTGTATTGTGCTGTAGTTGCATCTCTACGCCCATTTGAAGCTCCATTTTGAATTTGTTGGCTTCTTTCATTACGGAGTAAAGACGCTTACTACTTTCATGTTCCTTGACGCATACCATCATCCAGTCTTCTGTAGTTTCCAAGTATCTTTGGAGGCCAATTGTTGTAGGACAGTTCTAGTTGAACTAATCCTCTGCCTCCTTCAGATCTGGGCACATACAGGCGATCAACATCAGCTTTGGGATGATGCATGCGATAGCAAGTGAGAAGCTTTCTCGTTTTGGCGTCCATTCGCTTAATTTCAGCTATGGTCCAGTTAAAGACATTTAAGCTGTAATGCACCACTGGGACAGCCAATGTGTTTATAGCTGATATTCTATTTTTTGAGTTTAGTTCAGTATTTAGCATCAGACGTACACGCCAGTAGTACTCTTTTCTTATTTTTTCTTTCATTTGGGGGTGTTGTATGCCATCTCCTTCGCTAATTCCTAGGTACTTATAAGCTTCATCATGCTCCAATTCCCTAATCTTTGTGACAAAATCTAAATCTATTGAGGGCGTTTCTGTAATTCTACCTTTCTTGAATGTTACTTTTGCACATTTATCTAATCCGAAGTCCATACCTATGTCGTCACTGAAGTATTTTACAATATTGAGGAGGCCTTTCAACTCATTGTCGTCTTTGGCAAAGAGTTTGAGATCATCCATGTATAGTAGGTGACTGAATATTTTCTTATTTATTTTGTAACCATAGCTACTGTTGTTCAGTTCATGTGTAAGAGGGGTTAAGGATAAACAAAACAGAAGGGGTGACAGAGAGTCTCCTTGAAAGATTCCACGTCGGATATTCAGACGGTTGGATATGGCAGTGCCCCCGGTGTGTCTAAGGTATAGTTTTGTGTTCCACATCCCCATGCTGTACTTAAGAAAGTTTAATACCACAGGGGAGACTTTGTACATTTCCAAAGTCTTAAGGATCCAAGAATGTGGAACACTATCAAAGGCTTTACGATAATCAATCCACGCTGCACTGAGATTTATGCGTCGTCTCCTGCAATTTTCAAGGTTCATTTTATTTATCAGAAGTTGATCTTTGCAGCCATATGAACCTCTACTGCATCCCTTCTGTTTCAGCGGGAGAATGCTGTTTGTTTCGAAAAAGGAATAAGTACGGTTTGTCAGTACAGACGTGATCAACTTATACGTTGTGGAAAGACATGTTATCGGTCTATAATTTTTCGGGTCGTCTGTTTCAGTTGTTTTTGATATGAGGTATGTAATACCTCCAGTAACCCATTCCGGGATTTTATCGGGATTATTTACAAGCCTTGATAATGTTTTTGCAAGAATTCCATGGGTAGATGAGAGATGATACAGCCAGAAATTTGGCAACTTGTCATTTCCTGGGGATTTCCATTTTTGGGATTTCGTTAGTGCTTGCCTAACATCATCTGTGGATATATTTTCCCATTCTTGCAGAGGTGTATCCAGCAGTCGTTCTTCTTCACGCCGTATCCATTCTGCATTTGGGTTATATTCCTTTGGGTTGCTCCAAATATTTTCCCAAAATGTCTGTACATTATCAATCGATGGTGGCGTTTCGACATGTATAGGTGCTTTTCCAATTTCCCTGTAAAATTTCTTAAGATCTGTTCGGAATATTTTATTTTGGCAATATAACCTACAACGTTTCTCGTATCGTCTTGTTCACTGTTCTATTATTATTATTATTATTATTATTATTATTATTATTATTATTATTATTATTATTATTTTGTATTATTATTATTAAATATTTTATTATTATTATTATTATTATTGATTTCTTGTGTATACTCATTTCTTTCCTAAGGTCAGAAATGGCATCATGAGTAGTTTAGAAAAATAATCACACATATTTTACATAGATAAAGCTCTTCGTAAGGTGTGGGCTTTACTTGTGAGTACAATCTTCTGTATTTCTTTAAAGAATGGGCTACCAGGAATCTCTCCAATGTGTCTATTGGTATATTTTCCAATCAATCCGAGGGCTCAAACTACAAGTGGAATTGTTGATGTCCTCATGTACCACATTTTTGAGATTTCGATTTCAAGGTCCTTGTAGTTTTTTTGAAGATCTTCAAAGCTACATTGCAGTCTGCTATGTCAATAAGAAGGCACATTTTTTTGGTCTCTAATCATGATGTCTACGCGATTAGCTTTGCTTGTACTGTCTGTGTGTATTGTAAAGTCCCATAAAATTGTTACAGGTCCCTATCTCCGTAATGGGCTTTCGGTGGTGTTTGTACCAATTTCTTGTAGTTTCCTTTCCGTAAAAAATTACAGATTTTCCAGCGCAGATATTTGACCACTCTGTCATGCTGAGTTTTATGTTCAGTGGGTGCCAAAACCACCTGATACAAGATGGTCAATTGTTTCTGGATATTTATCACAGAATTTGCATTTTAGGCTAATACAGTTTTTCAGCATGTGAGCTTGGTAATTTCTAGTAAGCAAGTATTGTTTCTGTGCAGCAAAAATTTTAAAAAATCAGTTTCAGCTTTTAACCCTTCACTATGTAGCCACTGATGGGTCGAAGTCTGTCTACATCAGCCTGTTTGGTATTGGCAAAGCATTTGACCGTGAAGCGGTTTATCTTGCGATCGTCTCTGTATCTGGTCGGTTGTCCTTGCCTTTGCCTTCTCTTTTAAGTATTTTGCAGCCGCAGTCGGTGTATTATTCATTACTTGCATTTCCTCACCCATTTGAAACTTCATTTTGAACTTGTTAGCTTCCTTTATTACTGAATAAAATTTCTTACTTCTTTCATGTTCTTTGACACGGATCATCATTCAGTCTTCTATTGTTTCCAGGTATCTTTGAAGACCAACTGTTGTAGTTTTGTAAGACATTTCTTCAAATCTGGGCACATACAGGCAATCAACATCACCGTTGAAATGATGCCTGCTATGGAAGGTGAGAAACGTTCTCGTTTTGGCGTCCATTCGCTTAATGTTAGCTCTGGTCCATTTAAGGATGTTGAAACTGTATTGCATCACAGCCAAGATGTTTATGGCTGATATTCTGTTTTTTTTTTTTTTTTTTTTAATTCAGTTCGATATTCAGTGCCGGCGCAAACGCCTTTAGTACTCCTTTCTTACCTTCTCCTTCATTTGAGTATGCTGTATTCCATCTCCTTCGCTAATTCTTAGGTACCTATAGACTTCTTCTTGTTCCAATTCCCTTATCTTTGTGACAAAATCTAAATCTATTGTGTTTATGTAAATTTCCTTTTCTTGAATGTTAACCATCATGTGTTGACCACAGTCGAGATCATGGAGTCCACAACACTTCGCCAGACCTTCCGGTCCTGCCAATGCTTGCGTCCCTTGAAATGACGTCAGGGAATGATAGTTTTATGCTCCTGGTCAGGTTTGACACAGACTTCCCGAGTAGGAGATAGGAGGCACCCTCATTCCCAGCGTATGAGTGAGGAAACGCGGGAAAGACTGCCGTAGATTTGGTGGATGGTCGAATGGTGTTTCCAAGAGAGGTGTTGAGCTCTCATCAGAAGACGGGTGTAAGTTCCATCTAGACGTTTCTACATATCTTTAGAGTGTGTCCATGTCTCTGAGCCATAGAGTAGAATCGGCTCAACAGCGGCTCTGAATATTTTGATCTTGAGTTTTCTGTCCAGTTGTGATGTTCAGCTCCTGTTCATATCATTGCATGCAGACCATACCCTACCCATCCTAGTTTGGAAATCTTTCAAGAAGGAGGAGGAGATGAATGATCCTAGATATTTATAATCCTAAACTCGATTCAAATTCTTATTAAGGGATTTTATAGGATGGTTATTTTTGCTGTACATTTGTTCATGTATTCAGTTTTTAACTTATTGAGATAGAGACCTACGCATTTGGAGGCTTGCTCAAGAGATTGTAGGAGAGCCTGCGCATTCTCTAAAGACTGACTCATAAGGGCAATGTCAGCAGCGAAATCAGAGTCTGTAAGATATTTGGCAGGGAAGCAAGAGCTTCTTGTGGAGCATAGTTGATAACCCTTTTCTGAAGTATTCTAGCTCTAATGGAAAAAAGTGGTATTTCTCCATCAGTGTGAACAGTTGATGAGGTGTCTGTGTACATGTCAGCGATTCCATAAGGTTTAATAATCTCAAATATTTTAGATATGTGAATAGGAGTCAAAATCATTTGAGGTCAACGAACAACAATTCGAGGTCTAGTTTGCTCAGCTCGGACTCCTCAGTAAGTCTGCAGAGACACAGGATCTGGTTTAGGGTAAATATGCCACATTTGAAGCCGTTTTGATTCTACTGGAGTACTGGCTCAACGAAGGGTATGAAACCGTTGAGGATGAGTTTATTGTACACCTTGACTACAATTGGCATTAATGAGATGCCACTATATTTGGTTTCTAGAGAGAGGTTTTCCTTTTGTTTGCATAGAAATGATCTGTGATTTGTGCCAAATGGTTGGACCTTTTACTGTTGAGAAGATGTGGTTAAAATGGTTGAGTAGGAGCTCTTGAAAATGCTCATCTTTCTAGATAAGCGCTGGGATGTTGTCTGGACCAAATACTTTGGAAACTTTGAGTTGTTTGGTTGCTGCTTTAAGCTCACTGATCAAGAAGGTAGAGGTGTCAATCTCTAGAGGACTTGAACACTCTGGAAGCCTCGTTTGTTTACTAAGTTCTTGAAATGGTCTGGCCAGTTTCGAGACGTTTCTCGACTGATCCTACCTTGATTCTGATGGTAAAGCCAGAATTCTTGCCAGATAGGTCTTTTACAGTTTTCCGGGTTAGATGGTGTTGCTTGCGAATGTGCTGTCTTGAAAGGTCATCTATCTTGCTGTTGAAGTGATTAGATTCAGTCTCAAGATAGGTGTCATCAAGTACTTGTTTGACAATTATCTGCTGTATTTTCTTTACCTGAGATGAGGACTGGTGGTAACATTGTGAGATAGCTTTGAGGCTGGCTCTTGACTCGAATACACGAGAGGAGTTACTGGATTTTATTCGGCTTCTACTCTTCTTTTTGGGGACAGTTGTAAGTGCTACTTTCTCGCTAGATGAAATAAGACTGGCACACACTTCTTCAACATTATCTGTGGTGATATCAGCAGTGGATAAAGACTGGAATCTATGTTATACTTCAAGTTCTCCGAGAGGTTTTGGTTGCATGACCTACTTCCAGTGAATCTGTTTAATGGGGTGTAGTTTGGCTCGTTTGGATGATCTAAGGCTAAGTCTGACGGTAGCGGAGATGACTTTATGGTCTGGACCATCAGAGCTGAAGGACTAGTAGGGTTTAGAGTCTCGAACATATTCTTCCACTTTTTCCGAAAGATCAGATAATCAGTTTGAGCACGTTCACTAAAGGGGTACCCAAATGTCCATAGCTGACTTCTAGGCTTCATGAAGCTGGTGTTTGAGCTGAAGAAGTTGAATTCTTTCATGAAGTCTTTGAGGTATTCCCTGTTGCGGTTTGTCACTTTGTTGAAGGTAAACTTTACCTCATCAGGCATTCAGGTCACCAGCAATAAATAGAAAGTTATGCAGAGATACTTATCCTACAATGGTATGCAAAGTTGTATAAAAGTCTTCTACTTAGCTCAGTTCAGAGGAATTGTGAGGGATATAAACACATATCACGGTTGTTTTAGGACTTTCTTCCAGCTCAAGTACTAGTATTCTGGGTGAGATTGAATCGACCCCTAATTGTTGCTGGCTCTAGATGAAAAAAACCAACACCTCTAACGGTGGCATTTCTGGAGTTTTTGTAGCTGAGGAGGTGACACTAGAATAATTGCTGACCAAAGCTGACGGGACTATTCTACCCGACTGGAACATGTAGTACTGGTTTACAGCTTACCGTTAGCAGTTGTAGAATCAGTTCTGAACCAACCTGAACTGAAAATAAATGAATGTTACTTTTGCACCTTTATCTAATCCGAAATCCATACTTATATCTTCACTGAAGCATTTCACAGTATTGAGGGGACCCTTCAACTCATTGTCGTCTTTGGCAAAGAGTTTGAAATCATCCATCTAGAGTATTTTTTTGATTAGTTTGTATCCATAGCTATTATTGTTTAGTTCATGTGTAAGGGAGATTAAGAAGGGATGTCAGGGAGTCTTCTTGAAAGATTCCTTGTTGGATATTCAGGTGGTTGGAAGTGGCATCTACCCTATAAAACTTGATAACTATCACTGTCAATGGCGTTGGAAAGTTGAACATTTGTTGAATGACATTCTGTGTCAAAAGTTCAGTCAGTGCCATGCGTGATACACGCTTAGGCAATTATTTATCTTTCGAGACAGATTTTTTCCTGCAGTAGGTTGCCATTTCTTTCTGTGGTAGACTAGTTGCCATCCAAGGCTATAGAACCAGGTTGAGAGAAGAAGAGGATTCATACCTTTTCCAAGGGTATTAGCACATAAGTGAATAGAATTCGAACTCGGCTTTCCGATTCCTCAAACCGAGTCGCTATCCATTACTCCACCGTGCCTCCTCAACATGTAAAGAATCGTAAAGTTTATACCATTGTAAATTAAATTATTATTATTATTATTATTATTATTATTATTATTATTATTATTATTATTATTATTCCACCTCTTTCTCCAACAAGGTGACGTTGAGGTGAAAATTATGAAGGCGAATATACCAATCAAGCCACCCAGTTTGATAAGAAGGCTATAACAAGCACATGCATTATCTGGGACTATAACTTTTCCTGTATTTCATATGTAGTGTTCTTGAACTTATGTATAGATTATTTGAATTAAAATATGGTATGTATTTGTATATGAAATTATCTAATAACATCGTTCATGCGTCTTCTTTCATGTTTACCCATTTTCATTTTGGCTATTCCTTGATTAAATTAATTCTAGTGCAGTTAAAACATTCTCAACCATTTTTACATTAACTATTCCGTTTAATTTGGTCTCACGTTCTGGGTTATGGTTTTGTTATGGTTTTTTAACTTTTATCTGAATGGAACATCTATTTCTATTTGACATTCTTTCCTTTCACTGAATAACATTCAATTGTCAGATTCTATTTAATCAACTGGCAGTTGCTAGTTTATTAAAGTTATTCCGACTTTTTTCTTGTGATTTCATTGTCTCTTTCCCCCGTTTCCAGTTGGATTTTATCAGTATGTCTGGGAGGCACTAAAATTGTATTTCCTTTGTGATAGTTGATTTTGAAGGTTTCGATTTCTCAACTGATTCTCTTACTTTCTCTCTGAGTGTGCCAGTAACTTTGGGGTTTTCATGGCAGTTGAAGCTATTATGCATATTTAAGGTTTTCCCTTAATGGTGGTTGCAAATTCCTATATTGATAATTACTTTGATGAAGGAAACCTTCTGCGGTATTGTTAAATTTTAATTTCATTGAATTTTGTTTCTGTCAGTTGTAAATTACAAAACAGTAATTAAGAAATTGAAACAGAAAAGCCGTAGGTAATTAACAAAATGTAACTGATTTTGATAATGGGAATGGGAATGGTGATTTCAGTAATTCAAATAACTTCAGTGATTTCAATATTTTTGGTGATCTTTTAATTTAAATATTTTCAGGGATTACGTAAATTTAAATACCTTTGGCGATACTGGTCATTTGAATAACATTAGTAATTGAAATATCTTTTTGAGATTTTGATAAACTGAATGGTTTCAGTAATTTTTGTAATTTAAATGTGTTTAGTATATTCGGTAATTTATTTTAATGGAATGAATCAAATGGCATTATGGCTTCTGGGAGCAGAATACTTTCGGCAATTTTGATAATTTTTTTTCTATTATTTAAACGTCTTAGGCAATTTCTAAATTTCTTAATTTAGGAAGTTGAACAATTCCAATGGTTTCTGTAATTTAAATACCTTCGATGATCTCGGAATATTGAATAGGTTAGAGAGTTTGGATGCTTTGAACATTTTCAATAACTTCTATAATTTAAATACCTTCGGTTATTTTGATGATCTGGATCCCTCTCGTCAAAATATTCTTTTTGCTTAAGTTTCTTTAATTTTAATTAATCATTATTTTAACAGATTACGGCATAGATTAGCAAGACACTGTTATAATACTCTTTTTCCCAAGCCGGACTCTGGACACAACCCAATTAATTTGGTTGGGCTTTTCCCGAACAACTTGACCTTTCTGACATACGAAATGGGAATTAACAGGTTATAAAATGATAAAACTCAAAATACGTTTGATTGAATAATTACACATGAAACATTTTCATCTCATACAAGGTGTCCAGAGGAGTCAACTAAGGATTAAATTTCAATATTCTTTTGTATTGTTAATAATAGTTTAATACATAATAAAAATGAAAACATAGGAAATATACTCCCATTAATTCTGAAAGATTTCCGATGTAAATATATTTCATTTTCAATAGCATTCTCCATAGTAACTGACTGAAGGCCTCGAATTTCTGCACAGGTGTTATCCTGGAGTTGCTGAACTGTCTGCAGATTATTGACATGTGTTCGCTCTTTAAACTATATCCAAAGAAAATAAACGGGACACACCAAATCAGGAGAAAGTGGAAAATTTGAGATTTCTCGAAATTATCCAATGACCAAAAGTTTGCTTCTATTTTAAGTTGTTAATTTTTCCATTGGGAATTTCCCAATGTTAATCTAAGTTCTGAAAAAGAAAGGAACAAAATAATATGAAAAATCTGACAGATCATATTTTTAAATACTTGGGCGACTTTGTAGGAACCCCTGTGCATGTATTTTCCTTAAGTGGGGAGAATAAAAATTTGGAAACGTTTCGCTCCGAATGAAACCTATCCTTTTGTCAAGTATAACAAACCAATAGAGTTATGAAAAATTTCAGTAAATGATTTCTTTTGAATATATCTTTTCGAAATCCTTTGTCGAAGTGGGGAAGTTTTTCATCAACAGTACTTCAAACATAATCTATGACAATGCTACTTTCATCTATTATTTGACAAGCTGTTAATTTTCGGTTGGATACTGATAACCTCATAAGCCTTCTTTGATCTCTTTTGTCAAATGTCGAAGTTCTACTATTCATTTTCATATACAAAACGCTTTCCACATCAAAATGGATGACATAGACAGCAAACTTGATATTTTAAGTATCATAGAGATTTCGCGTTGACGTAGTGACATTGATAACTTTCTTCCTATTTTCCAACACCAGTTTTCCAATTTTGAAACTTAAAACAACTACACTAAAAGCACAGATTAAACGTTCCAAAAATTGTGCAGTCCCTATCTGATCGTTTAACATAAGAAATTGGCATGCGGAACTTAATCTAGAATGATCTTAATCTCGAGTGGTATGAAAAGGTTCATTACTTTTGTTGGCCTTATTTTCAGTATTAAAATGAGTTCTAGTCTGTATCTTCCCCCCTCTACTGTGTTCACGTGTATGCAACAACTTGCATTACATTAATGAATAACCACAGATACTATTCTTGAAAGTATATTGTTGAACACTTACAGTTTCTTAGTATAAATTATGTAGAATTATTTCTTTTTACCCGGGGTCGGGGGCTCATTTTTGCTCACTACTACTACTATATATATATATATATATATATATATATATATATATATATATATATATATATATATATATATATATATATATATATATATATATATATCCTCATGGAGAACTGAGAAGAATCCTCTCTTTCATGTTACTTGTACTCAATGATATAACCATTACTATTACGTCATAGTGATCATTATCGTTATCTCTCTCTCTCTCTCTCTCTCTATATATATATATATATATATATATATATATATGTGTGTGTGTGTGTGTGTGTGTGTGTATGTATATATATAATGTGCGTGTGCATGGGCAGTAAGAATTTATTTAAACAATTTTTGTTATATTCAAGCGATAAAACATGAACTTCGAACATTTTATTCCTAATTTTGATTAGTATGAAGAAAATTGGAAAAATGCAATATCAATTTAGCAGAAAAACTTTGCCGGTTGAATTTAACAAAAATTCTCTCTCTCTCTCTATCTCTCTCTCTCTCACACACACACACACAAACATATATATTAAATGAAAAACTATAAACATTCATGCATATACATTAAATCGATAAATGTTATAATAAGTTAATACATATAAATAAAAAAAAGCAGTTATGGTATATTACTGATGACAGTTCAGATAGATAATTCGACAGTGAAACACAAAGAAAGAGTGATATAGAGAAGTTGAAAGAGAGAAAATAAGGAAGAAAATATGTGTATGACGGAATTCTTGATTATATTTTTATATGATATTTTGCTATAGTATTGTACAAAATATAATATACCCACTCCCCTGCCACATTCAAAAAATGCAGAAATCTTTAAATATTCCCCTTTCTCTCATAACGGTTTTCTCTCTCACTCATTCTTAAAAGCTATTTCAAATTTTGACATAGGCTGTCACTTGACGCAAAAGCAGTTCTAATTTAGTTAAATTAATTATATTTATAATAATTACTTGATGGAATTTCAGAACAAATAACTAATATTACTTATGTTAGTTACTTTTAGGTTATACATATTTCAAGTACTTTCATTTTTTGTACGTGTGTTAGCATTTCATACATTTTGTGTGTTGGATAACATCACCTTTAAGATATGATGTTTATGACAAGAAAATTGCCAGGTGTTAAACTGGAAAAATAAGTAATAAATCCCAGAAACTGCTTCCGTCGGAAAACTCAGAAAAATGACATTCCAGAAAATTAGAATCTCACTCGAAGCTGTTGGACTTTGGGCATATGAAAGAAGAAAAAAATCTCCAAAATAATTGGTTGATGTTATAGGAAGTTCGGGAAAATGAAGCTGTTGTTGTAGAAGTTTCAATTGACATTCCAGAAAACTATTTTATTCAAACAGATTTTAAAGAAGAAATCGAGAAACTGATTTTAGCTTAGAATATTTCTATTATGTCAATAAAACGAGGACAATTTAAATGCAATAACTCGTATTCCATTGGTGAAACGTAAGCTGCACTTGAGCAATTTCTTCCCAAAAACCGCTGCTTTGTCGAACGTACTCTTAAAATGTTTCCCTGATCTCTTTTGTAGTAAGCGATTGTATGAAAAGATTTACATCCTTCACTTTGGTATAATAGAGGAGAATGAATTATCTTCTCGAGAAATGAAAATTTCCTCATTCTGTCATCGGTTAGGATTCTGACATGTGTTTGCCCTTTTTACTCTGTCTATCAGAACGAAATAATTTAACAAACGGCTTTCAAAACATCTGTTGTTCATCGACATAAGGATATACATTTCTTCCGTTCTTCATTGAAAATAATTTCTTTTGAGCATTTAAAATATTTATCATCACAATTATGAAACTAAAGTAAATCCCAACTACAAATCTAATTTTCATCTGATACAAACAGGTTACTGACAGAAACAATAAGAAATGATTGTTATTTCATTATCTACCTTAAACTACAACTATAACCAGCGTAGCATGGCACAAAATAATATTCACTAAAGGCCACTATATATATATATATATATATATAAACAACTCTCCAGTGAAATTCAAACTATACATGACCAACATTGTATATAATGCCCATAGAGAACTATGTTCCCATCAAAGAAAAACTCATGACCAATTACATTGAACATACCACCAATCAATTATTAAGACGGCTGACTCTCCATATCTCCGACCGTAACTCCATAAGGGCCTACATGAAAACCATCATGAAAACATGAAACTTATCAACTTAGATACACAACATATTCATCAAAAACAAAAAAAATAATACACGTCTCTAATTGTAAAAAAATATATATTAGAATCCCTTACCATATTAAAACTCTTTCATACCCTACCATGCAAAAAAGAACAAAAACATTCTTAATAATATGAACAACATTTGTAATAACACAACCAAAATCATTAAAATGGTTGAAAACGCTCGGAACGAACAATCCTTTTGAAAATTTCTACACCACACAGTCGAAAATATGAATTTCTTATTCGTACGAGAAAAACAAAACTTAACAGAAGTGCCATGCTTGTCATTTTAATGAAACATGTATTTGAGAAGGACTTCTGTCCAACTGCACAACTATTATATAATGGTTAGCAAATTAGTGTGACCAGCCATTTTTAGTTAGTTCTACCTTCAATAAATGTTGCGATACCAATTTTACCAAACTAAGCTAGAGTTTGTAAATAGTTTTTTTTTTTATTCAAACAATACAAGAAATAGTTACTTAAAAAGTAACTAGATCATGCTATTTTATTTGGTGTTCACATTTTTAAAGAAATTAATTTCTCATGAAAGAAACTATTGAAAAATTATATTGATTCGAAGGGATTTTCTAATCCCCTCACATAATCATAAAATGTTTCTCCATTTTTCCTTTATTTTTATTAATGAATCTTGCATTTGATTGAAAATTGATGATCAACACTTTTTCTCAAAATCAAGACTAAAATCTTGTCTAAATTAATTCAATATTATTTCAATTGTTTTGTTTTCTCTAAAAGTTTCGTGTTTCAGATTTCTATGGCATTATCTGTTCCCTATTTTTGGTAAAAAAATATTTTTTCTGGTATTAATTTGGAAGTGTCACGAAATATTTCAGATGAAATTAGTTTAGTCATCTTCGTAAAAGAACAAACAATTGTAGGTACATAATATTGTGGACTGATTCTAAAAAGGTGACTAAAAAAATGCGTATAGATTATTTGTTATTTGCTTCAGACTTCCTTGTTTGGGTCTTTTGAGCCAAAACAAGGAAGTGTGAATCTAAATACAATTTATTTTTCAATGAAGTTATTTTTTATGATCATAAAATAAACAAACTACTGACAATTGCATAATAAATGGTTTGGTTTGGTTTATTTTGTTTTATAAACATTAAACTGTAAGAAAGAATAAAAATGGTGAATATTTTAATGTTAAAAATATATGCAGTTCGTATTTTGCTCATTGAGCAAATTAAATCAAAAACATTAAAAATTTTAAAAATCATTAAAAATTAAAAACATTAAAATAAAAAAAAAACATTAAAAATTGAGATAATTGGGTTTAAAAAATCAAGGGCAATAGAATTGGAAGACTGACAAAGCCCACATTAAAAAATTACTTGTTATACTGATGACTAAATTTAATTTCATTGTAAAAATTGATAAAATATACCATACAAATACACATATCTCTAAATTCCCAGTAAAATATCACTTGATCATATATATTCTTTGCATTATTTTAAAATGTAATTCACCGAGGAATTAAAATAAGTTTTAAAATATGTCTTTTCTTGTAAAAAGAAGTCTATAAATAAAAAAATGCAAATAAACAAGACAAAAATCTACTGGGTCGAAATATGAAAACTTAAAAGGAAAATATAATTTTGTTTGATTCCCTGCACCAAAATTTTAGCTTCATTTATTAAATTATATTGTCGACATAAAAAACAAAATACCAATAAAATTGATTGATAAACATTTAATAATTGAACCGAATTTTTAAAAATAATAAATGTTTTTAAATTCTTGTTTTAATTTTGCTTCTGTTAATGGCACTGAAAATGTTGTTTTATATAATAATGATCTTTTTTATAAATGAAAACATGAACTTACTTCAAGTTTATTTTCTCTAAATTCTAAATATTAATGTAGTTTGTACGAGAAGTTTGTACTGAGAAAACTAATATTAATATCATTGTACTAGCAAAATACTAAGTGTTATTTTCATCATTATGAATAATACAAAGAAAGGGCCATTTCTAAGAAATTTAGAACAGACAAAAAACGATAAATCAGATGACGTCTGTGTATGCAGGCGCAAATGAGTAACTATATAACATCTGGGAAATATATTTAAAGTTTCCTTTCACGAAGTTCATCAATAATCCTCATCCATTTTAATTTTATTATATACCTTTTTTCAACGAGCAAATAGGAATTCGGTACGATCTGAAAGTCTCGTTACGCAGTAATTAGATTATCTTAACTTCAATATTTGTAGTTTGTCCATATGACAGTTAAAGGTACCTCTTGAACATTTTAATATCTCTTTAGATAATTATGCAGCTGTGAGGGAGATTTGTAATTTTATGTTCGTTTGAACAGTCATAATATGAAAAATGAAACTTTTTATTCAGTTTTCATAATCTGCCTCCTGTAAAATAATCGGAATGGAATGATTGAATTTACTGTTTTCAACAAAAGGATTACATTCTATATAAAATATTTAACTGGATTAAATTATCACGTAGACATTCTAGAAGAACAAACTTTGTTCATGTTTTTACAAACTAATTAAAGTAAAAATCAAATTATTTTAATTTGTGCAAAGAAAAGCCAAAAGATAAAGTCTTGATAGCTGATTTTGGATTAATTATTCATTTTTATCGATTTCTGTTTATTTAGGCCTGACTCATTAAATGTAATCGAAACAATAAAAGCGGGAGTATATATCACCATATATATCATTTAGTGAGTGAGCAAAACCCAAAATAAATGAAGCTTATTTTAAAGACCTATTTCTTGCTAATGTTTTTATAGGTCATCAGTGTATAAACATAAAGAAATGACACTAGTCTTACAGGCAGCAACATATCTGGGACAGGACCATTTTATTTATAATTTTGGTCCAATTTTTAGTGACAAAATGAGTTGTCAGCAGATTCCGAAAAGTTCGCCGTTATGGCGCCACGAGACCACAGAGAAGAATGTTATACAAAGATTTTTAAAACTGTTTCATTAATTTATGGGAAACTATATTTTAGCATTCAGTCGAGTTAATTAAGTAAATAACATTTTAGATTAAAATATGTCACATTGATTTTTTTGCATTCTCAGTGTTACATAAAAAGATTCAAGTTGGTGATTGATGAAAAGAGATAATATTCACAAAGGTTTTCATCGACACCGATCAAATTAGGAAGCCCATAATAGAAATAAAGCAAATCTTGTTTCCAACAAATAATGTTGGAGGCTGAATGATTAATTTGTTTAGCCAGCCAATAGAAGATCACATCCAGCGGTTGGAAAAAGGCTGGGCGAGGCAGAGTGTTGCTAAAAATTAACACCAGAGTGCTTATAACGCAACGATCAATTTTAACAAAGTAAGAGAAAATAGTTTACTTGCGGCTCTGACGAGGTGAGAGAGTCAATTAGTCTTCAGGCCGCATGCGCAGCCAATTTTTAATGAGACGCCCAATTCCCTCTTCCGGCTGCTTGAGATTGATTATTGATTCTTGTGTTGAAAATCTGCTGTTCCTGCTTCATTGTCCACTTGAAGCGAAACATTCTAAACAATATTTAAATTGCTAGCATTGTTTAACATCACACGAAGGACACGGACTACTGTGCCTGTAATCACATTGAGATTTTTAAAGGTATTATTTCATTATAGATAGATAATAAGCAAGATCAAAGTCATTTTTTCAATTTATAATTAAAGTCCAAACTAGAAGACGTAGTATTATGCACTTACAAGAATAAATACGTATTTAGAGACAATTGCAGTGTGTACCTGATATTTTAGAGAGTGTTGAAATAGAATAAGTGTTGTCGTTAATGTTGTAATATTCTTAACGAAGATTTTCCATCCTGATGTTAATGTCGGTGTAATTTTCAGGTAGAACCGGTATTAATAATTTCGTTCAACTGAAAGATTAATTATGAAGCACTTGTAACGACCTAGATGATTAATTTAAGAATATCTGAAACGAAGAAAATAGAGTAAGAAATGAATCAGTCAGTTCAGTGTCATGCCGAGGTCTTGGTCCAAGTCGAAGGCAAGAACTCGACTCGACACCTTCTACCACGACCAGTAGCCAACAATCCGGGATGGATCAAATACTAATTTTTAAAAAATTCAAATACAAATACTTCTCGGGATTATTGACGTGATGTAACTGGAAATGCAGATACAAATACAAGTAATTTTCTTGCAGATTCCAAAAATACAAATACTTCTGAAACTAGGCAAAAATCTAAATATAAATACTTTTTCACGCAAATACAAATGCCCTGAAAAAGTATTTAAATACAATTAAAATACATTGAGAGAACCTAAATTAAAAGATGACAAGGATAGAGTAATTCATTTCATGTATTTGAATTCGTAAAACGGAGACACCCGACCAGGCTTGGTGGTCAAACATTTGTCAATAACAACATCCATATTTATATGTCCAAATTCTTCATTTTCGATGATTAATAAAGCCAAATCGCTTAGGCGTTTTTGACCCATTATGCTTTGGAGTTTTTTTTTATTACTTTTAGTTTACTGATAGAGCGCTTACAGGACGTCGATCTTTCAGTTCTGTATTCAACCTTGTCCAGTACTGCCTTCAAATTAACATTCATTTCTTCTCTCACATTTAGAGGGCTTCTGTTTTGTCTCCTCTCCAGCTTTTATGATGCACCAATATGTTGGCCAACGTCAATACACCATTCTAAGGATCATTCCTCGTCCTTTGCAATTGAATTTTTACAGAGAGAATCGCATTCACTCATAACAGACTGTTGCACACTTTTAAGGTCATTTCAAGCTTGATTGAATTTCGTTCTAAGACACTGAAGTCTCTTCTGTACTCGGTCGATTAAAGTCAGATCGTCTTCCCAGAACGGCAGCATAGTTAGAAATCTGAAAGTTTGCATGTTGTGCACAAAGCAGCTGGTGTCGCTTCTTGTGTCGATTGATACTGAAGTGTCATTTGACATATCCTCCAGCAATTTAGTTATATCATCCAACTTTGTTTTTACAAAATGAACAGCATCGAGCCTAGCATTCCATCTTGTATCAAGGGGGGTCGCTTTACAGCTATCCATACTGTCTCCTTCAATTTCTTCCACCACATTGTTGAGCTGGAGAAAAAATTGTACAATGAATCAACAACTTCAAAAATGATATCGCAAACACCTGTTCTGATGCTGCCTGCGCTCCTACGAGGTTCAAAGAATGGTTATTACAATTCACAAAGATTGCTTTCGGATTTCTCTGTGATATTCGTTTCTAGACACCGGACACCTTCGCAGCCATTGTTGCAGCATTGTCATACGTCTGTCCACGACAGTCGCTCAAATCAAGACCATCTCGTTCCAATTCTGAGGTAATTTCATCTGTAATACTCTCGGAGTCTTTGTAGGTCTGACGTACTTCGTTGCACAACAGTTCAATGAAATCATTCTGCATTTTGCCAGACAAAGATGTTGATGCGACTTGACATAATACAAGTGATGCTGCAACAGAGAGTCGTACTTGTAGCTTAACGAGTGCAATAAAATTACCGAGATTATTACTTGATGCAATGACTTTTCGGTGTCTACGAAATGCCATATCACCAAAAACTTGGTACAATCCACAAAACGCATGATCAGATCCTTTCACAATTGCTTCAGTTTCTTCATATGCTTCAGTTCCTTCATATGCTTCAGTATTACTCTGTCAGGCCCTTCTGATATGTATTTCTCAAAGTCTTTTCAGGCAAGAAATGACGCACGGTGATGTGTCATGTTCATGCCCTGCTATACTTTCGTTGCATTTTTTTTTCATTTTCGAAATTCACAAGATTTTTCGAATATCGTGCTTTGGTTGACTGGCGCTTTTGAAAGCAATAAACAGCAAAAGCAATACACTGCATCATTTTTAATAAAGTACAACAACCAATTATCCGGAATCGTAAACTCATCTTGTAGTTTTCTTTTCAATCAGTAATTTATGAAGCTGTAATGGACACCCACATGTTTTGTGCTTGCTTCACTTCTCATCACTTCTTCAACACGTCGGCTCTCAGTAACTTTCCGATCTTTTGTAACTTTGTAAGGATCGTCTTCGTTCTGAAAAGATTTAGCATCCATTTGTATCATTTGATCATCAGAAATTTGTGGTTTACTGCAATTCACATACAAATTTAAGCAAGTTACATATTTCTTGGTTAATACTACATATCATCATTTCATCCTATTTGCATGTTCATCATTGGCAACGAAACGAAGATGAAGGCTGATCAGAAGCATCCAATAAAACTGTTTGCTTTGCCTGAGAATATGATTTAACAGCCGAATACATATAAACGTTTCAATAAAGCATTTTCCCTATATTCTAAGTGGGAGTGCATGCTTTATCGTAATAAACTTCACAGAGCTTCATTGAGTTTCTCAGCTTAATATAACCATATAATAATAATAGTATTATTGCAAAGAAGGCTACAAAAACACCCCGCAGAACTTTTGTCATCATTTGCGACAAACAAAATTGTGCCATAAAACTTGTGAAACTTTTCGCATCAAACCCCTGGGAATATACTGCACGTTATATCCGACGATAAGTTGCAGTAAGATCATTTTGTCTAAATCTTTTATATATTCATTGAAATGGTATGATCTACCACTTGAAGCGAGGAGAAAATTACCATTATTATCATTTTAAAAAGAAACTATCGGTTTAACATCCCTGGAATACATCTTAAAACTTTAATAAGAATTCGTTTTCAATCTAGCCTCAACCGATGGAAAACAGAATTAAACAACACTTTTTGTTGTTTCTTCAACAGATTTCACGTTTTGGCCGGCATGGGCTTCCGACTGCACTGCGTATGATCGAAGAACTACTGAGCGTAGTCTCCAAAACGATTCATGACGCCCCGTTAAAGAAATAAGTATCTGCGAGCAGTCACAAAAAGGATATTAAAGTGAATAAAAAGGAGGAAATTTTAGGTCTTCTTTCACAACTTTTTGAATTAATTTCCGACATTTTAGTCGATAAATATATTAAAACTCGACCTATCCTGACGTAACTTGGTCTTAATTTTTCACTACATCTAATAAGTTTAGTTAGATAAGGCGAGATTTTTACTCGTTTTTTTCTTTTTGTAAATATATTGGAAGTGGAAAATTTCGCTTGCAATTCACTCCCAGCCCTAGTAATAAACTTGCCAATCATCCAGCGATGATACGCCCTGGGGCAGCTGCACCTCTCTGTCCTCTCTGTCCCCTTATGTTCTGCCACTGAGTCTGTGAAGTTTTTGTTTCAGTTTAAGAAGCAATAGAAAAATATACTACATTGTGATTGAATCGGGAAGAGGACGACGTGAATATATCATGACTAAGAAAATGAAATGAATGATTTAGGGTGTACAATTTTTTCGCAGTTGAACCTGTAATTTACAAAATAAATATTGCTTGGAAATTAAAAAGGACCCAACCAAACATATCTCCCAACAATATATTTAATTCATAACAGAAACTATAGGAAATATGCAGTAATGCGAGTAATAACAGATGATAGGAATAGGAAACGTTAACATTAAATGGCACAATTCTACGTTAATCTTGATGTTTTGGACATCACAATCCAAGTTTGAGCATAAAAAAATGTATCTAACGACTATGAAGATTAGTTTTCGAAAATTGTATAATTGTGGGACTTAACATTAGCCTTTCCTATCATCTGGCGTTATGCGCTTCGCCAGAAAACCAAAGTTCACCAGAAAATATTTGACATACCCATCCCCTGTCTCTTTAGACTGGTAGAGTCCACCGAGGTGTACAGGGGCAGAGTTTCTCTGCAACACTAGCGTTGCCGCAGTGGTTTCCATAGCAATTAAGTTTTTGCCGGATGAAATTGCTCGCCGCATGCTCAACCGGTTTTGTACCCAGTTTTCGCTTACACAGTACCCGGATGTTCCCAAGAAGTCATCCATCTAAGTACTGATCGAGTTGGACACAATTAACTTCGCTGAGAAAACGAGAAATAATGTTTCAGCGTGATTTTCAATCCTTGCTTGTAATATTTCATTTGATAAAAACATTTTCCTGTATTTTTTATTCGAAAACATATATTGTTTTAATCAAACTGTATTCAATTTCATTACATTACTCGTAACAAAACCCATTTGTATTGTATATTTCAAATACGTTATGTATGAGACAAATATAATTATGATAATTATGTGTACGCGAGTTCTTTTATCTTCAGCTAACATTTCTTTTATCTTCAGCTAACATTTCTTTTCTAACTTATGGTTTCAACTGTGAGCACAAAATAGACCCTTAGATCCTTCATTTCCTTGTTTTAGTCATGATTTTGTTTTAAGTAGAACCTTTGTATTTGCAACATTTAATTCAGTGACTAATTTAAAGAAAATTCACATTATACGCAACCACACGCTTCTTTTTGTACCATTCTACTTTCTTTTTAGTAGATAGGTGAGGTAGATCTTAGAAAGTGGATTTAAACTTTATAAATATAATAAAGGTTATGAACTTTTGACTTTCCCGTTAAAGATCACCACTAAGCTTCAATAGCCCAGTGCATTAAGTTGTTTTTAAGATTATGTCGACATAGTAATTGTGAGTTCATATTCCTAAGCCGGGCAGTGAACATAGACTCAGTGAAATTTGGTTCTGGTTCAAGCAACACACCTTGCAGTTATTTTTTTTCTCTCAGAAAGATACCCGAAAATTACACTCTGACATGTCCACCTGTAAACTGGCAGAATTGTTGTTATTTTGCGCCTCATTACTACTTCAGACTTGATTATTTCTTTGATAACTGCTGCTGACCCTGTAAGGATACGTTGTTTATACTCAATAAGCTATCACTCTAAAACTACTGTCACAAAATAACACCATTGTCAGAATTCAATTTTCTCTTCGTTATTAGAAGAATGAGAATGAATTGCTTTTTTTTTTGTTTCTCAATTCTTTTACATTCTGATCGCTTGGACATTATTAATGGATTCTTTTTCCTCAGTGCCAAGCATCAGAGGTTAATTTGGCTTCTATCTCGATTCATTTAACTTGATTCAATCAAGATTTCACAATAATTTATTTCTCAGGAAACATCATCCTAAGAACATTAAAACTTTTCTAGAAAAACACTGATGGATAATATTTCCCGAAAAGCAGCCAAATGATTAACTGCGATATCTATAAATTGAATGACTCAGAAATTGTCTATCATTTGTCTGCCATTTCTGTAAAATGATTACAGACATTGCTCAATTTTTTGGAATTAATTTAATTTATTTTTGTTCTTATAATATAATTCTTTATATAGTGTAAATCTGATTCTAAAATAAATGCTTGTATTTGAATAATTTCCAGGGAAAATTCTACTAGTTTCCATTTCTTCCTTTCCTTAAAACTGATTATGTAATCCAAAACAAAAAAGCTGAAGTAGGTTGAAAGTAAGGAAAGAACACTGATGTTTATCAGTTACACATTTTATTACTCTTTGTAACTTTAAAATATATTAATCATAGAAGCTATTTCATTATTCTTTTATATGTTAACTTTTGTCTAATATTTCATACGTCTGTTTTTACATTAATATCACTATTTTAATTTACCATTCTATATATCTATAACTTGAATGCTAGTTTCAGCAAAAGACAAGCGAATGGGCTACACGTGTCTTTGTCTCTATCCAATGAAAATGACTTATGGTATGTATCTTTACTCAGTTGTGGCAAGTTAGAAGAAAGATGTATAATAAACCATTCAATGCATATTTATTAGGTTGGTGCAAAAATAATGTCGTTTTCTCAAATAGTAACATATGTGAGAAAACGACATTATTTTTGCACCAACCTAATACTTAGCAAAAGATTTGATAAGACATAAATAAGGATTGCTATAAAGTAGGTAAATCCATAAAAAGCGATACCTAATGTTTAAAATGCATTTAAAAAAACTTTTTTTGAAGCTCTTGTTTAAGCTAACAGAATAAAATTAATATTTCTAATAAGCAACATATTTTGCTGTATTTCAAACGGAGTTTGTAGATTGGAATGTTTTTTTATTTAAATCATTGAAATCTTTTGTAGATTTAACTATAGCTTAATGTTTGGCATTTAAGTAAAGGGTACTTATCTTCAAAAATTGCTTGACGAATAAAACGTGAACACCTTTTTTATATAATTTTTTAACTACTCAGTAAAATGATTAAAACATTTAGGAACATATTCTACGTAATCTAATATTTTGTTAAAATTTAGGTACTTCATAATCTTACAGTGAGGCCTTGTTGAGGAAATATTAGAAAATTACCAATAAATTTGACATTTACTATAGTTACTACTTTTAATTTCGGATAATATCATGTATGGTCGTCCGTATTTATCGGCAAGTTTATAGATACAAAACTAAAATCCAAATTATTTTTAAAATATTAGGTCACTGAATTGTAGTGAGCTTTTCCATTTATGATTAGTAAATATAGTTTTTACTTAATAACAATATCATCTAACATCTACAAATTAAGACAGACTTTTAAAAGACTTAAAACTTTATAATTAAAATTTAAAAAAAAGGAAATCAATTCTTGTAGAAATTCGTTATTAAAAAAAATGACTTAAGACAATGGTGTCCATAATATATCTTATTCATCAAAAGCAATTAAAATTTTTGCTAATTAAACTGAACGTTCTGTTTTACAAAAAGAATTTGATGATTTAAATTCTCTAAGAACGTTACCGTATAATTAATAGTAACATTAAGCGCTTCAAAAGGGAATTTCTGTAAATATCATAAAATTAAATAAGTATGGGAGGGTGATAGTTGTAAAAAGTAATTTACCAAGATTTTCTAAGAAAGAAATATTTCTAAAATAATGTAATTCCTGTGTGATAAATCCTGAAAGTTTCATTAAAATCCGACAATTATTTGATTTTTGCAATAGTTTCCAAATTAAAACGCTCAAATTTCCCATGCTAATTTATGGTGTCAGCCGTTTAACAAAAATTTCGAAGATTCTACAGATGATTAAAAATATCATTTAATAATGAAAAAAATCCTTTTATTAAGTTTTGGTTATTTTTTTCATCAAGTATGCGCATTTTTAGCGAATCTTTGGCGGTACTTAATATAAAGTTTTAATACAAATATTAAATAATTTTAACTTTGAATTACAACTTATAGCCTAAACAAGACGTTATGACATAAAATTCTAGCTTCAATGTTTATTCGATTATGACAGTCATTATATTTGTCAGATAGGTGACCAGTTAGATATTTTTAATGTATCTGTACTTGCTCTGTGATCAAGGAACCAAAGTGAGTGTGGCAACATTTTTCCTTTCAGTTTAATGTTTATTATATGATTTTTGTTAATTACAATCAAACTTGAAAGAAATTCGCTTTATTTGCATTATTCCCAAATATCATGAATTACAAGAAATTCCAAAGACTTTTGTTCCCACCTGATGATATACAAACACCATCAATGATAAAGTAGAACGCAAAGTTACATCAAGACAAAAGGAAGATGACCTCTTTCGTCGGACATCTATGAACTATTTCGGTCTTAATTACATTTAAGTTGACAAATTGTGCATATTGCCTTTGATTAAAACAAATTTACTAAAAAACAAATAATATGAAAATCGTACAAGGAATACAAATCCTAGGATATTTTTTACGCCAGGCGATTTTGCCAAAGTTGTAAGCTCATTTCTAAACGTCCCGCCAAGTTATTTCGATTAAAAATAGCGAACAATCAAATCATGTGGATATTAGTCTTTCTTTTCTCTCTAATGGCAGAAGAGGGGAGGGATTAACGATTAACAAAACCAGTGAAAAGAATACAAATTGAATTATGTGTATTTCTGATACCCGGAACATTTATCTCAAGTGTTTCGCACAGCATATTGCAACAAAGGTTAAGGAAAATAGATTTCACTAGGAAAAAGAAATTATCAATGTATTATGATAAAAATAATCGTCATTTTAACGAAATAACTACATGAGCCACTGGAAAAAATATTTTAAACTCTTTTCCTGCGTTGTATAACTTTTACACTTACAATTTCTACCAAGAAAACGAATAATTTGTACAAAAATAGTTTTGAAGTACAATTTCCTGTTACATCAATAGAAGCTAAGCATATTGAGCAGACAAAATCTGACGTATCAATTTAATGAGAACATTTATATAGACTTTAAAATTTTCATAATTTTTAACGTTATGGTTCCTGTCAAATTCATTAGATATAAAGGATGGTCTGAAAGTCCTGTCATCGCCTACCAAAAAGTAATGGAATAGTAGAACAACAATTAATACCGTAATACAAAGCACATGTACGGAATTTAGTTTATTCACTTTTATTGACGCTGTCACACATCATTTTCGCGGAACAAAATGATGTGGACGCCATGTCCTAGTGATATATTACGAAGCTGTACTTTGTTGATTGTTGCAAAGGCTCTCCGAATAGCGTTCTTCAACTGATGGATATTCTGGTATCATTCATGGGAAACTCTCTCCTTCTCACAGAACGTTGAAATGGAATATTATATATTATGTAAGGCTGACAAGGTTTTCGGACCACCCTCTACATTTATCAATACGGAAAGCAGACCTTTTTTTTGTAGAAAGTACGTAAACTATATATTATTTTAAAGCAAATCACGCGAGATTAATCTCTTAAATGATCGATTTTCGTCTTGTGCATAATATCATTAGACCAAGCTTTGCAAGACCTAATTTTATGCCAACACAAGTCTTTCTTTTAATGTTGGGTGTTTGTTGTCATCTGTGTCCTGATAACTCGCTATTCAAATGTTAATTTATGTCATAATTTCTGTTTGGATAAGATATCAAACAAAACCTTTTTATTTCTGCCCAAAGGTTAGTCAAAGCGACTAAGAGAGAAATTGTTGAGTAGCCGACAGTGGTATTAAAGCTCTTTGTTCCTTTATGCATTCGAGTGTTGCCTATTTACAAGAGCGACGATGTGCTGAGTACTTGTAAAATAAACATATTGTCACCAATTTTCTATTAATGTTATATTTCGGACATTAACCTGTTTTATAAGCTGACCTTTAACTGGATTCTGAAACAAAAATAAAATAGCTTCTGCATTGCCGATTCCACGTCGCTTTTCCTATTTACATTTCTACAGACAGAAGTAAAAGTTCATCGTCGTAGTTGGAAGCTGACGGTAATAAAATATATCTTTATAGAAAATACATCTTAGAAATTTTGATTTTTTTTTTTTGAGAAAATTTTACTATGAATCTTGTAAAGTAATCCAGCTTAATTAAATAAAAAAACAAAAATTACAAATTTCAAGTTATCGTTGTAAAGATTGATAACACTGGACTAAATTTCTCATTCGAAAAATAATTGTTTATTCATCCCCGAGATTCAATTAAAATCAGTGTATGCTAATGGTAATATTAACCGTTTCCTGATAAGGAAACATTCGACAGTCAATGACCGAGCAGCCAATACTGCCCCCAGTTGAAATTTATAACATTTTTATCTTAAAACAATTATTCAGGAAAATATGTTTCTCAAATCCACTATCGATTATTCCAGTCTAAACTTTAATATGTAATAGCTCTGAACGTCAAGAACTTGATTGTTATCATATTCACTTCAACTTAAATGCGTTACAAATTCGGGTAATTCGGCTAGTATATATATATATATATATATATATATATATATATATATATATATATATATAAAGGTATGTGTGCATGTCTATATATATGTGTAAGTGTTGTGATTTCTGTTATTTGGTACAGTTCTTTGTTAGTTATTTTGTAGCGCCAGTCCACCAAACTTGAAGATATATGATCTTCACTCACGCCTACAGGTTTCATTCATTCCATACCATTTTAACTATTGATATGAGAAAACAGTTGTATACAGCTGACAGTTTATATTTATCTGGGCTAGTTTGCCACTATACATGACATCCATTTGAAGATGTCGAACTGATGAGACTAAGAACATTATTTGAGATTTTAAGTAAATGTTTTGGTTTTGTAGCAACGTGCAGTATTGGTTGAAATTACCTCTAGCAGAGCCTATTCTATGTTCAGTTTCCTTATCTCCGATACTAATTTTGTCATATGATCCATACACAGAGCTATTTGACGTGTTTATTATTTACTAATTCCACGTCCTGAATTTTTATGATGGATTCAGGGTAGGTGACATCAATGCTTTCATTCCAATTCCAGTTCATAGTTTATGTTTTGGAAAGGTTTATCTTGTGTTGAGTTCTATTTGTTGGAACACTTTCTAAAGGATGCCTGTGTTTTTTTTTTCTCCGAACGTGAATCTTCTCGCAAATATGTGAATGACTTTCTTTAATTCCCTTCTCGGATTTACATATATCCCTTTCATCCATTTGTCTCATATGTACACATCTTAAGAGCAGCTGGGTCGACCACTTCTTTACAAGTCGATGTGGTAAGACTCTTGCTTGACACCACGTGAGGCTCGAATCTGCACATGCTGGCTACGATCTCACCTCCCATGTCAACCCACTTTTTGCAAATGACTCCGCTAATGTACCTCGCTACTCTGATAATCTAGGTTGAGTCCAGTACATATTGTGGGATATGATGATCACAGATTAACTTCTCTTAGAAGAAAGGTTTTCTTAATGACATTAAATACATTTCAGACCATCTGGTATTTGCTGGTGGGAATCTCATATCACACCTCGAACTAATAAGCTAATGCATCTAAATGTCGTGGCACACTATTTCTAGTGGGCTTTTAGCGCCTTTAATTAAAGATTAAATAAATACATTTTATTTTAATAACTAAAGTGAAAAGGGTAAAAGAGAATTTTTTCACTTAATGCGAACAGAAAATATTCTCGTCTTTCTGAAGCTAAAAATCAAGTATAGTATATTTTCCTTTTCTATTAAAAGTTATGCATAATATTTAACAAAAGATTTATGTATCGGATTAATAGTTATAAAGCGAATATGTCATTCACTTGCTATAATATGTTATATAGAAATGTATAGAGTTGGGTAAAAATTTGATTCTCACTTAAGATCTGTTCAAATCCAAATTGCATGGCCGTGATATAGTTTGACATATTCAACAGTTAATATAAATTTCATTTCAGAGGATATTCAACAGTTAATATAAATTTTATTTCAGAATGTCTTTGTGTTTAAAAACAACTTTAAGAAATTTTTATGCATTTTTAGCAAATCAGTAACGTCAGAAATTAACGGCCTTATTTTACCTTTTACATCGAATGTGATTGAAAATAAAGTGACTTATGTAGAAGATTATCTATTGACGTAGCGGATAGATTACTTCAACCAAAATGACACCGTAAGCCCCCGGCTGGAGATAAGCCATTAGTGTCAGCCTGATATAGCATCTTTAGCCTTTAGCAACATCTTGTATGATCTTTGACATGTCATTTTCCATCAGCAGAGGAAATCAATGTCTAGTCGGGACATACACGTAGGCAAAAAAGATTTTCCCTGACATCGTAACATGATTCGCGAATTTTACGAATTAAGGATAGAATTATTTTGATATTCGTCAAGATTCATTTTTAAAGTTGGTGATGTCGAAATTTAGGTAAGGTGGAATTATAGTGATGCATATTTGCGGATTGTGTTATAATCTTTGTGAATTTTATCTGAGAAGTATCTAACGCATTTGTATCACAATATTTATTAATAGGCAATCAATAACGGAAAAGAAGAATGTAGATATTTACACGATAACTGATTCCGTAATTAACATTTACAGTAGTCTGCATTCAGAACACACTCACACAAATATATATATATATATATATATATATATATATATATATATATATATATATATATATACAGGATGTTTCAAAAAGAATACGTCAAAATCATTACGCTGTTTTTCAGGTCTATAGCATTGTAGTGGACTGAATCAGTGGTTGTTTGATAGAGTACTTATCAAAGTTTGATTGGGTGTCAGTTTCACCGCTTCTGGTGCAGCTGAATTGTGGGAAGATCAATCAAAATGGCGACTCCTCAGCAGAAGGCATTATGCGTGCTTGAGTTCGCGAAACCAAACGCCATTGTCACGGTGCAGCGTGCTTTCAGAACAGAATTCGGCATTGATCCGCCCCATCGTGAGAGCATTCGACGGTGGGTTAAACAGTTTAAAGAGAGTGGGTGCCTGTGCAAAGGAAAGAGTCCTGGCAAGTGGAGAGGATTCATGATGCATTTGAGAGCAGCCCACGTAAGTCCGTACGTCGAGCAAGTCTTCAGCTTGCCATCCCTCATACCTCTGTCTGGCGTGTGTTAAAGAGACGATTACACATGAAACCATATAAACTAAGCCTTGTCCAAGCACTTACTAATTATGACAAGGTGATGCGGAGGACATTCTGTGAGTCAATGCTGGAGATGGAGGAAGGTGATGAAACTCTCTTTTCACGTTTAGTTTTTAGTGACGAAGCGAATTTCCATTTGAGAGGCACAGTCAATCGTCACAATGTGTGCATTTGGGGAACAGAGCACCCAAAACTGGCTATTCACTTTACTGCAAGCAGATTCGAATGACTTCATTTTTCAGCAAGATGGAGCACCACTCCATTGGCATCTCGGGGTTAGAGCTTATCTGAATGAAAACGTGCCTGGATTGGGAGGAGAGGTGCTAAAGACCTTGCACCCTGTGTTTGGCCTGTGTGTGACTTTTTTTTGCGGGGGTATGTTAAAGACCAAGTTTATGTTCCAGCACTTTCAGCAAGTATCGATGACTTGAAAGATCGAATAACAGCTGCAATCAAAACGGTGGACCGTGACATGCTGAGGCGTGTTTGGGAGGAATTCTCATATCGGCTTGATGTTGTCCGCGCTGCCGGTGGTGTTCACATTGAGCACTTATAAAACATGAAATGAAACTTGAATGTATATACGACACATGTGTTCATGCTAGAGGTTTGTAATTTGTTTCGTTTTTGACACATCACGTGATGATTTTGGCGTATTTTTTTTGAAACACCCTGTATATATATATATATATATATATATATATAATGTCGTTTTTAGACGTTAAAAAATACGTCAAAAAACGACATTATTACGTCATTATTTTTGCACCAACCTAATATATATATATATATATATATATATATATATATATATATATATAACATGTATATATAACGATGTAGTGTAATTGTTAGCAAGCTTGTATATATATATATATATATATATATATATATATATATATATATATATATATATATATATAACACTGATCGGGGCACCTCGATGTAGTGTAATTGTTAGCAAGCTTGTCTCACCAGAACAATTAGTATATATGTATATATAGCATGGTGCAGATTACTGTCAGATATAGGGTTTTTTAGCAGCCACCGTCTTGACCCAGGGCAGCATTATCTTTTCACGGCACTTGATGTAGGGCTCCGTGTTGGGTCTGAGGCCCTCACCCCAAAAATTCGGAAGTTATTTTCGTATCAGAACGATCAGAGATGGATTTACAGACATATGTGAATATCGTTTTTTTGTTCTTGTTTTGGTGTAAGGAACCATACCTCAGACTTTGTAAAAGGATTTTCGTACACCCTGTATAGCCTAGGGGTTATAACCCTAGCCTAGATGTGTAAAAGTAAGTATACCCTTACATTTACACTTTGTATTTTTGTTTTACATAGTTGCCAGTGAAAAAAAATTGTGCACGTGTAAAAAAAAAAAAAACTGTGTATACTGTAGTCAAACAATATAATTCATTGTTTACCCAAAAGTGTACAGTTAGAGATTAAATTTTTAAAATGTTTATATGAAAAAAAAAATCAAAAGAATATTTTGACGCTTTAAAAGTCGCATAGATAAAACCTATAATGATGGAGAAGACCACAAAAGCTATCAAAAGGATTTGGAATACACTACTCCACCCTCAGATGTAGCCTCTGTCAGTATGTTTTTTTCCTATCGAACTTCTACTAGGGTTCTGAAGATAGACCCCCATAACCATATATATTCTGAAACTGCATTACCCAGAGCATTTGGCTAACTATATTTCATTTGATCAAAGGGCTTCTCGGGGTGGGGGTGTACCCTTTAATATAAATTAAATTTAAATTTGAACAAAGGAATGACTCCTATGATATTTGGATATGTATATTTCATGATCAAAGGGGGCTCCGGAAGGCACAGTCCTGCCCCAGAAAACGTTTTTCCCTTTGATTTAAATTAAATTTAAATTTGAACAAGGGAACTTGGATAAGTATATTAGGGTACTTGGATAAATATATTTCATTTTTATTAAATGGGGTCCCGGGGGGGGGCATAAACACCTCATTGAATTTTTTTCCCTTTGACTTAAATTTAAATTTGAACAATGGAATGACTCCTAATCCAAAATATAGGAAAAAAACAGATGGGAGTCACAATTCAAGATCAAAATGCGACAATATGGACGTCAAGTTGAGCAAGAAATCAACAACTAGTGAGTAGCGCCCTAAAATACATATTTGTTGCGGTAATTCAACTGTCATATCAATGTTTAAATTTTCTCATCAATTGTTTCAGTCAAGTACTGTAATCAGTTCAAGCCGTTTTTGCACAAAGACACACACTGAAAAAAAATTTCCCTTTGATTTCAATTAAATTTTAATTTGAACAAGTGAATGACTCCTATCCAAATATACAAGGAGAAAACCAAAAGATGGAACTTACATCGGTAAGATCATTGAGTAATATAGAAATACATCATTTTTCTCCACAAATAATAACAATGAGTTAAAATCAATCATTTTCTCATCACAGCGGTGGTAATTCGGCTAGTATATATATATATATATATATATATATATATATATATATATATATATATAAAGGTGTGTGTGTGTGCACGTGTATATATATGTGTGTATATATATCTGTGTATATATATATGTATGTGTGTGCGTGTATATATATATATATATATATGTTTGTGTGTGGGTATATATATCTGTGTATATATATGTATATGTGCATATATATACATATATATGTGTGTGTACATATATATATATATATATATATATATATATATATATATATATATATATATATATACATGTACATTTGTGTGTGTAAGCGAGCAGACACAGCTTCGATGGAAGCGTTCCAGATGTTTGATGTGCCTTCTGTTAAGTTTTGCCCATCATGTTTCACATCCGTATAAAAGAACCGTTAAGACACAAGCCTGATAAAACCCCGATCTTTTTCTATAATAGAGATGTCCGATTGCGACCAGAATCTGACTCTCAGCTTGACCATAATCATCACACATGCTTTCTACTAATCGTGCACTTATCTCCTCATCAAGGTTGTTATCTCTTGAGAGTGTACTCCTCTTGAGAGTGTACTCCTCTTGTATACAAAAGAGTATCAAGTACCTCCAATTTCTTGTTGTTGACATTAATTGAAAGTGGGGCGTAGCTTTTGTCCAGTGCAGCTTGGTACATTACTACGGTCTTTTTCAGTAGTTTCCGATGGGGCCTTTCGATAAAGAGTACAGTTATGGTTGTACCTCCGGACTAATCAATCGAGGTTATTTATGCACATATCTCTTGTTGGTGTATGTTTCACTTCTACCAAATAAAGCACAATCCACACAAGAAATCGATTAAAATGATCAAAATTAGCAAACCTAACCTCGAGAAAGTAGACCCCAGGTACACCATCTCCTACAAGGGGGTCTACATTCCACCTTGCCAGAAGTGGGACTCCATCTTCATGAATCCCAACCCGAGCTCCAGTTTCTGTCTGAAACTGGTATCAATGCCTCAGCCCCACTAAAGGACTACTCGCCCTTAATAGCCAAACACTGCTCCTAGATTAAGGACTGGTTTCTCTGATCTCCCATATATGTGCTTCTGCGTGGCATTTATCCATAGGACCGCATATGTTTTTGCTTTCTATTGTTTTCAAGACGATGGGACACTAATTTTTGATCGAATATCTGGGTGAATTGATAATATCCTCATTGAATGTCTCTCATGTAGCTTTCATATCTGTGGTGATATCCACCACAAAGAGATGGACAAAACCGATGAAAAAGGCAACTATTGCAGAGACTTCATCGTCTACGAACTAATCCAGTTCATCGAAGATCCCACCTGTGTCCCTGACTTGACGAGACATCAGATGAACCTCCTCGAACTTTCCTCACATCCTCCATTTGAAAATGCCTAGCAAACGTTATACCACTCCCTGGGCATATCAAACTTTTCCTTAGTCAGTCGAGATTAAAGCTAAACCAAAGCCATCCCTGAGTGGCCGTTCCATATTACGATTTTTTGCTACACGAAGGCAGACTGGGACCACTTTATATCTTATATGGCGAAGCTCTTCTCTAAACTTCTTCATGCATACTTACCTCCAAAACTGCTGCTCTCGTCTTTGAATGGATCCTTTCTGGAATGGAGAGTTTTATATCCCATAAAAAATTCCAACCAAAAACAAACAACTAGCCCTTGTTCAACTCTTAATGCGCTGCAATCATAGCCCACCGAAATCACTACTTCAATATCCATCGTAAGGATCGGTGCATTAAAAAAATGCCCGTAATCGCTGCAAGAAAGTTTTGGAAAATTCAAAGTGTAGCTGTGCACAAGCGTTCCTGGCCAAGGTTAAAAACAAACAAATTGGATTCCGAGAATTCTCCAATCAAATTATGAATACAAGCAAAGCGACTGTGCCTACCATTACAAATGGCCCCGAGGTCACATCTTCCTCGTCAGATAAGGCGAAGTTTTTCACCTCGAATTCAACGTTTGATTACCTTTCCAATTTCCAACGCCTCACTGTAATATTTTCCTTACAGCCCGAGAAGTCTCAAGCCCTATCAAAAGAGTTGACCCTAAGAAAGCCACTGGCCCAAACAAAATACTAGTGCTTGACCTTAAGAATATCAGCCCGGAAGTATCCTCGGTTCTAGCAAAGTTATTTAACCGTTGTGGAAATTGCCAAGCATATGTCTGGTTTTCAGGAACTCAGGCGAGCGCTAATCACCTTCTCAGAATAGACCCAGCATTCTCCCCAGTATCATTAGTAAACATTTTGAGTAGGTTGCAGAAAACATAGATAAGAATAACATCTTGAGTAACAAAGAGTACGATCCACTGCTGATGTGCTATTGCTCACAGAATCAGTGAAGCACTTGACAGCAACTACACCCCAAGGACCGTAGCATTAGATATTTCGAAGGCCTTTGACAAGGTGTGGCACAAAGGATTGCTGCTCAAGCTCTCTAAGCAAGGAATCACTGAAAGTGTCTTCTCAATAATAAATTCCTTCATAACTCTGAAAGTATTTGTCAGCGGAGAGTCCCTCGGGGCTTTAACAATCAATGTAGGCGACCCCCGGGGTCATTCCAACCTGTTTTTATCTTCACCTAAATGATATGCCTAAAAATATATTCGAATCATTTGTGAATATCCAGGCCGGTGATACAAAGATATATTGTTGCATCTCCAAAACTCGTGATGACTATAGATTGGCAGCTGATCTCTCATCCAATTTAGCTCTAACATTTCAGTGGGGGAGAAACTAGATGGTTACTTTCAATGCCTAGAAAACCAAACTAATTAGATTCTATCATCACCGATTGGACCTCGAACGGTTCAAGATGAATGGATGTTCCCTCGGGAAGGCTCCGTGCCTTGAGAGACTATTGGGCCTTAAATTTACCATAGACAACCTTAAGTGGAACTCTTACATATGATCTATCGGTAAAGATGCAGGAAAAATGGTCGGTTCTCTGTACCGCTGCAGTAAGTAACTGACTCCTTGTGCTATCGTCTTACTTTACAAGAGCCAGTATCATATCAGAGACAGAGCGTGTGTAAATATAAAAGTGAACATAGAAGTCAACACTTAGAGGCGACAGTCTGTTTCATGCTATATGCAATCGTCAGGCCACATGTGCTGTTATTTTTCTCGGCTATTTATATATATACGGGTCAGTGGTGCATTGTGGGTAGTCTATTATGCCGGTTATTTTACCGGAAGTCGTTTATTTATTTATTTGGGTTAAATTATTTTGCTAGTTTTTATTTATTTTTATTTTTTGTTTCTTATTTTATTTATACATTTTTTTTAATTGGTGTTTTTATTAACGTAGTAAAAATTTGTTTATATCACTTATTTAATAGTTTTGTTTTGGTTTGAGAATTTAATTAAAGCTATTTATTCGATTTTGGGGTTGATTGTTCTAGTTTGTTCTAACTATTATTTTGGCAGGAACAGTTTTTAATTTGTGTTTATTTTGGGTTGATTATCTTTATTTGTTTTTTCTAACGGTAACTTTATCAGGATTGGTTTGTTTATTTATTTACTTGGATGAATTTAGGTCAATTTATTTTACTTGTATATTTTCTATTTTCGATTTTTCGATTTTTAAGTAACGTAGTATTTATTTATTTATTTTTTATTTTTATTATTATTTTTTTATTATTATTTTTATTTTTATTTTATTTTATTTTATTTTTTATCGTTATATAAGAGTTATAGGTATTTAAATTTTTGGTTCGATTTTTTAGTCTAACTAATATTTTGGTCATAATGGTTTGCTAATTTGTTTATTATTTACTTTATTTATTTGGGTTCGTTTTTTTTGTTTTTTTGTTTTTATTATTATTATTATTATTATTATTATTATTATTATTATTATTATTATTCTATTTCGTCTATTCTAACAGGTATGATTCGGTAATTTGTTTGGATTAATTAATTTTGCTTATTTTATTGTTATTTTGTTTATTTGTTTATTTATTTGTTTTTATTTTGTTTTTTCCGTTTTCAATTTTTAAGTAACGTAGTAAAAATTTGTTTTCATGTCTGCATTTTGAGATGAGCTCGGATCTTTTATTTAATAATTTATTTTGGTCTGGGAAAGTAATGATAGCTATTTCTTCCTCCAAGCAAAGTTTGCAAGTTTTTGATTGATTGTTGTAGGCTGATGATCTTTTCCTTATTTTCCAAGATATTTTTGGTGTGATATGCGTTTTGTTTTTAATTCCCCATATATACTTAGAAAGCATTGTACTGTTCGCAATTTACTATTTGTGAAAGATGTTTTGTGTGTATAATTTCTTTGTTTCCAGGGTCCTTCAGTTACTCCTATGTATACTTTTTCTTATATATATATATATATATATATATATATATATATATATATATATATTACTTTTATATATATATATATATATATATATATATATATATATATATATATATATATATATTACTTTTATATATATATATATATATATATATATATATATATATATATATTACATCAACACACATACACACACATATATATATTACATCAACACACACACACACATATATATATATATATAATTTCCATCTATAGAAGTGTATACAGGGCTCCGTAACATTGGTGGGGCAGATACAAATGGATTAATACACATACACACATTTTTTAGAGGCAGTGAAAATATACATATGTGTGTATAAATTTATTCTAAAAATTTTTAGCCTATTAGATTTGCTCAGTTTGCAGCACCATCTATCCTTATTGAGAATAAAAAACTAATAATAGTTCCTAGTTCAGCAATGTTGTAATTATACATTATATTAAAAGTAGAAAGATAAATTCCGGCGAATATTTCTTTTTCAGAATGATTGAATATTGAAATTTTGCCGTTACATTTCATTTTTCATCAAGAGAATTTTCTTGGGTTTACGGAAAATGAATCCTATTAACTTGTTAACAGAACGAACTCAATTTAAAATTATTTTCTTTTTCCGAATCAGATGAACCGTATCTGTCAAGTTAAAATGCTCAACCGATTATATTATATTATTTTTTTTAGTATAACATGTCTTTTGACATTACCTACTATTTTCAACCCTCTCGCTGTTACGGATTGACTGAAACTAATCATATATAGATTATTTGGCTGGTTTTCCTGTATCACCACAAGATTATAAACTCAGCATTAAGCAACTGTTTCCGATGATTATTACGTAATGTCTTTTATAGATCAATTTGCATTAATGCTATGAAGGCTTAAAAATATGACATCGTAAGACTGTCTATACAAGCACGCTTATATGTTTATGCAGTTTAGCTTAGTCTGATACAAGGCCAAACATTTGTCAGAGTTCTTGGCGCTTCTGATATTTTCGTACGCACATATTTATAAGCAATTTAGGCATAATAGATTCAAGAAATATTTATCTAGCAATGACAGAAAATGTAACATTTTAGTGCAAAGAAAAAATGAAGAATGAAAGCAGATTTTTAAAGGAACAAGGAAATTATTTTAAAATCACCGGCATTTATCATATTTATCCTGTAACCATAGCCTCCATTGGGATTTCAATAAATATTTGATTAATATTCTCCTTTTTATTGTTGTCATTATGTTTGAAAATATTTTGTCTGTTCAGATTCAATTATTTTCCTTTTATAAAGAAATTCATGGCCTTACCTGAACGCGTTTCTTTTTGGACTACTTTTTGTTAATTTCATAAACGTAAGCTTATTATCGTCCACATCGGCATCGATAATACATGATGTCATATTTTATTATACAATTAAATCTTTTCTTGTTTGTGAAACATTTCTTAACACAACCAATTCAGCATACATGTACAGTTCTTTGACCAATATATCTTGTGAATTTTAGGTTATAATATCCATCCCAACTAAAAATATTGATAATATCTTGTTTTGTGGATATCAATTTTTATTGCATAAGAACTCAGAGTATCTTGAATTTTCATTAATAAATAGATGCAAAATATATAGACCAACGAGCAGAATTTAATCGATACGATATTTCATATATCCGAATAAATTATTATTGCATTATTTTACATGTTAAATATTTTTACATTTAAATATTACTTCATCAGTTTTTCGTCAATTGATTTTATTAACTTTTTACAGTTTCGATTTTAACATTACTTTCAATAGTTTTTATTGCTTCCCAAACATTTGCTACGCTTGCATATAGTTTTTAATTCTCATCAACACCCTTTTAAACGATGAACTATTATTTGGAAATAGAGATTTTTTCTGGATCTTTTGGCCTGCCTGCAGTTAAAGAAAATCCCGAAAGGAAGAAGCAAACTGGACTTAGCAGAATGACTTTATTAAGAGTTGGTTAGTTTTATAACACACATAGTATTATACGGAATGATATCACATAATTGACTTTTAATAATTGAAATTTCATATAATAGTAGAAGAGTCATTAATATGCGGAAAGGTTAAGTAGAACAATAAAATTTCATTGAAAATGAAGTATATTTGATCGAATAAGACTTTGCTTTGAATGGCTATGATATATACTTGAAGGTCAGACATTAATTTCTGAAAGAATATTAAAGATTACACTGGTCAACACGATTTTTGGTGCTAAGAAACAAAACACATATTTAGCTAATCTGATGGGGATGATTACAAAAATTACTTTAGTTTTTCATGGTTAGCTACCGTTTTTGCTGAAGTCGCTCATATTTGAAAAAAAAAAGATCAATTTATGATCTTGGCTGATCGCAAAATTTAGTTAAGTTTCTACACCCATCAATTTAGTTTAGTTTCTACACCCATCAATTTTCAGGTAGGCCGAGCAATTTATGTCAGCCACCTGAAATAAACTATTTTTATAAGAAAAAAGTGTTTTTGAGTAAAAAAAATCTAAAAATAGAAATAACGAATTTTTCCAATTTATCGTCAAAATTGAAATTAACTGATAAACTTTATCAGTAATTCACTTCAGTAAAACTGTCAATTAAGGCGACATAAAAAATGAAACCCTAACATCTTCTTGGGATTCATAGCCATGTGATTACATATAACGGTTGTCTTGTGAAATCTTCATTACATTAATTAAACTGCTGTTAGGGAGACAGATTGTACATTTGTGTGTTAGATCTAATTTTTGTGAGTTCTATGTTAGACCCCGTCCAAAATAAATGTAAGTAACCACTATAAAATAATTACGACAAAGATACAAAGTAGAAGTAGCGTAACGATTCTTCCGTCTTTTGTTATTGACAGTTTCTCTGTAGAACATTAGGAAAGATCAAATTACCTAAATATGAATATGCAAAGCGTAACGTAAATGCTGAACTAATTTGTATTCTTTTTTTAGCATAGAGATAGATATCAAATGACATGGCTTCAACGAGACGATGCAAAAATAATCCCAACTTATTTTGCTACACATGCAGCGAGTTCACATCGAAAGCCAAAGAGGAAAACGATATTTGACTTTTACAAGAAAACATATCGTGCTTACTATCACGTCGAGCTTGGTGATTAGGACAAATCATGAGCCGCTCACATTGCTTGCAAGATATGTTTGGAACACATGCGACAGTGGACTTCAGGTGCGCGAAATTAGCTGAGATTCACTATTCCTATGACCTGGAGTGAGCCAAAGAACCACTCTGACGACTGTTACTTCTCCTCAGTTAGTGTTGCGGGAGTGAACCAAAAGAAACGCAGATCTATCAATTATCCTAGTCTTTATTTCGCTATTCGACCAGTGCGGCATTCAGATGATTTGCCCATCCCATTCTTTCACGAAAATTTTTTGAAACTTGTTGAAAGTGACGAGTCTGATGCTGATGTAAATGAGATATATAGCGAAAACGATCCTGACTATGTTCCTGAAACCGTTCCAGAGCCGTTGAAAAAAATGAGCTGAATGACTTGGTTCGAGACTTAAATTTAAGCAAAGAATCAGCAGAACTTTTGGCCTCTAGACTCAATAGAAACACCTGTTAGTAAAAGGCACAAAGGTAACATTCTATCGAAATAGGGATGCTGAATTTGTACCATTCTTTAATAAGAATACGGATCTTGTTCATTGAAATGACGTTGAAAGCGTTCTTCTTCGACTTAGGCATCCACAAATACGATCATGATGAATGGAGGTAGTTCATTGATAGTTCAAAACGTAGTTTGAAATATTTTTTACTCCATAATACCAACATTAATGCGCCCCTACCTATAGGTCATTCAACACACAATCGAAGAAAAATCTTATACTATCAAAAAGGTCGTGGAACACATTGACTATATGAAACATAAATGGGTTTTATGCGCCGATTTGAAAATGGTAAATTTCCTGCTTGGTCAACAAAGTGGCTACACGAAATTCCCATTGTGTATGTGGGACAGTAAACCAAAAGAGGAGTACTGGAAAAGAAAAGATTGGACAACCCATCGGTGAAAAGAACATTATTAGTGAAGTGTTAGTTCCAAAAGAAAAAAAATCCTTCTCTTGCATATCAAACTGGGATTAATGAAACAGTCTGTAAAATCACTCGACAAAGAGAGTAAGTCGTTTCCAAGACTTAGCACCTAAAAACTCAAAGCATGAGTGTTTGATGATCCTGATATCATGAAACTCATTCAGGATGATAAATTTGTTAATTTAATGAATGACTTAGAATTACGCGCTTGGACATTGTTTGTTGACGTTATGAAAAACTTCCTAGGCAATCGCCGGGCCGAAAACTACAAAGAGTTAGTGGAAATGCTGTTGAAAAGTCTACAGGACATAGGGGCCAATATGAGTATTAAGGTCCATTTTTTCATAGCCATCAGAATACAAATAAAAATGCTTTTTCTTTCTGGAAATGAGGCACATCAAAAACGGTAGCTAACCAAGAAAAAAGTATGGCCATTTTCAAATCCAGCGCCCTCAAATTGCTAAAAAAGATGTTCGATGTCTCGACACCATTTTTTTGGTGGACCAGTATTGCGAATAATGGCACTTTTAGAGTCGATGAATTTATAAACGTGCACATTAATAAAATATATTTCAAAGTAACCTGAATTCACGAGCAAATCTACAATTTAAAGGAAGTATTATTTTAACTTACTTTGAAATAGATAAATTTGTTTTTTCTATGTCTATCTATTTATATATGTCAGTGCGACTATAACATTTTAAGTCAGTTGTCCTTATTATCCTAAAATACATATGACGAAGATATGGCAGGAGAGAAAAGAGTTTAAAAGAAGTATTAGCTTAATCATCCTGTCTGCTTTTACGTTTTAAAGTTTTGTCTTTCATGCGTGAAGAAAAGTTCAAAGTTTCATTCTATTTAAGAAAAACAATTATTCAGCTGGAGAGTGAATAGTCTGATGATATCTTTTTTTGATACCGAGTTTACATTTTAGTCGCAAAAGGCAAATGGAACATTTGAGGTCATTATAAAACTTACCTTCGAGAATTTATACACTGATTTATATAATAATGTTTGTTACATTTTAAAGTCAAAAGAGAATGAATCATTGGCGCATTTTGTTGATGTATTTCAGTATCGCTACTCGAAATCAAATGGTTACTGATCGAATGTAATGTAATCAGTGTTTCCCAAAATAGACAGTGTTTGTCTTTTAGGAGACTTGATGTTATCTAAATGTGCAGTAAAGATTAATTAGCATTTACTGTAAAAAATCAATACCCACAATGCAGTTTGGCTGAAAAGTAATCATTTTCATTCAAACTGTATATATTTTTGATATCTTGTAAAAATCAATGAATGCATCATTTAATATGTTTATAAGAAGTAAGCTTATTTGTTATGATTAATTTTCGCCAACTTTTTTATGGAAATTAATTTATGAGTTCATTTTTGACGAAATTTTTCTTTTTGTTATCAGATTTGAACTCGTAATAGTGAATTTGTATAAATATTTCAAACTTTTTATATCATCACCGAAGTGTTTTTTTTCGTATGAAACAAATAATCATAGAATTTCTTCAAAATAATCAATTATTGTTAGTTATCATTTTTAACTATGATTAAATAAATCATGTATTTTTTGTGATAGAATGACATCAATTTACAAATGATTGCAAAGAAAATAATAAGAAAGAAATATAAGATTAAAGTTAAATGATTGAGGAAGCAAAAAAAAAAAAATGACTGAGAAAGAAAAAAGATAAAGGATTGAAAAGAAAGGGAGATAAAGCATTGAAAATGAAAGAAAATAAAGTGATCAAGAAAGAACAAATGACATGATTGAGAAAAAGAAATAAATTAAATGAGATGATTCAATAAGAAAGAGAGAAAATAGCAAATTAAATGAGAAAGGATAATTTCAAAAGAGATAAGTAATATATTTGAATTTCTCAAGAGGCAAGAAATTAAATAACATATTTATATTTACTCAAGGTTTTTTGTTTTTAATGAACTAGCTAAATAAAATGAAAACACTTTTTGCACAGAAAATTTTATCTGTTGCAAGTAATGTATTCGAAACCTTTTCGAGTGGTGTTCGTAACAATAGGATATTCAATCCTCAGATAGAGCAGGTCAAGAGCGGGACCGGTAAATATTTAAAGTCACATTGTTTTTTTTTAATTATAAAATGCATATATACTTTGATATTGACGTAAATATATACTGATCGAATATACGGAAGTAAATCTTCAAACCAATTCAGATAAAGTTAAAATGTTTAAAAAAAGTATTCATCATTTGCACCAAATTACCACAATGATTCTACTCATAGAATTGTTATAGAAAAACTAACAGAGAGATGAAAGAAATTATAATGTATTATAGATAAATATATATATATATATATATATATATATATATATATATATATATATATTAAAATGAAGAAAAGAGATTGAATTAGTTTTATTGGCGACGCATGAATAAACGATTGATATACAATTAACTTGATGGAGTTATGGCATTGGTCTACAAATGATATGATTTTCCACGAACTCACTATTGATCTCGTTCACTTTATTAGTGGCGCAGGACCGAATCTCACTTACAAAGTAACAGGCATCACAAGAGAGAACATATGTGCCTTCTTATGCTTTACTCAGTTTATTATTATTTGGCTACTGTTGCAGCAGTGACTTGACAAAGCGTCATAGCTTCACAGAAATACCGGTTCCTGATATAAAACCAGCCACTAAATATTACCAGAGAAAAGTTGTTGATCTGAAGAAAAAGATATAGGCAATAAGGAAAATAATTTTTTTACTCAAACTACTTAAAATGCTAGAGAAATGTTGAGAAAATACTTTGACGGAAAGTCAGTGTTATGGGTGAAGAGTTGCCATTGATTGTCAAAGGTACCATGAATAACATGGCAGGGAACTAAGCTGACAGAATAAAACGTAACAAGCCCAACCTTCACACATTACTTGTTTGCTTATTCAGGGAAGAGACGCCATTATTTGATCTTTATCTTTTGATTTAACGATTCCACATCATTTCAGAATAGTTTGCTAGGAAAAAGAGATTTTTCAATAAAAAATGTAATTTATGGTTTGCGATAAATAATTCTAATGCAAACAGATCAGAATAGGCATTTTGAAATTAAATTTACCTACGATTTTCAACCGTAATCTTCGTCTTTTATAACATATGAAGTTCCAAAACCCAATTCTGATTATCTTTTGTAAATATAATACCACATAAAAATTGGATCTCACGTTTATTCCGCACACGCACGCACGCACACACACACACATAAACATATATACATTGTGTGTGTATGTGTGTGTGTGTGTGTGTGTGTGTGCGTATATGTGTATTTTTATGAGAATCCTACGGGATAGGATAGTGAAAGATGAAAAATATTTTACAATGACATGGTTTGTCAGGGATGTACAAATATAAGACCTACTATTTAACCTATAACCGGGGGAAATGGATTCATACCTTCCCCAAGAGTATTTTTGCCTAAGAGAATGTAACAAACTCAATGAGATTTCGAGATAAAATCCTTAAGAACCTTTAGAATTCGCAGCATTTCATATCTTAACGAGGAAGAGAAATATACAAGGCCAAATGAAAAGAGTACATTTGGGTAGAGTGTTGTTCTCCTAGAGTTTAGCATCGGTCATGCTGATGATAGGTAGATAAGGTTCTCCGTGGTGATTAAATGAAAGAAGTTAAAATGTACAAGCCATTTCTTGCAGGCCCTTTACGGGAGCAGTTGCCAGGTTTACTTTATAGTATCTGTTGGACTTGTGTTCGTCGTCGACTTTATTTCGTATCCAATAATTTAATTTCTTCTTTTCTGATCGCTTCCTTTATGATGATGGCGTTTATGACTACGTAGACCAATTCTTGCATGGAAGAGCTGATTACATTGAATGTTGGTGGAGGACGAGATAGATTTTGCCGAGCCTTTCTTGTCTTTTGACGTTTTCCTTTTTTGGTGGCTTCGAAGTTTTGGTTACGATTGTGATGGAACGCCGCTAGTTGGTAGGTATCGGGATCATGTTTCAAACGACTTAGGCTCAAGTCCAGTGGCTTTCAGTGTTGTTTTGAGTTGGTCCTTGTATCTTCGAAGAGGGCAACACCGTGGTCTTACGACTTGACGTGGAAATCTTTCATTCCTGGCCATCGAAGAAGTTTAATGATCAGCGACTCGATGATTTGACTGTCGGATTTTTTTTGGTCTGGGTAAAAATCGTAATTCCATTTGATGTTCAAGGTTGAAAGAAGCTTTTGCTGGTGAAAGTTTTACAAGAGTTGCTTGGAGATTGAAGAAAATCAGAGTAGAAGAAAGTGTCGATGGCGTGAATTTATTTAAGGTGGACCTCAACTTGTCTATGGGACGATTTTCTTTATTGGTTAAGATTTTTTCTCCATTTATCATTCAAAGCATTTGCCTATAACTTTATTCATTTCTATTTTCTCATTTATTGGTTGTAACGTAACATTTTTCATGGAAAAGGATGTATTTTCAAATTTGTAAGAAAAGAGTTTCGAATAGTAACGTTATTTGGTTTTGTTTATTACTTTCATTATTGGTTGAGAATAGTCAATTTGTATTTATTTTTCAAATAGTTTTAACAAAAAATAAAAAAAGGTTCTCATATTTGATAGTTTTATACTTTTATTATTTATTTCTTAAATTATTTAATTATTGAAATTATTTATTATTATTTAAAATAATAATAATAATAATAATAATTCTTAAAGTGGTACAATTGACGACTGTTTACTCCGACACCCAGGGTAATATATATATATATATATATATATATATATATATATATATATATATATATATATATATATATATATTAATAGTAGTACTCATTTTGAAAAAAACTCTGATAGCTCAACTTGCAGATATGTCAGGACAAATTGGTACCCGAGGAAAAAATTGGAAATAAAAAAGAAAGAACTAAAAACATCAGAAGACGAACAAAGTCGTAAACTAGAAAAAAACAAAAACAAAAACAAAAAAAAAAGAGTAGAAAGATTAAACGTAGAGGGCTCAATACGCTAAGTAGAGCGGTAAACTAGAATAAATGCTAATGAAGCAGGCAAACCTACCTAGGTTTCACCTAAACGGATCTTCAGTGTAAACTGAAGATCCATTTAGGCGAAACCTAGGTAGCTTTGCCTGCCTCATTAGGATTTATTCTAGTATATATATATATATATATATATATATATATATATATATATAAAATCCTAAAGAACGAAACGTGCCACACGAAACCTTTTTCCATTTTGTCATACATTATCTATCTATCTATCTATCTATCTATCTATCTATCTATCTATATAGAAAAAAGTTTCTTGTAACGCGTTTCGTCCTTTAGCACTTCATAAGAACATTTTTCCATTTTGTCATACATTTCTCTCTCTCTCTCTCTCTCTCTATATATATATATATATATATATATATATATATATATATATATATATATATATATATATATATATATATATGTGTGTGTGTGTGTGTGTTTGTGTGTGTCCGTTTTTATGTGTGTATATACATGGTGCGATGGGGAAATTGCGCATTGTTTGTTTTTGATTTTGTTGGCTGTATAGTATGGTATGGTCAGTCGTGCACTGCCTGTGAGAAAAAAGAGCTTCATGATGCAATTAACTCCGTCAGAAAATTGGAAACGGCATGCTGTACTGCTTGGCATTCGCGACGGAAATTCCAGTACGAATATTTCAGAGTGTTTGGGTGTCAGACAGTGCAGAGGAATCGGAAAGAGTTGGATGAGTCTAAGCTACGGTAGCTCGGAAAACTCACTCTGACCATCTTAATAAAAAAAGAACTGAATTTGTTGGTGAGGGCCTCAGACTCAACACGGAGGCCTAAATCAAGTACCTTGAGGAAATAGTATTGCTCTGGGTCAAGAGTGTAACAGCTGGAACACTCTTCGCCTGGCAACAAGACTCTGCTACGCAAGCAGAAGAACTCAATCATGGCTGTCAGACAATTTCTGCGACCAAATCACCCCTTACATCTGGCCACCTAACTCCCCAGACCGCAACCCCCTTGATTCTTATGTGTGGAGCGCAGTTGAGCGAGAGACCAACAAAACTTTTTGTAACACCAAAGATGATCAATCACCAACTTAAACAAGGAGACCGTCCAAAAGAGATGCAAGAGATTCCGAAGTCGCCTGGTTGAAGCCAATGGCAATTTTATTGAATAACTTTACTCGTTAGTATTTCAAAATAGTTTTGTTTAATTTTAGTAAATATTTCTATTGAAATGAGAGTTTTGCGTAATTTAGACGACAATTTATCCATGGAATCCTGGTAGATGGAAATCGTCAGCTCGGGAAAGTAGTCCATATAAGAGAAGAAAAACTCAGATCATAAACCTCTGCTTGCCTTGCAGCCATACCAATCACCGGAAAGGTTTTGGGGTGCAAAATCTGACGACAAATCCAGAGCTGTAATCCCTAAAACATTCCGATGCTATGTTTTACTTCGTTCTGCCAACTCTTTCGCCAATTTCTCATAAAACCCTGCTCATTCCTGTGCATTGGAGGGGTCAATAACCTCACCGCGATAGCCAAACACGGGAATCAGTTGTTTACTGATGGGACGATTCTATGGTACTTCTATGGGGAACTGACCACAGGCAAGAGGACACGAAAAGAAAAGAAACGGAGTCTTGCCGCTGGTGAGAAGCCTATCCGAAGGAAAGAAAATACAGTTACATCGGGGAAGAGCGTCTTCACGTGCATTCGTTGCAATCGAAGACTGTCACTCCATTATGGGCCTGTGTCACATCATTTAGGGCACAGATCCATGATCTCTCGAGATCGACTGATGACACACATAATCATATGAAATGCTAGTTGTATTAACTACACTGAAGATGATTTTATCTAGTTTCGGATCTTTCAAAGATAATAATGATTATAGTAATACTAATAACGAGTAATTTTAAAGTCAATATTTTCAAGTATAAATGCTGTTTATGAACATTTGTCTGAAGTTAGTGGAGATATTATGGTCATTTATATATTATATATATTATATTTATGATGGGTTCGTAGACTGTATTGTGATCCGCAAAGTTGTTGGTTAAGATGTATGTCGTCTGAAAAAAATGGACATTGAACGAACGACATATATAAGAAGATCAGAGAATTCAAAATGACATGGAACATGATTAAAAGCACCCGATCACTAAACATTTGAACAACATCATCATTAATTGGACCAAAAATACTCGGTCTTGAGTGTAAAAAAAATGTTAATTAAAAATGAAAAAAAGCCTTGCCGGCAGTTTTAAATGAAATACACAGACACACCACACACACACACACACACACACACATATATATATATATATATATATATATATATATATATAGAGAGAGAGAGAGAGAGAGATAGGGAAAACTATGACAAAATGGAAAAAGTTTTTATGAAGTCCTAAAGGGCGAAACGCGTTACAAGAAACCTTTTTCCACTTTGTCGCATATTTTTCCCATTATTGTTCTCGAATATAAAATATATATCGTTATCTCGTATATATATATATATATATATATATATATATATATATATATATATATATATATGTATGTGTGCATTAAGAAAGAAACATTAAAAGATAAGGACCCCACAAATCACGGACATTACAGACATTTGAAATGCCAGTAACAAATGACATAAAGAAAGCAATAGCACGTAAGCTGCCAGTTAACAATAACACTGAAGGAGAACGAGTGACGCATAGAGATGATCTGAGTGCCACAGTGATCTGGAGAATCAAAGAATACATTAAAGAGGCTAACAATCATCTAGCCGACAAAAAAACTACAAAAGTTTTACCCACAGACCCTCTTCCCGTATACAAAAAAGAATTAACTAGCTCATTAAGCATGCTGCTTTGCAACTATCTAATAGACAAGGAACATGTCCAACACTTACACCCACAAACATCACACCTGCTCGCTTCCATCTACTTCCCCAAATACACAAAAGCAACAACCCAGGAAGGCCGGTCATTTCATCATTCAACTGCCACACGACCAAAATTTCTAAATACGTAGACCAATACATACCTTAAGGAAGCACTTAGTAAAAAAAGAAAACAAGACACCCCAGAAGTTATCATAAACCTCATGAAGCATATTCTTACATTGAATACTTTCAACTTCAATGGAGCACACTACCTACAGCTCCATCATATGCTACAATCTTTGAGGAGACTCATATCTATCCCCTCATCAGTAGCGACTGCGTATTCTATGCAAGATATATCGAAGATATATTCTTTGTATACACGGGCAGTGACAACAAACTTATCCAATCCCTCATGATCCTAAACACAGTATATGACTCAAGTTTGACAACGAAAATTTCACAAGATCGATAACATTTTTAGATATTTTTTTACATAGATAAAAAGAGAAAACTACAAACGACACTACACACTAAAATCACCGACAGCTTTGTCTTCCCACCCTAATCATCTCAAGAACTTCCTATTCACAAGCACTTAGACTCACAAGGATATGTTCCAACGATGAAAAACTAAATAAACACACTCAAAATCTCGAGCATCAATTCACAACGCGTGGCTATAAACAACACCTAATCAAGGAACAAATAAATAAAGCAATTTTCACACCTAGAGAAGACGCCCTTAGGTACATAATTAAATCCAAACGCATCCCTCTAATAACCACTTTAAATCCCACTCTGCCTCCACTCTCCCAGATAATCAAAAGTCGCTGGGAAATATTATATCTGAGGAACCCGGCCTTCTAGCATATCGTAGACCAAAGAACCTAAAGGAAATTATAGGTAGTGACTACATTTCAGAGGAAAATGAAATGAGGTAAATCCGTAATAAAATAAAAACAAAAAAAAAACAGGATTTTCCCAAACAACGTAACGACAAAAGGAGCTGTAACCACATTAAACGCACCAATTCATTCACTAGCTCAGTCACTAAATCTGCTTTCAAAATCTACCACGACTCTAACTGTAGAAGTCATAACACCATTTACCTCCTAGAATGCACACTATGCCAGAAACAATATGTGTGAAAATCTGAATGGCCCTTTCACTACAAAATTAATTATCACAATCGAATTAAGTTGGCTCCCCACGAAAGATTATTACCTGTAGAACAACGTTTCCGCCTACAAAAACACGATTTTAAAAGCCATGCCAAATTCACTATAATTGAGAAAATAGAAAAGTTCAGAGCAGATAACATTAGAAAATTTTTAGAAGACCATGAAGATAAATGGATTCTGCGCCTCAAAATACTCCATCCAGACGGGCTTAATCACAAATTTAACAACATAGATAAAATTAATATATAACCCCCACAAATCAAGCCCTACCCACATTTCTCCCGCACGCAAGACAGACATGCTTGCGGGGGTGTTACGCACACACCCATACTAATATACACACTTACACACATCATACTCACTCACTCCCTAGAGAGCTAAATGATAACACACACCCATGCTAATATTCACACCTACACACATCGTTCGCACTCACTCCCTAAGAACTAAATAAAACACACTTAACACAGACACATCCCTTTTCCAGGAACCAATAAAACTGTCAAAATGACCAAGGGAATTCAGAGCAGCATGAATCCATCCAGCCTTTATCTTAAATAGCAACTTAAAAGAGACTGACCAACACAATGAATGATCAAAATTTATCATAAAATAAATAGAACAAATGAAAACTACAGACAAAAGTTCATTTTCTCCATCAAGTCATTCATTTCTATAGTTCACTGAAGAATTTTTTCTCCTGATGATGGCCATGCTAGTCGAGGAATCTAATTGAAATAATAAAACGAAATATATTGATATACAACTGTGTGTCTGAACATTTTAATGATTTAATTTTTTAATATTTTTTATTGTTCAAAACACACACACACACGCACAAACACATATGTATACACTTTTTTTTAAAGAAAATATATATGACAATTGTAAAAAGTTTTTATGGCGGGTTTCAACCGTTAGGACTTCATCGGACTGAAATAATCCCAAAGACTTTTTAGAAATTGTCATACAACTTTACTTTCAATACTGTTTTGAAATATAAACATTTAAATATTGTTATCCTATATACAGCAAGAGTAAGTGAGCCCCTAAGTTAAAAAAAATGTCTATTTTTTCCAGATGATCAACTCATCTTAATTAAAATATATATTCTTAAGAAAAAACTTTATTAAATCAATTACAACATCTTTCAGAAACTTTTATCAAACTTGAATAAAAATATTAATCAAAAATTAAAATGTGAAAAAGTAAGTGAAACCGTACATTTAATATTTGATGACTGCTGCTTTTGAAGTTACAATTATTTTTTTCTTTAATTTTTAAGAAGTTTTCTGTCAGTAGTGAAAGTCGATTTGTAACCATTCTTTTTGACAAAACTGCCACAACTGATCGATTTCACCTGGCTTTCTTGCATGCACTATTTTCTTTCACTTGAATCACATATTTTCAATTGGATTTAGATCAGGACTTTGATTAGGCCATTACAAGATTAGAAATTTCTTTTTATTAACTCATTCTTTTGTGGATTTGTTTTGATACTTCAGTTCATTGTCCTATTGGAAGTTTCAGCCCCAACATAAGTTCAACTTTTGAACTGAATACAAGACACTCTCGTTCAAAATTGCTTGGTATCTTGCAGTGAGCATTGGGGGGACTACAAAGGTTACAGCAAAGGTTAAGCCTGGTCTTGTCGAACTCTATTGTTTGTATGCAGCCATTTCTTGATGGTGAGATGTCGTCATACTAAAGGCCTTCCATTTAGAAATAATTTGTTGCACGGGGGAGAAGTGCGCAATCCAAATGGTTTTTATAGCTTTTTGTAGCCTTCTCCATTATTGTGTTTCAAATATGTGAATTTTAAAGCTTCAGGAAGTTCTTTTGATCTTTGCATATATATGTTTTAAATTTGTTCTCTGACTGCTCACTTTTGAAAACACAGTGAGTTATATTGTTTGACTGCAGTATACACAGCTTACCAAAACATCAAAACGTATCATTTTGATTTTTACACATGCACAAAAAATTATTTTCATGTAAAACAAAAATACAGAGTATAAATATAAGGGTTCGCTTACTTTTTGCACATCTTAATTTTTAATTTTTAATTAATATTTTTTATTCCAGCTTGATATATTTGAAAGCGGTTGTAATTCATTTAACAAAGGCTTTTCATAGTGAATATATAGTTTAATTAAGATTTGTTGATTATCTGAAAAAAAGAGACAATTACTTTAAATATTATTTCAGGGTTCAGTTACTTTTGCACAGAACTTTATATATGTATATATTTTTGTATATATCTATGAGAAAGAGATAAATTTGTATAATACGTTACATAAATTATAATGAATTCTTTTAAAATTAGCATCATAAAATCACGAACGTCTTTGGTTTTACATTTCTCTTTTCAGTTAATGAATTACTTAAAAAAAAATCAACGTCAGTAATAGTATATCACGCCATAAATATGAATTTCTGGCTATTTAAGATAAACAGAAATAACTACACCATTTTTCAAGAGGCACCAAACACTAAATTCAAGCCTCGCTAATAGATTATGAAGTTCCACGGCTTTCATCTAACGTTTTGATAGTTGGGAGTGAACGTCTCCTTTCTGGTACGAAAGCTGGTCTTCCCTTCTATTTTATTTGGCTTCAGCTAGAATGTAGTTTCAAATCTCTCAACCACTATTCAGACACTATTTACTAAAAATAATTTACTATTTACTATGATGTTGCTCTCATTTATATTCGTTTATTTAAAAATGCTAACGATTTTTGATTTATAGGAGAAGCTGACAAAAAAGCATTCTTCTTTCTTTTGAAAGAAAACCAGCTAGCATAAATAGAAATTGAAAATATTTATAATCTTTTCTCCCCGTGAACGAACGATCTTATTATGAAAGCTTCCATATAAATCCAAAATTATTCTAGGCATGGATGCACAAACATGTGAAAATGAATAGTTTTGGAAATCATAACGTCATGATTTTTATTGCTATGATAAAAAAACTGACTTTGAAATTTAGTTTTATATATATATACGTACGTAACAAAATGTTTTATATATATAAATGTACGTAACAAAATGTCATGCAGTTGGTTGTGGACCTAAATATCACACAAAAGACTTAAGGGTACAACTTATTCATTTATATGATTTTGACCAATTGCTGCTAGATGGCTTCGTTTGTTATTTGTAAAAAACTTAGAACTTGAGGTATTTCATAAAAATATTTATTTGGTAATTTAGGCTGTAAATTCAGATAATTACAGATAATAAATTTAGAAATTAATTTTTTATTTTATATCGTACAAATAATACCATTGTAATTCAAACGTATTTAAATCACATAAGAAGCATTTAAAATACAAGAATGAATTTAAAGCAGACGAAAGAGTTTACTTCGTTTGAATTTGTCGGTTATATTTACAATTTGTTTGTTATCATTGGCTATTTCACAACTTTTAATGAAACTAAGAACGCAACCAAATCATTTATTTAAGCGGTCTATGTGTAACGCGGGCAAACATTTTCTAGACATGGCGGACATGAAAAATATGATGTAATTGAGATTTGTTATAAACTATTGTTTTCTGAAAAGATTTCCGATCAAAGTGTTAAATTAGAAAATCAGGTCAAAATTCTGAAGCATATCCTGTACATTTATGTCCTCGATTATCTGGTTTCTCTTCTGATTTGTTTTTTTCTGAAGTGTTACTTAAATTGTAGGCCTTTTAACATCCTTATGACAGTTGCTATAATTTTAAAATTTATCAGGAAAATATATATTTAAATCTGTTAAATCTTCTGAAATTTTCTTGTAAATATATTTATGAAATCTGGAATATTTAGCTTATTCAAAAGGCGATAAACACTTAAACGTTAACATTTTCAATTCGAGTAACAGATTATAAAGTATTAGCGAAAATCTTGCAGTAGCTACACTTTAGGGTTTTCTTCAAAGAGCAGCAGGTGTCTTTTGGGACGGGAATTATGAATAAAAAAAAATACTATGTGCTATTTGATGAAGCCGCACAATAAACGATAGGAAAATGTTACCCAAAATTCTGTTTTTTGTGGCAATTAGTGTATACGAAAGAAATAAAGGCGTCAATCTAATTGACTTTAATGCAATTACTTCACTTCAGATGACAGCTGAGACATACACCTGATAAGACATTCAACAAATGCCTTTAGTAAGATAAAAGAAGATCAATACCCACTTGTTTTTCTCTCTATAACTCATAACTAATTTGGGTGAATGGTTTACCGCTATTAGATTTAGTAACTAAGTTTTTATCGCGATATTTTGATAGGATTGAATTATCTAAAACAAAAGTAATGAAAATGTGTTATATACATGATATATAATGTTCTAAATATTGTAATTTTCGACAAAGTTTTTGTATTTGCTATAAAATACAGACCTGTTTATTGACAGCTTATCATTTGAATAAAACTATTTTCAACTGAATAACAGATACAATATTACTTGTATATCTATTTATTTTCTTTTTTTATTATCAAGTTATATATTTACTCATTTTTAATGCATTTCTATTCATGGCATGGATGGTAATGCATCTCCTACAGATTACCGTTCTTACTGTGAATTGCCATGGCTTATTGGAAAGATTCTGAAGTGGTTTCTCGTTGCCTTTCAACGGTTTTGAATTGAGAAGAGACTTTCTTTTAGGGTGGCTACCACAATTGACTGAAGAGTCCAGTTTAGCATGATATTTAATCCATAGTGGGTGGCGAGGAGACTGATTCATGCTTTTGTGCAAAAGTGAACAGACGATCCTGGAATTTGAACTTGGTTCGCCGATTCCACTTTCCGCACTGATAACTGTTACGTTACCAACACATCAACACACCAAAATTCCTAGAAACATATACAACCACGCGTTCACTTTTCTGTTCATATCCATCTATGTAAGAAAAATCAAAAACTGATCTGCGATATTTCAATTCGTACAGCTAATCTCATTATGAGTTAATGAGTGAATTTTAATGCCTAAAATGAGTCTTATTACAATGATACACGATAACAAGACATAAAAGGAATATTTTTAACTAAGAAAAAAACAAAACAAAAAAAAACATACACATGCATAGACATTTATAATCTAAATTCTCAGAGTACATCACATTTGCTATATTTTCTCCAGATATATTACAGTGAACGTCTTTATAGAAGTAGGGTGAATTTGAAATATGTACACGTATACAAAGAATACTGTAAAGTATGTCAATATATATTACCCGTAATAATGAAAATATCGATCATAATCCCCTACCATAACATTCGTCTTCTGAACCTGAATAACTTTAAAATGTCTATATTGCCAATTTGCTTATCACAAGAAAAGAGTTTCGTTCATGATGATTTGTATTGACTCAGAAATCTTTACTTTCTTTCAAATCTAAGACTTTTGACATTTAATCTTGTTATTTCCAATGGAAATTCGGATCCCGACAACTATCGTCCCTCTGCAAACTTAGAAGCGCTTCGTATAAAATTCTGACTTTTTTGTTTGTATTTATGGAATGACGAGTTATCATTATTATACCCTGATTTTATTCGAACTGGTGTCCTCATCATTGAACAGTGCATGTGTGTAGTGAAATGGCTAGCGGCGTGGAATGAGAAAGTGGAGAGGAGAGTTCCATTCCAGTCGTGTTCGTTACATTCACTTTTGCACTTAAGAAAAGTATGAATCTAACTTCTCACCAGATATGGGTTAAATAGTAGGTGTGAAGAAAACCATTGTTAACAAAAAAAAAAAAAAAAATGGTAATACCCACTCACAAAAATTCTTACATTCTAAAATATGTTTTATTTTAAATAGCTCACAACGGGCTGATAATCCGTAAAAAAATAAATCGAGCAAAAACTGATCATAGACTAAAATATAAGTGATTTAAAAATTAATTTAATCAGTCTGTAAGATATACGGTTCTTCCAATAGACAACAAAATGTAACTCATTTTCAGTCTTTCACAATTAGCTCTGGATTTATAAAATACAGAAATTATGTGATAATCGCTTCCATTTTATATTCAACAACGATAACATAATAATAAAATGCAATTATTCAAAGCCAATAACTAGCAGATTATTGCATATTTAACTTTATTCACAGTTGGCGCAAGAACTCTGCTTTATAAAATCTTAAACTGCATATAGTAGCTCAGGAAATGCTGATGAAATCGGAAATATTTCCTCTGCTAAGAATGTACATTAGGCATTAATCTGACAGAAAGATTCTTTTACATCGGCAGCATAATCAAGGCTGAAGCATACGAATTACTTTTTTTAATTGTTTTCCGATAACTTATTTTTATTGAAATTATGTTCTTTTCAAAAAACGGTTTCAAGTCTTTTTTTCTAAAATAAAAGAAAGCTAATGTTCTGGCTCCTTTGCCATTTTTTGAATATTTGGAAAGGAATGACTGCAAATGATTATTTATTTAGTGTTAACTGTAATATTATCAGCAACACAAAAATTGAAATGAAAGCGCTTTTCGTATTCTTAGTGTCCATCGCAAATCAATTAATAAAAATTATCACTAAATTCCTATTCTCAACATAACAACAAAGTAAAATCCGGAAAAATCATCGGATTCTGTTTAAAAATACTCAGAATTTGTAGCCTTCAGTACTTACATGAAGAGGGCAAATACTTTTTAGCTCCTCCATTGCTCCAATTATTTCATATTCAAAGTGAAACCAAAGGCTCATGAGATAATTCAAAATAGAAAAGCGGAGCTACCTGAAAAGCCCAATGAAATATATTGTTCTACCCAGCAAGTCTATCGCAACCATAATTGAAAAGAATTTATCTTAACTGCACATAAAATTTGTTACAGCTACTTCTAAAACAATAAAAGATTTAATTAATACAAAACAAAATAAACTAAAACTTGAAGGAGGAATTTACTCTATTACCTGTCATAAGTGTCATAAGGTATACAACCCCAACGAATTTAATAAAAGATTATATGAAGACAAAAGGTATTGCTTACAAAACAACACGGTAAATGCATTAGTTTTTTTTTTACCGCAGTGAAACTGACCGTAATTTTGATTTAAGTAATGCTATTCTAATTAAAAAAAGAAATCAATTAACTAAGACTAAAATATTTTAAAATGCTTTAATCTCTAGATCTTCCATAGTAAATTTATGTTCTCAAAGAATTTTACCTTTCTTGTCAGATCTTATATTTATTAACAAAAGTGATGTAAATAAAGCAAAAACAAAAACAAAAAAGAAACTAAATGAAAACTGTTAGACTACCCAAAACATATATTTAAAAAAAAAATAATTTAAATTTAAATTTCCAAATTAAATGTGTGTGTACTCTGTAGTAGGGAGGAACAATTCCAGGCCAAACACGGATATTTAAACAGGTGCTCATACCCGGGTTTCAATCGCAATGTGTCCATCAGGTGGTGAGGCAAATTACATTATCCAACACCTCGCAACCTCGGGTGTATATGTACGTATGTAAGTATGTATGTATAGTTAGACGGATAGATACAGGGATACATTGTTTATTTGTTTAAATGGGTGTATGTAATTGTATAGAAATGTCAGGTTTTAGGTATATATGTTTATGCGCACGTATGCGTATGTCCGTATGTATATATGTGGGTAAATGTGCATATATATGAAGGACTGGATGCGTATGGATATATGTGTGTATATGTATGTATGTGTGTGTGTGTATTTTTGTATTTATAATTATTTATTTAAAAATATGATTCCAACGCTACATAAGAGTTCTCATGTTTCAAAACAAGACCCGAAAACTTCAATATAATTATTTGAATTAAATTGACGCTCTACTTTTGTATCGAGCACTATTTTTAAAAAAAAATAATAACAAAAATACTAAAGAACTTTGGATTGTTTACCTAACGAGTTCTTTCCTATTTTCTATATATTT
>OZ010586.1:62501616-62514690 GCA_963932145.1 Acanthosepion lycidas
GATTCGTTTGCAGGTCTTCGGGCGAGAAAAGCAAATATATAAATTATCAATAAATCTCGAGTGTTGTTTTATTTAATCTTTTCTCTTTGTGTGGTTTTTGATCTATATCGATTTTCAAAACAAAATTCTACCTGTACGTATTGGGTGTCATCGATTGCCAATATTTTCTCATTTTGCACGGCCAACTTCTCGAATTTATCCTTTCTCATTAAACTTTACATTATATCAACTTTCTATGTGTGAACAATTTCTTTGATTTAAGATCCTTTCCGAATATTAACATAATTCCCTTTTTATAATTTTGCATTAGGATCTATTGTAACTGAAAATGTCCTTATCATGCAGTAAAAAGAAAACAATGGAATTGAAGTATTTATGTAGGTTGAAGATTATTTACCAAAATCAAGATTTGTTTTATACGGGTGTGTATATATTAAGCATATATTTTTCTTCTACTTCAAGCGATATATAAAATATATTGAATAAACTAATCAAATACTTTATTTCTGTTCCGCTAAACGCAAATATATATTTTTTCGTTAGATTTTACATAAAGAAAAAAATCATAAATCTATTAGAAGAAACTATTAAAGGAAAAGTCATCCATTCACACATTCGCATCTTACGAGGGTCGATTTTGGATGCATGTATGGATTTTTAATTATTATCAATACAATATAGCTTTGTGGTCGAGGTTAGAGAAAGAATATTTTGATAAAATTTTCCAGGTCCTTTTTCGTTTTTTTTTTTTTTTGCAAAAGTCACAGATAAACTAATGAAAGTAACGTTTGTTTAAGAAACGATTATGGAAAACAAAGTAATTTCGCTGAAATATATAATACGTATAGCAGAATAAAGTATACTTCATTTTTAGGGTTAAAATCATTTCTAGAAATATATACAATTATTCATTTGAGTTAATTTTAATTTTATTACCAACGATTCTTTTCGAGTAAAACAGCACTTCGGACCATGGATGGCAGAGTATCGACTCGAATTCGAGTACACCTACTTCCATGATTTTATTGTTGATTTCTTTGCCGCTGATTACGTCTCTAGGGACTCATAAGTCCGGCGAGTAACCAACTTGTAAATCCGAGACCATTAATAAGCATCAATTATCGTTCATGTGTAAATATGTTTTACTAAAGATGTTTTTTTTTATTATTATTGAAGAATGATGGAATACTGGTCAGTATTATACAAACCTTACCACAAATCAACTCTGAAAACAACATTTCTAGAAGTAAGAAAATCTGGATAAATTTTCTGAAATTCTGGATTGAAATGTTTTGCTTTCAGTGAAAATTAACCAGTCTAACAATAGAGCGATTTGAAAGTCACGACTGCAATATGTAACAAATAAATTATAGTAGTCAAGGAAGATGGCATTACATTTTGTTGCTTGGAGTATGTAGATATATGAAAAATTCGAGTAGCAAATATAAGTTTATTGAATAATTTGGGAGCAATAAACATTTGTGTTGTGAAGAAGTCAACAATAGTGATTTACTAAGCAGAGCTTAGATGTGACATAAAGCCAAAGTAAGCAAATGTTCGATGTGACACAAGATTTGACCTTTTCTTATCACTTATCCTTGACTGATTATTTTTGTTTGACATTATTGTATTAGAAAAAGTTCATCGGTGCATTCAGCCTGTTGTGAAACATTTTATGTGCCTGTATTGTACAATGATAAAATCGGATATTTGTTGAGAAGAGCTTTCATCGACTCTGAAATTAAACTTGCTTATTATCGAGCACTATTTCGACATTTATATGATAATGTCCTTGAGATAGACTTTATGCAACTATCTTTACACAATAGAAACAAAGAGACTTTAATTTAAACTATGCTTTTAAGAAAAGTTTATTTTCTTTAATTTAGTTTTTTTTTTTTTTTACAAATTAATGAAATAAGGCTTTGCTTAGTGTATAACAAAATGTTAAACGGACTTTAGATGTAATCAGCAAATCAAATCTCATGAATTTAATTATTGTGAAGTTTTAGAGCTGCTTGGAAAATAATCAATATTTTCTCTTCATTCTGAAGCAGTCTCTTTTTAATGATGCAACTATGCACATTTATATATGTGGAAAATTTAATTGAAATCGCTTGACATAGTTTATTCATAAATTCTACTTTTAATCTATATAATACACGGTGTTGGTGGAACGTTTCCAGCTTAACCTAATCCTAAAATCTGACCAAATATTAGATTTCTTGGAAAGATTTTATTATTAGAACCCCAAAATTACACATGCATATATATTCATCATTCCAGGCTGAAATTCTATTATCACAGTGTGGAATATCTACTAACGGAAGTCATAGAAAGAAAAAGAATCTAAATAAAATCGCGTCACAAGAAAACATTTTTCCATCTTGTCATACATTCCCCCTCCACACACACACACGCACGCACACACACACACACACACACACACACACACACACACACATATATATATATATATATATATATATATATATATATATATATATATATATATATATTATCCCTCACCACTAATACGACGCACTCTTCAGGTGATAAATATGAACTGACAGTTACACAATTTTGAATTATAACATATCTGATTATCACAATGTTGCTGTAGTTATATATTAAGCTTGTATTACAATTTTTAGATTTTCAATTTGAAAATTATATTTAGCAATTAATATAATCGGGATTTATATATGCATATAAAAAGAAAATTAAAATATTATATATTTGAGTGGGGAATATTCATATTTTAATTTAAAAAAATTATCTAATTAAAGGAAGATTACTTGTTCTTATTAAACAAGAATATAATTATTTAATAGTAATATATTAAAAATAGACTGTAATTAACATTAAAAATAACAATTAAAAATTAATTAAAAATGAAGAATTAAAAAATGTAAATTAAAATGTTTTTGTGTGTGTTTAAGTGAGTCATAATAGACATTTGTTCGGGTGAGTGTACCGTAAATCGTCTATATAGGCTTGTAGTAATTTGACCAATGTAATTATTTATGAGTTTGGTTTCATCAGGAATACAGTTCCTTAAGGGGCATCTTAACTCGTAAATAATGTTGGTTCTTTGTAGTTTTGATTTTGCAGGTGTATTGGTTTTTTTTATGACAAGATTAGCTGTTTTAAATTTTTTGTAATAGATAATTAATTTTCTTGTTCAGCTCGACTGGGATTGTGTATTTCTTAATGATATTTTCCAGGTTCTTTTTTGAACCTGGAAAATTTGACATGTATTTGGCTTTTGTAGATGTTAATGTTATTGTTTTTATCTGTATATTCAGCATCGTTATTAGTTATTTAGAATGAAACGGTCTAATCTGTTGGCCAATGAGGTAGTTAGGAAAACCATTGTTATCTATTGTCTGTTTTACATTACTGAGTTATTTAAGGAAAAGCAGGATGAATTCACGTGTGTTGTCTTTAGTAAACTTTTTATAACTTTTATTTTATAACCTAAGTGGGCATTCACTTTTAAAATTAAGGTGACAAGAGATTCTGCTAGCGGGCTTCTTATATAATGAAATGGTGAATGTCTTATTACTTTATTCTACGAGAACGTCTAAGAATGGGATATTTTTTATCACTCAGTTCATAGGTAAAGTCAAGGACAGAAGTTTTTCAAATGTATTTTTGAGATTGTCAATTTCTTTTTTGTTTTTCACTAAAGTAAAATATCGTCTAAATAGCGGGCATATATCTTGGGTTTTGTGACTTGTTTAAATATCGTGTTTTCTACGTGGAACATGTAGAAGTTGGAGAAGCCCGGGCCGAGAGAATTTTCCATACTAACACCATTAATTTGGGTGTAGATATCGCCATTATGGTCGTAGAAAGGGACTTTAGTTTTAAAGGCATGCAATAATTTTTTGATGACATTTGTTTTGATGGATGGAGGTGGATAGACGGAGTTAAGGATTATGTCGATAGTTTGATCGACGGGGGGATATTTGTAAATAAATTTTCAACGTTGAGTGATGCTAAAATACTTGGGTTGGTTGTTTGCTTTTTAGAAGTTAAAGGAATCCGTGGGTTGATGTGATGTTGTAATTGGTAGGTAGGTATGGAGTAATGATATCGTTAAGGAATTTTGATAGCTCGTAGATAGGGTTTGGGATCTGGGAAAAAATATTAACTATGAATACGGCCACAATGTGCTGACCGTGCTCGGAATATAAGAGATTCCTATAACGTTAGGCATAAAAACTCACAAATGTACTTAAAAAATAAAAACACCCTTGTAATGGCTAAAAGAATAGCCGAAAGCGCTCGAATATGCAGAAAATTTGGCCAGATTTTACACACTTTGTGTTCAGAAAAGAAAACACTTAATTCAGATATTTGTTTGACATGGTTTCATCATTTAATCCTAAACAATAGAGAAATATTTTTAAAATGAGAAAATGTCAATTCTTAAAAAAAGATTCTGGACAATCATGTACAGCATATTTTTCCTGGAAAAGCAGAAAATGAAGATGGCGCCATTTTGGGGTTATTTTGAACGTTTACTGTGTTGAAACTACTTATAGAAAGACAGCCTAAACTTTTCACTTCAGTGTTCCAAAAACAAATCAAATCGCACATTTCTGTCACAACTCAAGTTATTTCCAGATCCAAGTGGCAGGATTAGTCACATCAAAAAAGATTTGGCCTCAAGTTGTCACGAATATTCAGATTACAATCCTAACCCCTAAAAACATTATTAAACCAATTATAATCAAACAGAAGTTATTTTATAATCAGCGAGCTATGAACAAAGAAAATACCGAATAATCAGTCTATAAAACTCAAATCACTCGATAGCCAATGTTAACCATCAACGGGAGCTGTACTAGACTGGCCAATTATTTTGCTGTCAAGAAAACGTAATGTACTGCAAACGCCACAGAAAATGTTAAACTTCAAGTTCAAGTCTTAAACTTCAAGATCAACAAGATAAACTTCAAGTTCAAGTCTTAAACTTCAAGATCAACAAAAATATATCGACTTATAACTGTGTTATTGTTTCTCTTTAAAATCTATCTTCAGCTTATGGATCTTTGCCAAGAACTAACGATGTTCATATCCTAATATAAACACTAAGAAATACAACTTACGTTAATGTTTACACAGCTAAAAGTTTGGAAACATCTTAAAAACGAACATTTCTGAAACTCTTGTCATTACACATTCATTTCTTTTGGGAAAAGGAGTTGAAACTGTAAAAAATGTATTTAATCACACAGATTGTGTAAAATATTTCAACAAATATATAAATATTTGTAAATGTTTTCTTTCTCCTAACGCTCATAACATTTATCAGTTTACTTGAGTATTATTATTCACTGCTCAGTCTATTTACGAGTGCTTACAAAATGGCGTATAACAGAGATGTAAACAGGAACCAAAGTAAAATATTTTGGCGAATAAGATTTTAACAAGGACTCAAAACGTCATGAAGACTTAAGCTCAAAATGGATACTTTACAACAATGTTTGATGACATTTTCTAGGCGATATATTTCAAGCCAATTCGACTGTAGTAAAATAACATATCAAATCTCGTTTCTAATGTTCTTGTTCCCCGAACAAATGAATATTCAGAAAGTATCTCAGCAACCATTGCTGTTATAAATAAGATCTATTCTATTTTCCCATTTTAATTCCCCAGATTAAACGACTAAATAATCTGCTTTCGAGAAAAAAATTGTAGCAACAGTGAAATAGATTGTGGAGAATGGATTTTTATTTTGGAATCTAAAGCCTGAAAAGAATTAACGGATTCTATAAAAGCATAAATCATTTACAATCAATAACGGCAAATCTTCATAGAGCGGTTATCGAATTTGTAAAGGTGAGATTGAATGGAAGTGTGGAATTGAAAAGAATGAAGGAAAGAACATTTTTTTGGTTTGTCAAGGGAAAGAAAAGTTTGCAACATAACTCGAACGAAGTGAAAATCTTACAAAATAAAAAATGTAGAGGAAATTATGAACCTATTTGCACTGACATGTGTTCAACATTAACGTCCCTCAGGTCAAGATTTCTCCAGTTATTACAAAAACGATAACTTTTATGATCATTAACAGTTACTATATTACATTGCAGTGACACAAAGTAATTAAAAGTCACTAAGTGTTAAGAATGGTATGCAACTAATATATTGTGATAAAGCCAAAAATCAGGCAAAATATCAAGATCTGGTTAGAATTTTAAAATAATTTTTACGATTATTTTTAAAAGACATTATGAATGCGGTATACAATATGGTTCGATCAGTTTCGATTTGATTCAACAAAGCCATATTTAATTCCAATCACTTCTAGGTTACATCCTACCAATACTTCATAAATCGTCAACTATTCCATTTTTTTCAACGAAAAACGGAAAAGACTTATTAGAGACACTGATTTGTTTCAGTGAGAAAGAGAAAGAAATAAAGAGAGTATTTAGCCCTTGCTTCGTTGATATGAAAATATTTCCATTCGTACCTTCAACTTCTTTAAATAATGACCTGCATTCATTTTTATGATTGTTATTACAATATTTTGTTGAAGTTGTTAAACTCAAATATTTACCTATGCAATAAGGAATTTTCCATGAGTATTTTACAGCCGTCAAACTCGCATTGAGATCATTTATCCATTAAATATTCTGATGCATCAGAAAATTCAAATAGGAAAACAGTCAAATTTTCACTGGTATTGCTAGTTTATCAAAAACTAAATTCTTACCTAATAAATAAAAATAATAACATGTAATAAATGTCACGACTATTTCAAAAACAGTAAGAATTAACACAAGACGAATTAACATTAATCCTGTATAGCAAGAATTTATGAAAGACTGCACATCTAGGAATCTAAATAAAACATTTTACGAAAGGAAAATTTTTCAATATAAGAGTAAGTAATTATTGTGAGTCCGGAACTACCTACACAATAGACTCTTCCAGGTCTATATTAAGTATGCGACACAACACTCTAGAGTCAGAGAGAGAGAGAGTAAGAGCCGCGTACGACTACCAGTATTGGACACTAACATATAGTAAGCTCCGCTTACACTATCTCTGTAATCTGTTGTTATATCTTTCTTACATCTAATCCGTATTCCGTGTTTTCTTTCTGTGGCCCCGACTTTGGCCCCACATCAGTAATTTAAGGCGAAAATGTACTGAAAATGCGCTAATCTCAGAATTCTCTACAGTAAATTTACACCCAGGACCATTTTTTGAAAGAAATTTTCTTTTATCCGACATTATTTCTTATGACAATTAACATTATTTTTAGTGGGTACTCGTATTTCAGTTGGTATTCCTGTTCATTTTATTAGACACCGTGTTCTGATGAATGGAGCACGTAGCAGAATCGGGCCAGATATAGGACAAAAACAGTGCAGGTTCGTCAAAGACACTGGAACAAGGAACGCAATATTCATGCTTAGAAAGTTATTGGAAAGAGCAATACAGATGCAGAAGAATGTGTATCTATATTTTATAGACTACGAAAAGGCATTCGACAAAGTACGCCACAAGGACCTGCTAGAACTGCTCAGCAACCTTGATATATTCGGGAAAGATATCAGAATAATCAAGAACCTATACTGGCAGCAAACGGCATGCATTCGCACCGAGGATAAGGTCAGCGAATATACAAAAATAGAAAGAGGCGTAAGGCAAAGATGTGTGTTCTCACTGGACTTATTCAATCTATACAGCGAGGCAATTCTCAGGGAACTGAAGATCCTACTAGGATTCATCATTGGCGGCCACAATCTTACCAACATAAAATACGCAGATGGCATGATACTGATAGAAGACACGGAAAAGAAACTACAAAACCTCCTACAGAAGGTAGCGAGAGAGAGAGAGCGAGAAGAAAGCAACCACCATAAACTAAAAGAAGACAGAATGCACGGTCATCAGTAAAAGGACGTACCCAAAATGCGATTTGCAGGTCGGGGAAACTAAAATCAAACATGTGCAGAAGTTTAGGTATCTGGGAAGTGTTCTGACGGAGGTCGGTAGGTGCGATGCTGAGATTCGAAGACGGATTGGGATGGCCAAGGATGGCCAAGGATGCATTCCAGAAACTGGGTAGAATACTGTGAAACAAGAGGATTTCTATGGTGACAAATAGAGTACTGAGATGCTACGTAATATCTGTCCTACGGATCAAGTATGAACAAGTGATTTGAGGCGGCGGAGGTGTGGTTCTACAGAAGGATGCTGAGGATATCATGGACTGAGCATGGGAGCAACGATGAGGTCTTGGAGAGGATGCAAACAAAGAGGAAGCTTAGCATAAGGAAGAGGCAGATGAAATTTCTGGGACTCGTGATGAGAAAAGAGGGCCTGGAGAATCTATACTCACGGGACGAATAGAGGGAAAATAGTGCCTGGCATACGTGACGGGCTTGGGCAGGTGAATGGATGGCAGACCGGGATTTTGGGAGTTGGCAGAAACACAAAACCTGTTAAGAGCCACAAGAGATAAGGGTAAGTGGAGGGCCATGATCGCCTAGGTCCTTAAAGGATACGGAGAAAAAAGAGATAAAATAAACCTGCCTAAATTGAGGAGTCCTACTACCGTTATTTATGTTTCGAGTCCGAAATTGTTGCCAACAGGTATACATTTATATAGACAGACCCAAGGAGAAAACAACGCATTTTCGTTAATAATTTTATTTAAAACTTTTCGTGTCATGCATGCTCTGCGGCCGAACTTTGGTTGAAAAAGTAGTTTCCCCGAGGGAAACGAAGGAATGTAAGTTCGATTCCTGTCGGAGATGCAATTTTTCTTTCGTAGGAATTATCAATTTAGCCCGTTTAATAAAATAAAAACGAAAATGGGGATATCAACTCAAACACATGGATCCACTAAAAATAACGTTTATAGCAATAAGAATGCAGGACCATACAATATATCTCCTTTTCTCGCAAAATTATTGCCGATACAATGTGGAAGAATTAAACCAATTGCGGTAAAGATAAAAATGAAAGCAAATGTTTTAAGTTCAATGAGATATGCTATATGTTGGATATTTAAAATGTTAAATTTAAAGCAGAGCGTTTGTGTATCTTCAACATTTCGCTGGAACTGGTATTTCTTTATTTTATCCACACTTCCTCTTTTAAACGTTATGGAGCTGAAGAAATTCTTGGAACGAAATATATCACTGAGAAGTTGATATTTTTCTCATTCTCTTAACTCTTACTATGTAATATATATATATATATATATATATATATATATATATATATATATATATATATATATATATATATATATATGTGTGTGTGTGTGTTTATTAGGGCTATTAAACATATTTCATTTCATTGACAGAAAAACTATTAATCTCAACGTGAAAAATGATCTAAACCTGAAGAAAATGTATTTCTGTCTGAAATGTAATTAATTTCTTTTAGTGATTTATTTAAATTCATTTACTTTTTTTATTAGTTGTCACAAATATTTATTTTTGACTGTTTCATAATAACAAAAGAAAAAAAAAGGAAAAGAAAAGCAAAGAAAAAATTTACTGTTTTATTTATTTCAACAAAGATTTCGTTTGCATACTTTTTAAGGATTTCAACGAAAGATAGGTAAATGAAACAAATGATAATTCTTTTTCCAGAGAGAAGTAAGAGAAGACATAAAGTGTCTAATGAAACAATAGCAACATATTTATGGTAAAATAATTCATTTTTACTGCATGAACTTTATGCTGAACTGCCGAATTGCTCGTGCTTTATTTATTTTCTTTGAGACTGGAATATAATTTTGTTCGTCACTCAGAGGATCAAAGCACAATTTTAATTTTACTATTGAAAATAAGAATAGTTTTATAGAATAGACGCCAATACTGTTCAGTTCTTAAGGAAATCAATTATGAATGTACTTTGTCGGTTTTATATTTCTGGTGACGAATCGTCTGTGATACTAGCTTTGATATGCTAAACTTATTAAATATGCCGACTCAAAACACTTATGAAATTTTAAATGTGCATTTCTTGATATTGTGAAAGTTACATATCAATTAATTAATAGTCTTTATTATTTAACAAAAATAATGTGGTTGTAAACAGCACCAAAGTTACTGACTTAGAAAGACTAGAGGATCGGCTAAAATTTACCGCGTGTCCATGCACCTGAACTGGTAAAGACTAGAGGATTGGCTAAAATTTACCGCATGTCCATTCACTTGAACTGGTAAAGACTAGAGGATTGGCTAAAATTTACCGCGTGTCCATGCACTTGAACTGGTAAAGACTAGAGGATTGGCTAAAATTTACCGCGTGTCCATGCACTTGAACTGGTAAAGAGTAGAGGATTGGCTAAAATTTACCGCGTGTCCATGCACTTGAATTGGTAAAGACTAGAGGATTGGCTAAAATGTACCACTTGTCCAAGCACTTGAACTGGTAAAGAGTAGAGGATTGGCTAAAATTTACCGCGTGTCCATGCACTTGAATTGGTAAAGACTAGAGGATTGGCTAAAATGTACCACTTGTCCAAGCACTTGAACTGGTAAAGAGTAGAGGATTGGCTAAAATTTACCGCGTGTCCATGCACTTGAATTGGTAAAGACTAGAGGATTGGCTAAAATGTACCACTTGTCCAAGCACTTGAACTGGTAAAGAGTAGAGGATTGGCTAAAATTTACCGCGTGTCCATGCACTTGAATTGGTAAAGACTAGAGGATTGGCTAAAATGTACCACTTGTCCAAGCACTTGAACTGGTAAAGAGTAGAGGATTGGCTAAAATTTACCGCGTGTCCATGCACTTGAATTGGTAAAGACTAGAGGATTGGCTAAAATGTACCACTTGTCCAAGCACTTGAACTGGTAAAGAGTAGAGGATTGGCTAAAATTTACCGCGTGTCCATGCACTTGAATTGGTAAAGACTAGAGGATTGGCTAAAATGTACCACTTGTCCAAGCACTTGAACTGGTAAAGAGTAGAGGATTGGCTAAAATTTACCGCGTGTCCATGCACTTGAATTGGTAAAGACTAGAGGATTGGCTAAAATGTACCACTTGTCCAAGCACTTGAACTGGTAAAGAGTAGAGGATTGGCTAAAATTTACCGCGTGTCCATGCACTTGAATTGGTAAAGACTAGAGGATTGGCTAAAATGTACCACTTGTCCAAGCACTTGAACTGGTAAAGAGTAGAGGATTGGCTAAAATTTACCGCGTGTCCATGCACTTGAATTGGTAAAGACTAGAGGATTGGCTAAAATGTACCACTTGTCCAAGCACTTGAACTGGTAAAGAGTAGAGGATTGGCTAAAATTTACCGCGTGTCCATGCACTTGAATTGGTAAAGACTAGAGGATTGGCTAAAATGTACCACTTGTCCAAGCACTTGAACTGGTAAAGAGTAGAGGATTGGCTAAAATTTACCGCGTGTCCATGCACTTGAATTGGTAAAGACTAGAGGATTGGCTAAAATGTACCACTTGTCCAAGCACTTGAACTGGTAAAGAGTAGAGGATTGGCTAAAATTTACCGCGTGTCCATGCACTTGAATTGGTAAAGACTAGAGGATTGGCTAAAATGTACCACTTGTCCAAGCACTTGAACTGGTAAAGAGTAGAGGATTGGCTAAAATTTACCGCGTGTCCATGCACTTGAATTGGTAAAGACTAGAGGATTGGCTAAAATGTACCACTTGTCCAAGCACTTGAACTGGTAAAGAGTAGAGGATTGGCTAAAATTTACCGCGTGTCCATGCACTTGAATTGGTAAAGACTAGAGGATTGGCTAAAATGTACCACTTGTCCAAGCACTTGAACTGGTAAAGGTAGAGAAAGCGATGCTCGTTTGCAAAATATCTCAACAGTAAAGAGAATGTAAAACATTTTTCTAACAATTAAATCTCCTGATAATTATGTAAAGAGCAGCTATAATTGAACGCGAGTCACGATTCTTTCGCATTTTGTATTTGTATGAACAATGTGAATGAAAGTGATCTAGCAATGAGGCAAGTGAGATTTTAAAGCCTGAATATTTGAGATATCGACCGACAATTACAACACATATAGTTTGAATTATATTTATTTAATAAAAATGTTGTATCTAAGTAAAGTGCATATCTAAATAATGAAACTTAGCACTCACATCGAAGAGGCAAGTTTTTCGTTATATATATATATATATATATATATATATATATATATATATATAAAGAAAAAAAAACTTAACACATCATCGAAGAATTTGGTAATGTATTTATTTAATTATTTTTAATATCTGCCTCATCAGACGGGAAAAAATAGTTTAAATTTATCTAGATAATATATTACATCACAAGTGAACAAGAAATATATGTCTAAATTACTTGACTTAGAAAAAAATTTTTCTGGGGATTTACAATATTGAAGGGAGGAGTGGAGGAAAGAAAAAGGAGAAGCAAGTTGCCAAGACAATGTACAGGTTGTAGGAGTGGGAAGTAAAAGTGACAGCTAGAGAAATACGTTGAAATTAAATAAAAATTTATATCATCATCTAATTTACAATGCAAAAAGAATGCATAATCTTTATTTAATGCTTTGTAGAATAGCTATTATTCACTTCTACAGCAACCAACCTCTTCTTGTAGTTCTCAATTAATGATTTGCAAATTTTAGTTGTCATTTTGCTCCAATCTTCTTCGCATATTAGTCTTCAGATCCGGGATATTTGTTGGAGCTATCGATTGGATTTAAATTTTCAAATAACGCCACAGATTCTCGATTGGGTTTAAATCTGGGGACAGATTTGGTCATTTCAGGATATTTACATTATTTTTAGCAAACCATTTCTTCCTAGATTTTGCAGTATTCTTTGGATCATTATCTTGCTGGAAGATTCAATCAGGAGAAAGTTCAAGATTTTCAACCGAAATCATTAAATGTACTTCCAAATATTTTGATATGTTGCGGCATTCATTCTACCATCTGTTACTGATATGTTGCCAGTACCTTTTATATGCCCAAACCATGATGCTGCCACCACCAAGTTTCACTGTTGGAACTGTGTTTTTTGTTTGAAGGTATCGCCATCTTTCCTCTATGCATGAGTTCTAGA
>OZ010586.1:62514890-62772390 GCA_963932145.1 Acanthosepion lycidas
TCCGTATATAACACTACACACATACATATACATACATACGGATACATACGCACATTTAACATATACACATATATAAGTATGCAAATACACACACACACACACACACACACACACACATATATATATATATATATATATACATAGAAATGCACACATAAATACACACAAAAAACATATATATACACATAAATCAAAGCATACAACTTTCAATAAATAATGCAAAATAATTGTATGACTGCAAAATAAATCCAAAAATATTTCTTTCTCTCTCTCTCTCTCTCTCTCTCTCTCTCTATATATATATATATATATATATATATATATATATATATTAATATATATATATATATATATATATAGTAGTCACTCGATACCTGTTTGGTAAAAATCAGTCATTTGGTAGTAAAACGGGAGTGACCTCTTCAGGGCGCAGGCCTGAGCGATGGCATATAGAGGTCGTATGCTGCCCAGATTGGATGGCCCTCGTTCCCGCCGTACCAACAAGATCCAAATGAATATGGGCATTATATTTGAGGCTGGCTTGGCGGAAAGCTGTTAGTGTTGACAGCCAACCGCCTTCTGATCCCGGGTTTTCTGTCTAGATTTACTTCCATCGTCTTTTCCGTGTTTGGATATGACCGTAAGGCAGCTGAGGTTTAAAATCATAGTTTTCCTTTCCTTAGATGGACTAACGTACTGGGATATCTATCTATCTATCTATCTATCTATCTATCTATCTATCTTGATATCCTTAAAGTGGCAGTGGTTTCATTGCTAATTTCTGTTTTTATTTCAGAGCGATCAAAACCATCAGAAATTGTAATTCCAAGTTGATGACTACGGGAATCAGTCATCCTTCAACACCCAGACTGGAAAAAAACATGAGCAAAAGCTATAAGTTGGTGCAAAAATAATGACGCAATAATGTCGTTTTTCGACGTTAAAAAATACGTAAAAAAACGACATTATTACGTAATTATTTTTGCAGCAACCTAATACAAGAAATGTTCAAGGATATACCCAGATGATTACAAATACTGGTGGACAGCACTGGTGCTTATGTAAAATTTATAACACTGTACCGTGCTATACTTCTGATTTTATTCTGTTCAAAATAAGGTATGTTTTATGAAAGTCGACCAATAATTAATATAGTTATTACTTTTAAATACACCCTGTGTGTGTGTTTTTCTGTCTGTGTGTGTGTTTCTGTCTGTGTGTGTGTTTCTATCTGTGTGTGTGTGTCTCTGTCTCTATATGTGTGTGTGTGTGAGAGAGAGAGAGAGAGAGAGAGAGAGACATACACACAGACTGTGCACACATGTTTAGTAGATTTCCGTATACGATTTGTGTATACATATAAAACCCACATATATAAACCATACGTACATATCCTTTTAGATAGCATTTCGTGTTTATAGCTTAAATAATAGCAAATAATAAATGTGGTGAATAAGTGTAATTTTAAAACAATTTCTCAGATATTGTAGTTTTATTTATTACTATGTTTTTTTCTACATTTAATGGGGTTATAATTTCTATTGATATCGATAATCAATAATATCTTAAATTCTTTTACAAAGTTGAACTTTTTCTTTTAATCACTCGTTGCTTTTGTAATAGATTAAACATTCAGGACGTTTTGAAAAAATTTGCTCCTCTGATCTTTTAGAATTGGCTTTATTTGTTTCCTTTGCTCTCACGTCTTATGTTTTTACTGTTTCCTATTTTTTTAAACGATTATCTGCAAGAATAGAACAACTATACTGAAAAGTGTTTAAATTTTATTAAGCAGCATATCTACTGTTTCATATATTTAGACATCATTAATTTAAAGAGGGTAACATTCATAAAAATCTATTCTCTAATATATTACTCTCCTTACTCATTGTAGGCGTGATCGTTTTTTACTATTTTAAAATGCAATAGTCTAGTGTTTTTCAACTATCGGAAGTTTTGGATGACAAATATTTTTAAGACTACTTTCCTTTCGGGATCTTAATTAGATATTTTCTCACAGTTCTGTTGCATCTTCATATGATGAGCAAGAATTTATATTACAATTATGAAAACTGTGTCTGTGTCTTTAGGTTGGACACCATAACCAAAAGGAATATCCAGGAATATATATGTTTTGTACGTATAACCGCAATTGCACAATATGTGGTTGATCGCATAGGTTATCAAAGTTCACACCATGCTATTTCTAGTCAAATAAAGTCATTTATAGGAAAATAGTCTGTGATACTGAGTTTTGAAAGTTTAAGTTTAAAAAGGATTTTGACCTGACAAATGGTAAAGGTCAAATTCAAATGCTGAGGTCAACGGAGGTCACTTGAAGTAGAATTATGTATTGCAATCAAACAATTATAGTTTGAGAGATAATTTGGTACGTGGTGGCTAACTTGGGCAGAGAAACATGGGTAATACCGATTTGCAAGAATAAAATAGATTTTATTCAACTAAACAAAAGAATTAAAGGGATAAAAATTTGGATTTTTTTTCTGCTGTGCTTGTAAAATTTTGTGCAAATCTGAACATATTTACAGACAAAAATTCTAAAATCTTCTTGATTAGACTTGATTCTGTTAAAATGTTTTTAATCTAAAAATGGTTCCAAACTGTAAAAAATATCGGTGAATCAGCGAGTGATACTTTCCTAATTCTGTACTGATTAAATAACATAGTTCCGGATATTTCTGAAACTGTTCAGAATCCATCCGAGTTCCTCGACACTCTTGCACTGCTTGGTATTCCTCACCAATCGCTTCAACTAAATATTAGGATACCCGTCATGATTTTCATATATCTCAACTCTCGAAATTTATGCAATTTAATTTGCCTGTCAGGCTGATCATCCCATTTAACTAGGAAAGCAAAAAAGAGAGTATATCCTTTGAATTTAGGCAATTTCAAACCTGAGCGACTATCAACAAGTCACGAATAGCGTTAACCTGATTTCTTCATGCTTTTCTTATCTTTATTATTGCAAAACAACCATCCATGTGTAAACAGAAGGGCAGCTCCGTAGACAATGGGATCTGCTCATGAGAAAATATACACATCTCAGTATATTATTGAGACGCGTGTATTTTCTATTTCTATGTACTTTTTTAAATCGTTGTGCACAGGATTTTTATTGATTCACCCCAATCTAGCTCTGATAAATGAGGCGTGAAACCAGTTAACTCGTTCCAACTTTTTCTCCACTTTATTTCTTTCGTTTTTCTCTTAATTTGTCTTTCCATTTTTCGTAACAGCTATGGTAGATTTGATATTACTGTACTTGAATTTTTTAAATTATGTCCGTATATATTTCCATACTAATATTAATTTAGTAAATAATGAAATCATTTTATGCTATGCAAGAAGAAACACGTTAAAGAACATTTTATCCCTGAATTATCATATGTGATTATCTTTCCTGAGCAACATTCGGTATCCATGCTAATAATCGATAGACATTAGTTATTCTTGTCGGTATCTATATGCTATTATTGGGATGGTTCTTTGTTGGGAATTATGCATCTAAATGTTGATTGACATTTATCAAAAATCTAATCAATGCTTGATGTACAAGAGGAGTTTACAATGTATCTGATTTGTCAGGATTCCCCTGTATAATAAATCGTATTCTCCTCAATATTGGAAACCAAGAAACAACAAATAAGTGCGCATGAAACTTGAATGAATTAACATGTAAATCAAAAGATTAAGCAATGTTTGTCTATAGCAAATTTATGTGCGAAGTTCTATTTGACAAAATCAATTGATTTAACCCTTTCTCTAGTCAATTTAGTGAATACAAAATTAAGTCGAATGATTCTAGACCAACTGGATTTAAATATATATATTTCCTTTCCTTTCATACTTTTCCCAATTTTATATTTGTTTAAGTGTGATAGTAATCAAAAATCGTTAAACACATAAGATGTATTTAATTCGTTCTAGGCAACTGATATTCACACAGTCTTTTACACTCAAGTGAAATAGTATTGATATGATAAGATAATGAAAATCCATAAAAGGTAACACTTTGTATAATTACTGTAAAAGAAATTGTATCATTATAGCCTAAACATAATTTACATCCCACTAATTCGAACCTGTATTCGTTAAACATTTGTCTTGTTTACAAAGCCAAAAATCGTTTAGTAGAGCCAAAATATACTTATCAGTTTGATTTTAAATGTTTTTTTTCTTTGTAAAAAAAGAAACACAAAATCCAGTGTATTCTATTTTCGTTGAGTTTTCGTCAAATGAACATCTAACTTCTGAATTGTAATTTAATAAACGTAACTTGCACTAACAAGCAAAACAAAAACAGCTACCAACCCAAAATATCAATTTGTTTAATATCTACTAAGAGGACTTAGGTGCTGGACAATGACAACATTATTAATAGTATCTCTGGCCTAGTTAGTAGTATCTAGCAGACTATAAATCAAATTATTAGTCTTATCTGTGGACTGTAATTCACGTTATCACAGACAGTAAGGAGGAGATCTGAAAATATGTAGATGCAGAAAATAGTGAAAAAGGCATGAGCTACTTGAAGAAAAGTATTAGGTTGGTGCAAAAGTAATTTCGTTTTCTAACATATGTTACTATGTGAGAAAACGAAATTATTTTTGCACCAACCTAATAGAATTAAACTTATATACTTATGCTCCCTGAAAGTGATAATCAGTACTTGTTATGCTTCACGTCAACTGGAAATGGGGTGGAGGAATACGAATTCAAAATTATTTCATCAGAACATCTGCAATGACTTCAGCAGTGATTAACTTGCTTGTTGCAATGTATTGCAAGTTGCTTCGTCATAGAATATTTAATTTTCTGCTATATATGGTAATAGGTAATGTATTTTCGCTATCCAGCATCACATCGGTTTTTATTAAACTTCTTACAGCATTGAATGTAGTTTTTTTAGTACCGAATTTTAGTGTTTGCTTTAGATTTTGGGCATACATTCTTGCATTAGGAGATTTTTGCATTCCTTACTCAATATCATTGTTACCTATTTTATTTTCTATTATCCATTTTTTCAGTTTTGCCGTTTTGTTTAATATTTTATGTTTAGTCATGACTTGTTTGCTCTCCCAAACATTGTGTAAAAACCTGCTACAATGTGTTCGTGTATACCAAACATGTCACTCTCACAACTAAGTTGTGATTTTGCTTGCGGTGGACGAAGCTATTGACTCAATGTATTTGTTCCATCTCAGGTCAGCAGTCTAGTTGAGCGTCAGAAATTTTAATGGGGGGGGGGTAGGGATCGTTCTCTCTAGTGAATAAGAGAGAGCAGTTTTGTTTTTGAGGCATTAAAGTTAACCATCCAATTCTTGCCCCAGTACACAACCGATTGGAGGCTGTTTTCGAGACGAACGGCCAGATTAGTTTTGTCAACGACAGTAGATTTGTTTTTGAGGCAGGAGTAAATTGTAGTGTCGTCTGCGTAGATTCCTACTTGGGAATCTATGACGTCAGGAAGATCGTTGATGAGAAACAGAGTAGGGCCTAGGATGGAACCTTGGGCAACACCTGCGTTTGTGGGATAGGAGTCGGAGGAGAATCTGTTGAGAACGACTTTCAATTCACGGTTTGACAGGAATGATTGTATTAAGTCAAACAATCGACCTGAAATTCCATAATCTTGAAGCTAGCGAAGAAAGCCGGCATGCCAAACCTTATCAAACGCTTTGGAGACATCTTGAGCCATGGCACGAGCTTCTCTGTTATTATGAAGAGCTTGGTAAACAATTTCAATGATGGCCGTAAGTACATCAGCTGTAGAACAGGCAAAGCGGGAACCATATTGCTTGTCAGAGAGCAGATCATGGGATGTAAGCACTTCGGCGTTGATTAAAGCTTCGAATACTTTGCCGAAGAGGAGTAGGAGACTGATAGGACGGTAATTAGAAGGGTCGGGAGGGTCATCAGAGTTCTTAAAGATAGGAACAATGGATGAAGACTTCTAACAGTCTGGAAAACAAGATTCGTTGAGGCAGTAGTTATATTAGGTTGGTGCAAAAATAATGATGTAATAATGTCGTTTTTTGACGTTAAAATACGTCAAAAAACGATATTATTACATCATTATTTTTGCGCCAACCTAATATAATTTGGAGAGGGCAGGGACCGGCTTAGGAGCACATCTCTTCAGGACAATGGCTGTCATCCCATCTCCACCACTAGCCTTGTGGGGCTCTAAATTAGAGATAATGCCCAATACCGACGGGTTATGTGAAACTCGCTCAATAGATCCTTAGTTCAAAAGTGGAAATCGGGTGTTGGAATTTCCGAGCAGAGCATTCAGCCTTGTCGGCAGAAGAGGTCAGAACCTCGAACTGGTTGAATAAAGGAGATATAGAGGGTTTGCTATTGTTACGTATGCTCTTGCAGAGACGCCAATAATCCTTGGAGGCGAATTTGCGAGATGCAATACGTTCTTTCATTCGAGCAGCAAATAGTGACTTTGCTTCATTGAGGACACTCTTACACTCGTTACGGGCAGAGACAAAGAGATGTCTATTGCAGTCAGACACGTCGCTACGCAATAGGTGGAAGAAGTGGTTCCTATGGGCAATGTCAGCTGAGCAAGCAGCGAAGAACCAAGGGCAGGAGCGCGATTTGATCGTATATTTTCTTGAGGGGATGAAAGCTTCGATTCCAGCTTTAACCTAGTAGGAGACCTCGGAAGCACTTTCTTGAACGGGCAGCGTAAAGACAAGATCTCAGGGGAGATCGCGAAGTAAATCCCGGAATGAGTCCTAGTCTGCTCATTGATAGCAGAACGAGGTTCTAGTGGTAGGAGGTTATTTGCAGGGGATGTAGTTGAAGGAGATGTTGATAGACACTACAGCATGATCAAAGTTGCTAAGAGGGAAGAGCTGCGTGGCGCTACAGGACTCATGGATGGAGGTAAAACATAGATCGTCCCGGTTGTAAGAAAAACGTGTGGGGGAAGTGAACTATCTGCGTGAGGAATTGAGAAATTTAAAAATTAAGGGTTTGAATGACTGCAAGGTCAGTAGTAGCGTATTTAAACCACTTGTTATGATGGACGTTAAAATCACCAAACACGAATATGTGAGCAAACGGATGTAGAGAGAGAGAGAGAGAGAGAGTGTGTGTGTGTGAGAGACAGAGAGCCTTGTCAATGCTGTCAGAAATGCATTCAATTAGACCAGATGATGATGAGCGATAAAGTTAGAAGAGGTAGCTTACAGCATTGAGAAGAGATAGCCAGAGACACATGTACGAATGATCTGGAGATTCAAGAGACAACTCTTTAGCCAGCGGGAGAGTCCTTGAGGTAAACTCCAAGGTCATGCATTTGGGTTTGAGAGTCTTTTCTAAGGAAAGGAAGGTCACCGGGGATCGAGAGCTCAGAGTTGGGGATAGACGAATCAAGGTTGGTCTCACACAGAGCCAGTATATCCGGGCAGTTTACAATGAGGAAAGATTCCACACTGCAGAAATTGGTTCTAGTGCCACGGATGATGGAAAATGAAATGTTAAAGGTTTTACGTGATTTTTAAGGGATGGTTTAGGTTTTCTTTTTGGATCGTCGTTAGTTATCATGTGAAATTATGGTTGTAAAAAATGGGAAGCCTCGAAATAAAAGAAGCAGACGGTTATCAACCGTGAAGTTGGCAGAGAGTTGTTGGCCTCAGTGTTGGCCACCAGAGATGAATGCAGGGACACATTTCCATGCACGACATGGCCCTACAGACACACCGGTATTATAAAACTGTTGATCTGAGCGGCCGCTCAAGATGCTACGCAAGAGTTAGGGCTCCTAATTACCAGTTGGAAACAGCAACCAGAAAACTGTCAACCGTGTACCCTCAGAATGAAGAGGTAATATCACATACTACACACATCACAAGAGAAACGCGGCAGCACTAGTACAGAGGCCAGAGAGAAAGAGAGGGAGAGTTCCGGGAACCCCTTCCAAAACAAGAAACAAGGTGTGAGCCTCTACTCTTGTCCAAGAAAAGCGGGAGGATTATTGACCGGACGGTAGGAAAGCCTACCTATTACATATAACACAGACGACGACGACAACAACAACAAAAAAGGCTGCAACTGACAAGGAGTCCAAGCTGACACCAGAAGTGGGGATGGACCAAGAAAGTAAAGATGGAGGAGGTTTCTGTTGTACCACTCATTGGGATAACGCAGAGTTTGAGATTTCCATTCTGCACCTGGTGATTGTATAACTATTTAGTTAACTGAAGGACACAAATTTAAACAATATCTCTAATAATTTAGAAAAAAAAATCATTAAATTTCATAACATTTTACCCGTAATAAAATAGGATTTAATTGAATACGCTCATATTTTATACAATATTTGAATAAAATTAATTTAAGAATGAAATTTTAATTATTAATAGATATTCATGGTTATATCCAGGAATATCCAGATATATTCATGGTTATATCCAGGAATATCCAGAATTGTTAAAGATATAAGACTTCACTCGATTGGGCTAATCCGTACGAGTGGCATCTCATTTTAGACATATTAATAATTCAGTTTGGGGAAATAGTACATATGTCAAAATTTATTCTTATTAATTTTCTCATCCATTACATTTTGATCCAGTTCTCATAAACACACACTATGATATACAAACAAAATGAATAAACTGAATCGATTAGAAATTAATGCTTGAAAGTCAAATTCAGATTATATAATTTGTCTCGCTTCAGTACAAATTTAGATGAACTAATCTGGACAAGGTCCCATTATTGCAACAATTGAGAAGACTTAGAGAAAATTAAAAGATGTTTAGAAGTAATTTCATATAAATTTAATTCATTATGAATTACTATTTGTTGGGTGGAATTCAAGAATCCATCGAGCTATTATTGTTTATAGTTTCCTCTCGAAAGCACAGAAACGTTCGGAAATAGGTTTAAGGCGGAGTCTATTTTCGAATGAAAGTTAACATTTATTTTTGCCTTATATAACGATGTTAAGAGACTCATTAACTTTGCGGCGCACTTAAATTTACATCTATAATTTTTTGCCAAATATACACTACAAGCAAAGAGTTTGTGGAATCCCAGCATTTCTTTTAAAAAAAGACACCTTAAAATGTGATATTCTGTGTTTTTTTAAGTTAAAAATAATATTTCTGGAAGTTTATTTTATTTTTCAATCCTTCTCCAGGCACCTCTTACTATCAAAAAGTTTAAATTTGGAGTTGACTGTCCAAAATACATTTGCTAAATTATAAATGTTTTGTATGGGGAACATTATATTTTGTTTTTACCAATAACTACTCAGTAGGCTTTTCAATTAAATTAAATGTTAATACAAGTTTTAAATGTTAACTCAGCACTGACTAATGTTGTGAACAAAACATGTGTCGATTTCTCTATTTAAAGAAAAGAAGAGATTGTGCTCTTATGACAGTATTTTGATAGATTTCTAAATTTATTTTTTAATTTTCAAGTAATTTGCACAGACTCAAAGCAGCTAAGCATTGAAGCTCAAATTGAATTTTTACTCAAAGAAAGCTACTTTCAAAGATAAATTGACAAGACGCCAAAGATTTCTAGACAATTAGAAACAGGTGCAAATGTTGACAGAAAACTAGCTGGAACACCAAAGGTGATAAATGTTGCTGAAGATAATCATTTGATTATTGAGATCAAATGAAATAGAAGGAAAACTACACCAGAGTTGACAGCTGAACTTAGTTCCTCTGGACCGTAACCAGTGTCACCCTCAACTGTGAAAAATCAACTTAGCTCAGTGGGGCTCAGTTGGTGCGTAGCCATGAAGAAACGCCTGTTATGGTAGAGAAGTAAGGAGAAAAGACTATTATGGGCAAAAAAGCATAAGAACTGAAACTTGAAAGAGTGGTAAATGTATTGTCGTCAGCCTAGTCCAAATTTGAACATTTTGGTAGCAAGAGGAGAGTGTATGTTTGGAGAAAGATTGAATGATGAATGTGTGGTTCCAACAGTTAAGCATGGTGATGGGTCTCTTATAGTGTTGGGTGATTTGTGGGATAGAGGGTGGAGATTTGATTTAGGTAAATGGAATCATGAAAAAAGAACAATATCATTCAATTTTGCAAATATGTGCTATACCATCTGGTTAACTCTTAATGGGAAAATCCTCTTTCAAAAAGGCAACGATTCAAAACACTCTTCTAAATTATGTCAAATTTACCTAGTTCCAAAAATAAGAACATTTATAAAATTATGGCTTGGTCACCACAATCTTCTGATCTCTCTCCAACTGAATTAGTATGGGATGAATTGGATAGGAGACTATTGTATCATAATTTCTTATAGTTAAGAAAATACACTCTAACTACTGATATTTTACTTTTAAAAATTCAAAAATAACTCATTTTAAGGTGTTTTTTAAGAAATGCAGAGTGACCCCAAACATTTTGAGAGTAGTGTATATTTAAACGTTAAATAAAACTTTCTGAACGTTGTGAAAAATATTTACAGACTTTTCTTATCCTAATTGAAATATTATGGATATAGAAAAGTTGTTCCCATTATGCTTACAGATATTTTAAAGATAGTCAACTTGACATGCAATATCCAAACGATAAAATAGCGCGTCACATAAACGTATGATTATTATCTTAATTGCAAATTAACTTGAATTTTCCTTGGAGTTAAAAAAACAAACAAACTAATCAGTCTTTTCAATGTTTATAAATGTCAATATGGAAAGCAAGTATAAGCACGTCTTTCTAATACTTTTATACTTCATACTGATTCTATAGAAATCAAATTTTCTTTCTTAGAATTACTTTTAGTAATGACAATGATTAATTTTATCAGATCAGAAAAATAAATTAATTTATTCCTGAAACAAAGAAAATAGCGTGAGACAAGAACTAATATTTCGTTTTGAACCTGGGGAAATAAAAGTTAACATTTGTTATACATCAAGCAATACTTTTCTTCGGTCTTTAGTTAGCGTAAAATATAGAATTTGCCCCAGTGGCAATTATATCTATTATTATAAGTTAAAAGAATACCACCAGCACGATATGACTGTATTCTTAAAACGAGAGCATCTGGATTTTCTCTTTTATTGTTTTGAACTGGTATTGTTAAAAAAAGTGAATTTAGCATAAACAAACACGCACGCGCGCAGAATAATTTATTGTTAGTTAGATCCGTGGAAATTCCATAGAATTCATGATTTCAAGTGGGATATAGGCAGGAAAATGGCATATCCACTAAAACATTGTCCTAGTGTTTGAATATATACTGAAATTAATTCGGAAATATTAAGTTATTAGTTGTCATTAATGTTTATGATTATTTTAATTAGTTTTAAAATAATACTGATGCAAAAAGCCATATCATATTAAATAATATTAAATTCTTTCATATTCTATTTTAAACATATAATTTGACACCTTAATAATAACTTTAAAAATGCAATTTAAAAAAATAAAAATAATGTTTTTTCAGATACTGTTTTTACCATCAATAAAACGACGGTAACTAAAGGTAAGCTGAGTACTAAGAAATAGGAAAACTTCGCTATAAACAAGGAAAAGAGTACTAAATACTTGACCTCCTCTATAGCAGTGAGTGATGGACAAAGAGGAAGAAGAGACTTGAAGCAACAAAAATGCAATTCTGCAGAAAGATGCTGGGGATACCATGGACCGAACATGTGAGCAACAACAAAATTTTAGAGAAAATGGAAACAAAAAAGAAACATACTTAATACCAGAAAAAAGGCACATAATGAGGAAAGAAGGCTTGGAAAGTCGGATACTCACTGGACAGACCGAAGGCAAGAGAGATAGAGGAAAACTACGCATAACATACTTAGTGAGCTTGAGTGAATGAATGGCGGAACAGCGTTTACGAGAAATAGCAGAAAGACAAAATTTATGAAGAGCTACAAAGGACAGCGTCTTTTGGAGAGCCATGATCGCTTACGTCCAGAGTGAACACGACGCATAAAAAAAGAAGTCATTGCATAAAGAAATGTAAATATAAAAATTCACAAAGATCAGATTTTCGTATATTCTTTCATAAAATTCGCTTCAGTAATATAAATGTTTAATTTCATCAGTTCAAAAAAAAAAAAAAATGAATTAAGATTTAATACAAATAAAAATGTTCTTCCGAATCCAGGAAAAAGATGACAGACAAAAGAGGTCAAGTTAGCAAACAGCGAACAAAAATGACAGCGTCGTCATATCCCAAAAGTAGAGAAAATCTTAGTTTCATAAGTAAGTTAAAAATTCAAGGAACTTTAAATTGAAATTTTAATTTCAAATTGAGACTTTCTTCATATAAAGTAACGAAAATATCGAATTGTGACTGTATCATTGTTAGAAAACGTTTTTAGAAGTTGAATCTATTTACAATGAATTTCTATAGGAAACAGCAGATCTATAAAATCGTGAAGTACCCGACAAAAATAGATGATTATTACTGGGCACCATAAACTAATTATGGCTTTTTTTGCTAGACAAAATTGTGACTTTTTTCCCGTGACTTTATTACCGACCATAGTTCTTTCATTACAGAGAGATAATGCATTTTTCATTACAATCCGCACAAGACAGTCTTATAAGAATAAAATATAATCACAAATACTATTAGTGCTTCAGTTGCAGTTTATAAATGTTCATAAATAGAATGAAAATGATCAGATGAATTTCAAACTTTTTATATCCAAGTGTGTAGCTTGACCATTTTTAAATCTAAAAACAGTAACAGTTTACCTTAAAAATAAGAATAGTTGTTAATTTCGTGTCGAAAAAGATTATTTTCGCAGTACAGTGATGAAATAATGCTGTGATTATTGATTTTATATTTTGGAGGATTAATTTAATTTTCGCCTTTTGCAAACTGCACTTCGAACATATAGGATCTGCGAATAAAATACCTTAATATCACTTGTCGACAACATTTGACACTTGGAAAAATGGATGTATTTTAATCGAGTATGTTGCTATCGAATCCGAACTCATTTTTAAATTATTCTGAAAATTTTGTGTCACTGGATAAAAATAAATATTCTTTTGTCGTTAGGCTTTTGCAATTTAGACCAACATGCTTATCTTAGTTGTTGCACTCGCAACATTTTAGCTGATTTTCCTTCCTGCCTTCTTTTTTTTTCTTACTCGGTAACATTCTTAGATTGATTGATTTTTACGGTCTATCAAACTTTTGCAGACTATTGCCAGAAAATATTTTTAGGTCATAAGAATTTGGGGGTGATAATAAACTTTTACTGATACAAGTCCTTCAAATTAAAATCTGTTGTTAGGGAATTTGCGCGTAAGTGAATATAACTCGATTGAAATTGGAACACGGCTTCCATTACACTATTAGTGACCAGATTTCATGTTGCTTAACTTCGGTGATCATATGAGAACCGGAGTTTCAACGTGATATAGCCGCAAACCTGAAAACCTTCTTAGAACTGAACCCTTTATTCAACACACGGGCGTAATTTGCCCACCTTTCATGATTAAGAGCTATTTTATATCAGTTAATACTGAGAATTATCAGACTGCATCAGCTTCAATTTCTATGCTGAATCTTAAAAATATGATTAGTACTTTCCACGATCAAAATTGCCTTTTGTTAATAACATTTTTTCAACAGTTAGAAGTAATATATATATATATATATATATATATATATATATATATATATATATATATATATATAATAAAGCATTAGAATATATATATATATATATATATATATATATATATATATATATAAAGCATTAGAAAATTGACCGGAATCGCTTGTAGATACGGAAAGTTTGAAACAAAAGTAGCGGAATCGGCCGATTTCCTAATGTTCTATACTATATCTGCATACAAGAGAAAATTATAATGATTAAATATAAAAATACTGACCAATTATTGAATCAAAGGAACGAACTTATCTTCAAGTGTAGACAGAAGAACAGATTTAATATTCCCTAAAAAATATTGATTTGGAGGATTATACACTTGAAGTGCTGATTTTGTTTTATATGGGTACTAATATGTATGCGTGCGTGTATTCACATATTTGTATATTGCCATTTACGTGATTGTTTTGCCAACATCATTTATAGTTTTTAATTATTAATTATTTTTATATTAATATTTTCGATAATATTGTCTTTAATATTTTTATCCTTATCTATTTTTTAAATTTGTTCTTTATTTATCTTTTAATTTATTTAATTTATTTTTTTATATTATTCAATTTTATTTTTTTTACTTTTTTTAAAAATTTATTTTATTTTATTGGTGACCGATATTATTATAATTATTATTATTAATTTGAAATTGTGATGATTTTAATACATCTCTCTTCCTATATCATTCCCTATCTCCTCCGTCTTTCTCTGCCTCACTCTTTCTGTCTTCCCTAATTTTTAAAAATTTCATATTGAAATATTTATTTTTTCTTATTATTTTTTCCTTTTTTTCTTTTATCCTCGCCATTTTCTTTTTGTCCTTCCTATTTACCAACCTCTCCACAAAGCAAGATGTGGCACAAGGACAGTTTTTAACGTGTGGCGTTCCGAGATCCTGTTCGATATAGCCTCTTCTGGGTTTCTCTCTGCCAGGAGGCAGAGATAGATAAAAGAAGAAGAGAAAGAGAAACCTTCTCCTCTGGACAAATTGATTTAATTTCTAAAAAACCTTCGGTCTGAAGAGATGAATATTTAAATATATTAATATCTATATCTATATCTATATCTATATATATATATATATATATATATATATATATATATATATATATATATATATTCATGAAATAAATTATAATTATAACCGAAATGGCTTTTTAAGGATTGTCTTTACTTATTATTATATTGCTCTGTAACTTATTTTGAGCTCTCTTTGGATTAATGTCCTCCTTAGAATTATCCCTATATATATATATATATATATATATATATATATATATAGAGAGAGAGAGAGAGAGAGAGAGAGAGAGAGAGATTTTATAGGTGGTACAAAAACAATGTTGTCTACTTATGGCAGTCATTAAGACCGCCATAAATAGACAACATCGTTTTATTAACACACATGATAACAATTAAAAGGAAAAAAGAAAAAAAAAGAAAAACGAGCTAGCTAACAGGTTTCGAACCTCTAGCTAGATCGAGGTTAATAAAGGTATAATTATCAATAAAAGGATGGACAATATGTAGGGAAAACCAGTGCAAAATCCTTCTGTTTACATAATCAAGTAAGACACACACACACACACACACACATATATATATATATATATATATATATATATGCCCTCCAATATTTTCATATATATATATATATATATATGCCCTCCAATATTTTCATATATATATATATATATATATATATATATATATATAGAGAGAGAGAGAGAGAGAGAGAGAGAGAGAGAGAAAGAGAGAGAGAGAGATTCATGTCAGATCGAGACTATAATATGGATATCATGCGAGGCGCCAAACTAGTTCCAAAATATCTAAACTGTCAGCTGGATACAACCACTTTCGTTAGTCAACTTTAGAAACAAATTTTTTTCTGGAAAATTGTTTTAAGAGAAAGACTTCATTGATTTTAACCGATGCTAGCACTGGCTGCTCAGTCAATGGATGTGGAGACGCTTGATTATATATATATATATATATATATATATATATATATATATATAAAACTTTATTCGAAAATTATAACATAAATATGTTATAAAATCACTATCCCTTTTGTCTGAACGTTTCTGGTGTCTTATCAAGTGATGGTGCTGAATGTAGAATAAAGAGTTTTAAAGGTTCATATCAACCAAACAGGGGAAAACACTGTTACATAAGACATAAGCTGCATTGAACAATTAAAATACATACATATATATAATATGTATATAGATAATGCTTTAATAAAGAAAATAATTAAATAAGAAATAAAAAAAATAAACGGAATATATCTATATTTTGAAAATTTTAGTAAACCCCCAAAATATTCTGGGTTATTGACCTAATTTTAAGTCGTCTCCAACCTTGGAAATAACTTTGTTACATTTTCTTTTAACACTCAGACACGAAAGATAAAGAAAATGAATAATGAGAGGGTATGAGTAGACAAATGAATTATGAAAAGAAGAAATAACGATGACATGTGCAGACGTACAGGCGTACACACATACATATAGGCAGTGGCGCGCGCGCACACACGCACACACACACATACATTACACGTATTAGGTTGGTGCAAAAATAATGACGTATTTTTTAACGTCAAAAAACGTCATTATTTTTGCACCTACCTAATACAATGAAGACAAATGATCCTAACACATATAAAAAAGCGCATAAATAATTTTTTAATTTGATATAAAAATAACGAAAACGGGAAAATTAGCTGATATCTCCTTTACGAGTAGAGCGAACAATTACACAAAATTTCGTTTACGAAACTCCGGAGAAGATGTGATGAATACAACATCAATCAGCTAAGTAAAAAATTACATTCTTATATTAAATTAATCATATATATATATATATATATATATATATATATATATATATATATATATATATATATCTTATCTTAGATATTAGTTAGATATTAGATTCCTAGGACTCTTTGTATATATTGACAGATATACAAATATTGAAATACACTTGTATTTTCGCAACCAACGTGAGACGCATGCCTTCAACTAAATATCCAGAGAAGTATACACACACATGTTTTACAACACCTGGTTGGAAAATAAGGCGCGGACATAGGCAAAGATTAGGACTCGTAATATATCTCATCCATACCCTGTTCAGACACGACTTGGCGTCTATCTATGTGTATGCTTGATGTTGAAAAAGAGGCGAGTAAGATAATAAATTTGGTCAAAGATTTTGGTTGCCGGTCAACGTGCAACTCGCAGTCGTCCCATTCATCTCAGCAGCGGACGTTACCAACTTCAGTTCCCACTCCCCTTCGCTCCATCGCCGGCCCTATTTTGGCTTCGGAGGCAAGCAAGTTTGCATTAGAAAGTGCTCCATCAGCACAACGTTGTCTCCTTCATGACTCTGACTCAAGTCACGCCAAACGACGCCGCAGACAGGACATTGATATATCACCAATTTAGAGCGCGACCGGAGGGGGGTGCGGCAAGAATTGGGAAGTAGCCGTTAGACAGCGGCATCATCAGTTTTCTGTCCAGACTTGAGTAAAGACCGAAAAGAGACATTTATTTAATATATAGCGTGGTAACGAATTGAAGCAATGCCTGCAATATGAATCTATTTGCACAGAACTTAATAATTTTGTGAAAAATTCGGTATGACGTCAGTTATATGCCATGATATCGTCACCGTAATCATTATTAGATCTTCTCATGCTTTCTCATTCATTTCAATATCAATAAGCGATCGTGTTACTAGAAGCTTCCAGTCATGGCAGTCTGCGTATTTAAACAACATGCACTTACATTCTGTGATATTCAGATAACAAATGCGAAAATAAAGACTCATTTTAGCGTAATAAGAATCTATGTATGCCTCGCGCGGTTGATATCAATTACCAAAATTAGATTTACTCAGCTATCAGTGAATACAATAAACTTTCTGTCTGTAGTCGGATAGTAGATAGATTCTTATTTAGGAAACTGTCCAAGCTTGCAGGAAGAGAACACGCAAGGAAATGAAAGCAGTCAGTTGGAAGCGTCAAAAACTTCGGCTTCTTTTTTTTGTTTTTTGCATTCGTATAAAACTCGCAATATGGAACACTGGATGTGATGGCTATTGTCAGACTATAGGATACTCCTAGAAAATTTTCTCGTTTCTGACAAAGAAAATATATTTAGAGTGCAAAACGAAAAAGTAATTTCTTTAATCCAAATAATATTTATAGAAGAAAACAAAATAAAAAAAATACCTTAAGTGAAATAATAATAGAAAACGAAAATGTAATTACCTTAAACTAAATAAGTTTATAGTACAAAACGAAAATTTAATTACCTTAAACTAAATAAGTTTATAGTACAAAACGAAAATTTAATTATGTTAAACATTAAGTTTGTAGTACAGAATTATAGAAATAATTAAAGATTTAAAACTGAAAATATCTTTATATTTTTCTGTACTGCAATGGTTAGTAAACACGATTACAAGGACACCGTAGTAAGTACGTTTCTGATCAAAAGTGAAATTTAATAAGACACTACTTATACTCATTGAAGCTACGAATGTAATAGATTTGTTAAAACAATCTCAATCTGGAAATCGAGAAGTCTGCGTGAACTTTAACATTTATTGGTGTTTAAATGTGATTTGTCTCATCAATTGTTGAGAAAAGTTAAATGCACCATCAGTTAAAACGTTTTGAAACGATAATAAAAGAAAATATTGTACTTGAACCAGACACAAACAGTTCTCACCGATAATTTTCGCATTGAATCACTTTTAGTCTCTTGTGAGATTTCATTTGAAAATATAACCACATCTTACATTTCGTCATCGGATGAAATCTTTCAGTAGCTCCAGATTTCGCACATTGTGTTTGAATTTGCTATTTCAGAGCGAAAAGGAAAGCCAACAGCGACAACCACTCGTAAATTTAGTTTATGCAGACGTTTCTACGAGTGTCGCCTACGAGTTTATTGCTTTTACTGTTCTGTAGTGTACATTATCTGTTGAGTGTGTGTTTGAATCGACATCGCTTAGAGTAAGAGAAGAAAGTAAACGATCCGCTGGTCTTGGCTATCGGCGTATTTGATTTACGTTGTAAATTCAAACTTAATGATTTTTATGCTTCTGTTAAATATAAAGAAAATTTTCTGCTAGAATTTCTGGGACGAGGAATTTACATTATTTACACGTCCAATCTTTGTTTTCGTTATCACAACGTTTCGGCTGTTGCATACTCTGGCTTTCATCAGGTGATTGTCGAGATCCGAGTAACCGTCAGAAAATCTAGAACTAAATCCATTATATAATCTACGGGGGATATATCGTTCTAGTTTCGCCGATAATGCCTAGGGATATCTCGTCTAGTTTTTATTTAATAATACTCAGTCCCTGCCCACTCTGTTTCCACTGAGTTTTCACTACTCGGTCCAGTGATTGAACACGGACTTACTATGTCACCAAATTCAAGAACCAACTAGGTTATTGTTATTAATGGCTCCCATATTGTATTTATTTCTATGCTATTTCTACTAAGGAGATTCTCATGACCAAGCATATACATCGATTCTTTCAAACATCTGACTATTCATTTTTCCTCTGTTCCGTAATTTTACATCATTCCACATGATCATCCATTTTTGATTTCATTGCCACACTCCATGTACTTTTAGATGGTTGCTAGTTTCACCTTTGTATTCTTTGCCGCAATTGCAAGAAATGGAATACATACAATTTTGAGTCGTATCCTGCTGTTCTGTATATTCTGCCCGACTCGGCAAAGATTTCTCCGTTGGGTGGGGTTGCTTCTGATTATTGTTCTGATGCATAGACGACAAATCATCTGAATCTTTTTTTTCCAATAATACCTTAATGTAAGGAAGACATTTTCCATTTTCAAGTCCTTCTCCTTGACACTTATATTTATGCCGGTGGTATTATCGTTGCAAAGTCGTTATTCAGAATATATATATATATATATATATATATATATATATATATATATATATATATTTGTTGGGTCATATATATATATATATATATATATATTGGGTCATATATATATATATATATATATATATATATTGGGTCATATATATATATATATATATATATATATATATATATATATATATGTGTGTGTGTGCGTGTGACGCCATTCGTGGCGAATTTGTGACAAGCTTTGTGGCGACGTTGTTCGCTCGTCCGTCATTCACTGCAGCTGTGATGACATCCAAGGTTGATTGTATTTGCATATAAACCCAAATAGCTATGTGCACAGTTTGGCCGTGATCGATTTCAACAAGTAATAATAATGACGGCAAATGCTTTTAAAGACACTGGTTGGGAATTCACAACAATACGATTTCTCACAGCCGGCTGTTTTTTCCTTCTGCTGAATTGCTATCTCTCTCTCTTAACTGGTTCCATCCTCACTGGCCTCTGGACTCGGCGACTCCTGATTCTTCACTACCGATCCTTCTGTCAAAGGCCGCTGGGAAGCTATTAACTTCCCTTGTCACCTACCTACTACTCTCACGGCTCGACCTCTTTTCTCCCAATTTCCTGCCTCTCTCTGCTTATATGGATAATCGCTGGAGTCATAACCTTTTCATCCACTTGTGTTCCGGCAGGTTTGAGACCACCCGAAAGCCACATGGCTGGCCAAATCTTCAAGGGACTACTTTTATGACTACCTAAAATAATTGTTAAAATTTTCGTTTACCAATTTAAAGTCAGCTGCAGATATAAATCCGCAAAGCTCTGGCACTTAAGTTGACTCAAAGATGGACTGTAGACGAAATCCCTACGAAATTCAGATAACTAAGCAGACTTAAAAGAAAAGAAATTTAACTACTTATCTTCTAAAGATGCGCGAGAAATCGTATTGTCATATATATATATATATATATATATATATATATATATATATATATATATATATATATATATATATATAGAGAGAGAGAGAGAGAGAGAGATCAGGTTTATTTAGGTCTACGGTTGTATCGAGCTCTTTTGTTAGTTGCTTATTCGTGTCGGGGTTTTTTCTTTGGGATTCAAATCTGTATCTGTGCGATTTTTTTCGACAGACTTTCATGTTTCTAGCTCTTTCTTTTTTTTTTTAAAACCTTTTTTTCCCTTGAGATTGATTTGATTATTGGCAAATCAAAAATTACAAGGTTTTTCAAAACGAGTATAATTACCTATATTTGTATATATATATATATATATATATATATATATATATATGGAGAGAGAGAGAGAGAGAGAGAGAGAGAGAGAGAGTGAGTGAGAGAGACTCGTGGTAGTGTCCACTTTTTAAGAGGTTAATCCGTATATAAAATATTTAGAATTGTAATGAATATCCGTTTTTTTTCAGTTTTCATATTTGCGCCTTTTTTTAACTTCGTTATGGACGCGCGCATATTCATGTTTTTACATGTGCTCGTGTGTTCCTTCATAAACTATTAAAATATCTGCATTTACTAAGTAATTCATTTCTCTTGTTTAATAATTTAATTTGATTAATGAAATTTATTGTATAAATTTTCTCTTCTAAACACAGTGTACATTTTCTATTAGTAATATTATATCCAGGCACTTTTTATGATTTCCCATTTAATTTTAGTTGATATGTTTCTTTCTGAGCCCATATATAACACTGCGTTTCTGTTTATTGTAAATGACATTTTATAATCATTAAATCTTTCTGTAAAAGTTGTTTCAGTTGCACCTAAATTATTTTTTTTCCATGTTAATGTAATTTGATTCATTTACTTATATATTATATTATTAGTTAATCATTTATTATTAATTGGGCAATTGTTTTTTATTTCTACAATTACAATTATTGTTGCTATTTTTCGAGTTTTTGTCATTGTAATTGCTATTATTTTTCTTCAATATTTTTTAGTATATTTATTATTTTCTCCATATTATTCATACAACTATAATTGATTTTAATTATATTTTTATTAATGATTTTTGATAGTTTACTATTTTTTGGGAAGTTTTTTTCAATTAATTGTAAATATATTTTTCCTATGTTTATCTTTATTATATTATTATAAGGTGGATTAAACCAAATTATTATTTTATTTTATTTTTGTATGTATCATTGTTAGTATCATTGTTAGTGATGTCTTCTTAATACTGAATCATATATTTTTATTTACATTAAATATTTTTATATTGATAGAATTAGTAGCAATTCTTTTTTTAACAGTATTGGTATATGTTTAAATACATAAGGTGGGTGATTTGAATTTTTGTTTATATGTATGGGGTTATTATTTGCTTTCCTATATGGTTTGTATGTATTATTATTTAAATTAAATGTTATGCCTAGATAATTTACTATTTTTAGTTTATATTTTATGTTTATTCTAAAACCTTATTTTGTTAAATAGTTCTGTTATTTGTTTTCTTAAATTTTCTGTTTTTCTACTATGACAATTTCTTACAATTATTAAACCATTATTTCGATATAAACCTATATCCATTTTTTATTAATAACATTTGATAAATTATATGATATATCGCTATAAGTTTGCATACCACGCGCCATCATAACTACCCATGAATATGTCAAATTTATCATTATTATTATATTAATTATGTCTAATTCTTCGTCTTGAATGTTTATGTGTTGTATTGCTAAATTTAATCCTTGGTATTTGGTTATGGATGGATAAAAGTCTTTTATATCAATTTTTTAAAAAGAACAATTGGTTTTGTTTATAATATTATTGAACCAATTAATAGTTTCTTTTGTTTTTTTTTCATTGATTTATATTAATTATTTTTCTTAATTTCTTAATATATATGTGTGTGATACTGCATGTGCTGACCATATCCTGTTGTTGTTTTTCTTGCGATATATCCATTCTCTGGTCGAATTATTAGTATATCCAAGAATATCTAATTATTATTTTCCCCTTCAACTGGATGAAAAGCCTTAATGCGTTAACATTGTCCAGTAGTATTTGCACAACATCGTGTTTTTGTCAGAGTATGAAAGTATCATCTGATTATATCTACTGTCTTCAGTTCTGCTGTTCCTAAAGCCTTTACCCCAAAGTATACCTTATATATGTTTGCCATCACTGGTGAAAACGGTGAAATAGCCCAGCATTCCTCCTGTTGGTATATATCAAACTTTAGTTAAAAAAATGTTGTTTGTATACAGAATGCTAATATGTTTTCCAAGGGTATGGTCTGATTCCAATCGGTTCCGAATTATTAGCTCATCATATCCAAGCTTAGCACCCGCTTACTATAGTTTGATTACTGGAATATTTATATATAATTATTACTTCTTCTTGTATTAACTTTTTTGTACCGTACGTACATCAGTTCGTTCCATTCTTTTTAGAAAAAGAAGCAATATACCACTTCAAACATGTCATCAGTTCCTCAATCACACCAAAGGCTGAATAACAGGCTCCAAATATAAATGCATGCAAACAGATAAAAGATAGCTTAATACCAAATTTTCAATAATTAGTAAAACAGTTGTATAAAGGGAAGATTAGATATTATCAAGTCTTTGATGACACTTAATAATATTTCGGAGTGTTAGATTCTTATAAATATGAATAAATCAATGAAAATATGTTTAGAGTACAAAACGAACAAATAATTACTTTAAACCAAATAATGTTTATAGAAGAAAACGAAAAATAATTAACTTAAGTCAAATAATAAGTTTAATAATGAAAAAACGAAAATGTAATTATCGCAAATCAAATAAGTTTATAGTACAAAACAATAAATTACCTAAGATCAATTCCACCAAGTGTTCTGAATTCAGCAACACTTTAAAATGCATTCACGCGTGTTTTTACAAATTACCATCACATCGATCACAGTTATAATAAATTTGTCTTCATAATTCACCTTTTAAAAAGACCTTGGAGGAAATCGAAAGTACTTGAGTAAGGAAAAACTACGGCGCCTTCCTTGATGAATTTTAAATTAACATCAAGAAGCTAATTAGAACTAGAAAGGATTATTATAAAAATAAACATATGTCTATATTATTCAACGAAACATGTTTGAATGAAGATATGTATGCTCTTTCTCTCTCTCTCTCTCTCTCTCTCTCTCTCTATATATATATATATATATATATATATATATATATATTAGGTTGGTGCAAAAATAATGACGTAATATATATATTATGTTATAAAGAAGTTTGACAAATGGAAACAGGTATCAATTGCAATTTAAAACGGAGGAGATCGAAAGTACTTTAGTAAGGAAAAACTACAGCGCCTTCCTTGATGAATTTCAAATTAACATTAAGAAGCTAATTAAAGAACTAGAAAGGATTATTATAAAAATAAACATATATATTATTCAACGAAATTATATTATTATAAAAATTATATTATTATAAAATTATATTATTATAAAAATAAACATATATATTATTCAACGAAACATGTTTGAATGAAGATATGTATGCTCTCTCTCTTTCTCTCGCTCTCTCTCTCTCTCTCTCTCTCTCTCTCTCTCTCTCTATATATATATATATATATATATATATATATATTATGTTATGAAGAAGTTTGACAAATGGAAACTGGTATCAATTGCATTTTAAAACGGAGGAGATCGAAAGTACTTTAGTAAGGAAAAACTACGGCGCCTTCCTTGATGAATTTCAAATTAACATCAAGAAGTTAATTAGAGAATTATAAAGGATGATTAAAAAATAAATAGACATCATTTGTCTATATTATTCAGCGAAGCATGTTTGAATATATTTGAATAAGAAACTCATAAAATTAAAACCTTAAACTTATTTAAATTAGATGTTTGTTATTATCAAAATGTTTCGGCTTTCTTCCGATGTCGGTCTATCCGGGTAAGCTTCAATGAATTTCAAACTTCTTCCTTCATTTAACTTGCAGTATTGGCTCTCTGTGACTAGAGATAACTTATTTTGTTCTTAATTAGTATTTTTTAATCTTTACTCGCTTTGTTTTCACTGAGTTTACGTATGTACTTCCCGAGCCGATGGTTGAACTCTCAATTACGATGTTGCCAATTTTATGAGCCAACGCTTTCATCCACTAGGTTAGGATAAATTCCAAAAGAATCATACACTTAAGAACTTCACTTTATTTGGTGAAACATTTCTAATGCTAAATTTTGAATATAGAGAAACGCTACAATTTCTTTATGTAGGAAGAATTAAATTTATTAAATTTTTTCGGAAAATACTTATTAAACAAATATTATTTTATACAGATTTTCATGTAAAGTCAATATTATATTGTCTTTCTTATGCAAATTCTTGCAAGCCGTCATATTGCTAAATGATTTTATTCTCTATCAGCCTCAAGTTGAAATCATGCATCTGATGCAGTATAATATTATGTAATATTATCGACCGGAACATCACAATAATTCGTAACGGTTCCTATGCATTTTCCAGTGGACAGTGCAATTAAACAAATCGAGACAACATTCTGTACACATAATCTAAATCTTTTGTAAAACTGACAGAAACAAGGCGTTTATTTATTTTCAGTTTTCGTTCGTTTAAGAACTATTGTTTCTTCGATGCTTGCTATATCAGATTTTCATACATGAGTACACAATGATACAAGCATATAAAACATTTCTTATTTATGACTCAATCACTTCGTTGCAAAGTAGATAATGCTTCGAAAAATAGTTTCTGAATCGATAAGATAATCAGCAATTTGTTGTACACAAGAAGTTATATTGAAAAGTTTAGAGTCGAGCACAATCCAATGATAGATGTTTAAATCCCGGAGCTAATCTTCTTTGGTAGTTAATACACGCTGGAATTTACAATATTTATTGGATCGCTAAAAAGACGTGTAATTATAATTATAGGAACATCTATGAACACGATTAATTATAAGTGTGTTCATAACAAAAATTAATGAATTCAGAAACTTGATCATATTTCATACTAATTTTCAATAGAAAAAATCTCATTATGATGTTAGAATTAGGCATTTTTCACCTCTATGTAATCTGTTAATTCGAGTTCGAGACTGATCAAAGGTCATCTAGAAGGAGAGATTGGATAAATTAATGCTATCAAGGTCAAAAGTCACTATTGCTGATGTATAAATTTAAGAATCTGTGGAACATTATATGAAAGGATAAGTTCTCCACAAATTAACGTATTCGCTTGTAAAAATTAAGAGAACAACTCCCGTGAGGGATTGTAGAAAAGAAGTTTACGTGGCCCACATTTTCCTCTAAACTAAAATCGATTTGATCATGTAGCTTGGATTCTCAATCGATTTGCTCTTGTAATATGGATTGTGTTGTGGCTGAGCTATTATCATTTTGTTACGTGGTTCTTGTATGTTCTCTATTTCGTATTTCTCTGTGTAATGGCCAATGTAGGAAATAATGAGGAGACGGATTGACAAGAACAAACGCTTAATTTGGCTCTTCCGTTAACTACATGAAAGGTTCTATAACCATCATAGTTAAAAGAAATAAAAAAAAATACTTAGTTTGAAATTACACTGGGAAACATATCAAAATTGAAGATAGCTGAGTAGAACCATGGAATAGATGTGAAAGATAGGAGCTGACAGAGCTGATGTATGATGTGATTCTCTTCTAGTAGGTATATGTAAATGATACGATAAACTTCGTACTTCACCGGAGAATTCCATTTAATGCATAAATACACACATAGACAAATGACCAGGATTCATAATGAAGCATAAAGTGTATTCTCTGTATAATGGTATAACAGAAAGTGTAAAATAGCCTTAGCAGATTTAACTAGACAGAAAGGATAAAGATTTAATTGTTGAAATATTGTTGTATTATTGAATTTCTATTTTGCTTGTCATAATATTATTCACTTTTCTCTCTCGTCAGTACCTAGGTCAACATATATATATATATATATATATATATATATATATATATGTATATATATATATATATATATATATATATATATATATATATATATATATATATATATATATATATATATATATATAAGTAAAGACAATCCTTAAAAATCCATTTCGGTTATAATATAATTCATGAATATATATCTTTGGTCTGAAGAGATGAATATTTAAATAATTCATCTCTTCAGACCATCGAATGTTTTTTAGAAATGAAATCAATTTGTCCAGACGAAAGGAAAAGGGAAAAGAAAAAAAGAAAGAAAAAGGAAAAAAAATATTATAATAGAGAAAGGAAGAAAAATAACAATTTCAATATAAAATTTTAAAAATATATATTTAGGGAAGAGAGAGAGAGAGAGAGAGAGAGAGAGAGAGAGAGAGAGAGAGAGAGAGAGAGAGAGAGAGAGACAGACAGAGAGAGTGACAGAGAGAGAGAGAGAGTGGGGAGGGGAAAGTGAGAGGCGGGGAGAGAGGAGAGAGAGATGGAGGGAAAGAATTATGAGCCGATAGGTTGACCTAGAAATAAATTTTTCCTTAAAGGGCTGAACAAATTAATATATAGAGTAAGTGGGGGGGTGATCAGAATTAAAATAGATATAGTAGTATGTCTAATAGTCATAACATTTCAGACAGCAAAAAACTCATCATCGCATTATAATAACAATTTCAAAATAATAATAAAAATATAATAATAATAATAATATCCGACACCAACAAAATAAAGTAAATAAAATGAGAAAAAAATTAAATAATATAAAAATAAATGAAATAATTCAAGAGATAAATAAATAAATGATTCAAAGAACAACTTAAAAATATATATATAGATAAGGATAAAAATAATGAAGATAATATTATCAAAAATGTTAATATAAAATAATTAATAATTTAAAACTATAACTGATGTAGGGAAGACAATCATACAAATGATCATGCGTATATGTATGCGTACGTGTATTCACATTTTTGTATATTGTTATTTGTGTGGTTGTCTTACCTCCATCATTTATATTTTTAAATTATTAATTATGATATATATATATATATATATATATATATATATATATATATAAGTTAACTGAAAAAAGCCCTTGCCGTTTTTACGTCGTGTGGGTAAAAGTGATCACTGATACGCAAATTAGTGCGTTACGTGCCAGTAAAGTGGTGGGGGTCATTCCTTTTGACCAATACAGGTGCGTTGCGCAAACACAGCAGTCATAGCTCAGCCAGCGATGAGGAAACATGTGGTGTCGTAGCAGCTCGTCCGGGGTTTTCTACAGCCGCCTGTCTCCGAATACATCAAGCCTTTGGGAGTAATCCTGTGAGTGAACGCATCTCCAGGCATTGGTTCCAGAATTTCTGATCGGGAGATCTGTCCCGTTGTAATGAATTCCGCAGTGGCCGGCCACAGACCCAGGAGGCGGCCACAGACCCAGGAGGCGGCCACAGAGGAGGACAATAGCCAAACCTGTGGTGAGCTTGCCGAATGCTTCCTGGTTTCTGATGAAACAGACTTCACCTCCACGGCATAGGGTAGGCGTACAAGTGGAGCAAGTGGATACCCCCTACACACTATTGGAAGTTAACAAGCAACAACGTGTAACACATATTTTCGTTGCTTTCTCGGCACAGCAACGTACCCATATTTGATTAAGTGCTCACAAGTTGCGAAAAGTGGGTACTGTATGATACTCCCAAATGTGCAAGGTACCACGGGACCCACTGCCTCACACCACAAGGCCACCTTTACAACCACGCAAGATCATGCACTGCGTCTGGTTGACTAGCTGACAAGTGTTGTGTTATGAGCAGCTTTCACGCGTGCAGGATAACTCAACATCGCCGATTGAACACCGGCGACTGAGCTCCGGAAAAAACTCAGAACCGAGACAGATCAGCATCAGAAAAGCATAACTCTTTTTTTTATAATTGAATAAAAGTAATTTATTATTGATTAAAACCTTAATTAGTGAATAATTTTCTTCAAATAAGACATTTGAAAATGTATTATGTACAATATGGACCCGTATTTTTTAAGTAAATCGTAATGTAATGTATTTTTTAATAAAGTAAATCGACATTCTAAAATATTTTTATAAAAAATAATTTAATAAAATGCACAAAAATGAAGAAAAAAACAATTATTTTTTATCTGTATTATACAAAAATTGATTTAAAAATCACTCAAAATTGTATGCATTTGCTCTTGATCTGACTTCATATACGTCTTCCATATAGGGAAGACCCCAACCCAAATAAGTTTTTCGTCGACTTTTATAAACAAATATAAGGAATTCATTAGTGATAATGTTAAAACATAACTTTTAAAGGCCAAATAAAAGTAATTTATTAAGGATTAAAACCGAATAAGAGTTTAATTTTACTTACAAAAATTATTGAAAATTATATTCAATTCTTCTTAAATATTCAGTGGGAGATCGTTGGGAAAAAGAAGGAACAAACTGAAAAATTCAGTCATCTACCTTCATATACTTCTTCAGTTTAGGGATAAAAGGTAGATGATCCCCAATTAACTACTCAAGATTTACTTTACTAAAAATAATTAAAAACAAAAAAACTGAACCATTTTGTTTTTCATTTTCCGATTTAATTTATTAAGAAATAATTAAAAACAAGTTTTATTGGATTATTTTTTATATGTCAATTTACTTAATTTTTTTTACAATTTACTTTATAAAAATAATAAAAAACTAAAATAAACTGGTTCATATTTTATATAATGTTTTCGTACTTATTTTATTATATGTGTATATGTAATTTCACCTTTTTAGCATAAGACTAGATTCCAAATGCATTATCGTCTTAACTAAGTATGTCCACTGTTTTCGCGGAAAAACAGCATAGCGTAAATGAAAAATACCACAAACTTAAAGAAAATAAAGTATTATCGTCAAAATGCTTATGTTATTATTAAGATGAAAGAAAAAAGTATTTTTTAATTATTTTTTGATATTTTTTATTATTTTCAACCACGTTCGAAATTTTGGTTAAAGTCTTCTTTTGATTACGTCATCGCGGTGACGTAAAAATAACAGTTTTTCTTTGCGCTTTTTTCCCGTTGAAAACACATTGATTTGGAAATTCTTGTAAAAATCAAATAATTGTCCGATCTTAATGAAATTTTTAGGACTTACTCACAAATGAATGAAATTATTTTTGCAATATTTTGTTTTTAGAAAATTTTGGTAAAAATTTTTTTTTTTTAAATATGTTACCCCCCACTTATTTAATTTCATGAAATTTCGCCCAAAACCTTTTTGGCTCCTCAATTTTTTTTTTGTTAAAAGAAGGAGTCTTTGGAGATGGTAAATAACCTACTTTCTTTTTTCAAATTTGAGCTATTTAACTGAAAATCTTGTCTGAATTGAAAAATAATGAATCCAATAAAACTATGATATTACTTAATTAGAATTGCTTTTGTAAATAAGTAATATTAAGGACATTATTGTCTGAAGAAATAATTTTTTTCTGATGAATAATTAATTTTTACAAGAATTTTTTCGTTTTTTAAGAAATTTTAATTATAATAATGTATAATAGTTTAACATCGTGTAAAGCTCTGTATTAGGAGGGCTCCTCGATATTATGTAGTAATTAAGTAGAAAAAAAATTGACGAATCCAAAATTGCTAAGTTTAATAAATTTAGTTGAGCTACTTTTTTTAAAAATAATTTTTTATGTTGTATTTTTTTACTTAATACATTCCTTATTTCCATGTATGATATACTGAAATTGTCAGTATTATTACAAGGTCACGTGATTTAAGGGTTTTGTCCCTTTACGCGGCCTTTTCAACATTTCTTATTTTCCGTTCAATTTTAAAAGTGTAAACTTTAAATTTTAAAGTAATTTTTCTTTTTTTCATTTACTATTTCACTAAATAATTTTATTTTATGTATTGTATTTCGATTAGTGTGGGTCATACTCAAATAGAATAATTTTTTTAAAACTCAGACTTTTAAAAATTATGTCATTTATGGTAATCCGTAGTAGCTGTCATCGCTTCGTCAGTCAACAATCCATCAATAGTTGGGTCAGATTAACAGGATCAATCGTTAATAATTGGCTGTATATTATTTTTTTATGCTATAAGTAAGAAAAATTTCTTTCAAATCAGATTACTTTAACTTTAAATTGTTTAATTTTACTAAAATACGTGTCAGAAATTTTTTTAAATATTTTCAAAATCGATAAATTTGTGTTTGTTTACAAATTTCTTAAAATTAAGAAAATGGCCGTTTTTAAGAAAATTTAAAAATTTAAAATTAAATTTGACAATCAAATGTATATAGTTTCTATCTGAAATACACCAGAATTGTTTAATTAATAGAAATCGTAAATTTAATTATTAAACTTTCAATTAAAGCTGAAATGAAATCTTCAAGAATGTTTTTTCGTTGTAAAAACTTCATTTTAAACTTTAATATAGAAAATTTATGCCGAAATAGTGGACATACCTAGAACATATAATTATGTTAACATCGTAAGTGCAAATTTATTCCATAAGACATTACTTTACCAATATATTTTAATAAGCACAATTATTTCTATTAAAATTAACGACGGTTTTTTATGCGAAAAGGGAGTAATCCCCATTGATACATGGCGTGTTTACCAAAATTCAAATTTAAAAAAAAAAAATTTAAATATTTTTTTTTTAAATTTTTCGTCTTTCGAAGTTAATAATTTGACCGATATAAATTATAAATAATTATTTAAATATTAAGGGCAGCAATAATAAAATGAACAAGTCTTAACACACAATTTTAAATCAACACCACGAGAACGCGAATTTCACAACACTTAACGGTCAGTAAGTTTGCATTTGAAGATTGCGTATTCGCATGAAATATCGACGTGGGATATTATGCATATTCATTAATATGCTCAATGGCTCTGTTATATAACTCTGAGCAATGTTTTTATAACACGTGCGAAAAAATATATGTACGTGCAAGTATATATGCGTATACGTATGTTTTTTAATCAACCATATATATATATATCAGCAACAACCACTTTGAAAAAAGCTATATACAGGCATTACGTTACTTTTTTTTTTAGATTTTCGACACGCATTTCACGGGTTAACAATAGTCTTTATTCATTATTCCTAAATAATGAAAAAAAAGATTGGATAAGTTTTACTGGCAAATTATAATGTTAATTTCTAATAATCCAATGAGTATTGCGCTTTTCTGGTAATTCTAAGTTCATAAGTGAGGAGATGGGTTTTTACTCATTCTTTTCCTTTTTCTGTTATCCACTGTGCCATGTAGCCTCAAGGACACATGGCACAGTAGATAAAGGCGTTAGTTAGACCCAGTGAGTGCGAGTTCAATACCTGGTTAAGGAAGTGGAGAACTTTGAGAGGGGAATTAACAGGAAATAACTGATAACTGACATCCATGGCACGTCTACCCCAGTGAGTGAAATAAAGGGTTCAGTTCGTCATTCCAACCACCTGAAGAAGGTCTGAGCGTACAACGGCCGAAACGTTGTGATAAATATGGCGACAAAGACGAGGGCAATAGTCCGAATAATATAAATAGTGTACATAATACCTCATCTCAGAAATATAGACAGATATTGAACAATTACTTTTCAGAAAAATTTAAAAGCGAGAGAGGGGGTAAATTTCTTCCTAACCACTGAATTGAACTTGTAGATATCCTATTGTTTTGCAGAGTTTCTTTTTTTTTTTTCACTGACAGAGTTGTAATTAACACTGGATATCCTTTTGCCGTAGAGTTTTGTGTAGAATTCCTTTCATCACCAGTGTTGTATACACTGGCAAAAAGAAACTTTTATGATTTAACAAGAAATCCGTTTCTTCGAATCAGTCGTTGTCAAGATGTTGGCAACAACTTTTTTTTGTTTTGACGTGAAGTCCGTTTCCTTGAATTCTTCGCCGCCAAGATGTTGTGACCACGTAAATGGTTAAGAAATAAAAAAACAATAGGTTGCAGATAAATCGTGTATTGAACGGTAAATACAACAGAAGAGTGTTACACGACTTGGGAGTGTGTGTCGGTTGACCAGCGTTCAGTCTATATCAATGTTACCCCTGAGGCTTACTTTTCCTACTAACTTTATAGTAAGTGAAAGAGACCACAACAGAATCATTAGAGGGAGGACACCACAACAAGCACACTAGTCCGAATATAAATAGTGTCAATAATATATATATATATATATATATATATATATATATGCGTGTGTGTGAGAGAGAGAAAGAGATAGAGAGTTCGTGTGCGTATCTATGTGGTAGGGAACACGAGATACTTAGCTGGCTATAAAAGAATTCAGACATATGGTGAGTACGAACATGGCAGCTTTTAATCTGATATAAGAAATGGCATGTCTACATGTTCTCGTGATAGGCGACACCAATAATATCAATTCGGAAACAACCTTATTATTGAAAGTATCCAGGCACTAAGAGTACAAGGTCAGCAACGAATTGGAAACATCAGGAGATATTGTGTCATGTCATCTTTGACCAAAGCAAAGAAACATTTCCCGCAGTCAGACGTCGTAATGTAAGTTATCACTGAATAACTTAAGTGTCGGGGTTCAATATCAGATGCATAGTGCACGATGAAATCAAAAACCGTTTGATCCAATCAAAGCTCTGGCTCTTCTCTAACGAGAAAACATTTGATCATGACCAGATGATGCAAAAAAGGAATCAGACAAAGATAGCAATCTGGTTGAACACCAAGCTCACATCTGCGATCATTGGTTTTAAATATCGTCAGCAAAGGGGGAACATGTTATGTTGCACCAGTTCTTCCCACAATGTACCGCCAGGTGCTGGAACCGGTGGAAAAACCGTGTAATGCTTCATCCAAATGTTGTCCCCTCCCACATGGCTGACGTGACCCAGGAAGCTCTGGTAAAAACTATTTACAATCCTATAATCCCTGCAAGTTATTTCAGCTGTTCTGATTTGAATTTCGTGGACGACGACTACGTATAGGATGTCAATGCAAGGTCGACCAATCAGCGATCTGACAATACAAAGACTGGTTGCATATGGCTGTCGTAACTGTAATGACCAACAATAATGTGTATCACTTGATTTGGGTATGAAATTACTTCCGACGTTGCATCACGACCGTCCCCCCAACTGAGGGTAATTCTATTGATAAGTTCTTGTGAAATACACGTTTCTACGAGGAAATAAATGTTCCGTAATCATGGAATTAGCAATAAAATCAAGATAACGGGTTCACGAGGTAGTGCAAGTACATCTACCTTTACATTTTACCTTTCTGACCCGAATTTAAATTACCATCATTAAATGTACGCTAGTGATAAAAAAGAGAAAGTTTCTAGCTTAACCATGAAGATTTCCAGGCGGGTAGATATCCTTTGAATTGAAGAATTTATCGAAATTTATCGAAATTTCCAAGAAATTTCTATCTGTATGAATAGTAATTAGAACAACGGATTTCTAATTTCTAATGATAATTACATTCTGAAATACGTTACTTTAAACGTTATATATCAGTGTTTTATGGGGAACAGAAGCCTTTTGTATTATTTGGCATTTTGAAAACCAGCGCTATAATAGAAATAGGGTAAAAATGACAATAACTTTTACCGATTGAATCACTGTAGTCGAAGCAAATATCTCAACCAATTTAGACGATAATGAATCTTGTAGTTCTCTCTAGAAATTGAAATAGGTTTAGGGTTCATGTCACTTGATGACACGAATATTCGGAATATTGTTATCACTAGACCAAAATGTAGTTTCTGACCAAAATGACATTAACAAAACTGAATTTATATGGAATTATTGTCAACGTTAAATCATTTAAATTGCTTAAAAAATCTATATATGAATCAATCTTCAAAGATATCTACAAAATGGCTGATGCATTTTACTCTCTGAATGTATACAGCAGTAGCACTGAATACCGTTTCATAAATTTATGCCAAAAGCAAATATTTGTGTGACGTTTGGTGTTCAATCAAAAACGTCTTTATGCATTGCTTCGTTGTTTGGTCATATGGCTATTTAATATTATTATATCTTCATATCTGTGGCGATCCATTAAAATAGCATAGTGAAACTATCAGCAAATACAAGGAAAATCAACAAAAACAATAACAAAATCAATAATTGCATTTTCGGAAATCGAAAAATACGCATGAAATTCAAGCTAAAATATCTGAAACAATATAATTTAGAACATATTTAATAAGACAACTAAGCTTATGACAAAGGCTCTGGTTGTTTTTTCTTCACCATTTCGGCTTTATCTTTTGGTGCTTTTGTTTTTTTGGTCCTTCGTTTTTCCTTTCGTGAGTTTTATTGCAACATTTATTATTATAACTTGTGTAATTTTCAACTCCTTTGCCAGTAACTTATTTTATCTTTCTTTTCCTATACATTCTATCAATATTATATTTAATGCGAGAGGCTTTTGTGTTTTGCAAAACCATCAGGAATTTTCTCTTCTTTAGTTTAGGAAGAACACTGGATATTTTATGCTGAATACTAACCATTTATGTATGTCAATGGACAATTTTCTGTTGTCAAATCTATGTCGCAAAAATTATTTTGAATCATTTATTTATAATTTGTTTCCAATTAATTTTGTTTAACTGAATCCAGTTCCAGTAATCCTAGATAATTCTAATTTTCGTTTAATTCAATGATTGTGTTATTGAAATCTTATGACTATTAGTTTCCCTTCGTGCATCACTGTCATTGATCATTCCCTGATTCCAATATCATGGCAAAAGATCGTAACGGTATCAAAGTCTCTTAGCTAGTTTTATATTTGGAAAATATTTTCAATTCTTTCCTATGACTTAGTATATTTATGTCCTACACTAAGATTCCGCAAGAGGAAAAGAAACTATATCACTGCAAGCAAGAAAATCGATGTCGTATTCTGTATTTTTTCATTGCATTAGCAACGAAATTAATCAAAGTTGAAATTGCACTATGTATAGTTTTAGGAAAATCCTTCTTGTAATTTACTAAAGCTATTTCTAGTTTTCGTTTCCATGATTTAACTTCTGCAAGTATTATCATTTAGTTTATCATTAAGTTTACCCAAAGAGGTTTCAATAATAAATTATAAAAACATAGAAAGTTCTTTCCTTTAGACAGTAAAAATAAGAATGCAATCTGGTCAGTATTCATACTTTTGAAGGAGAGAACTTCTGAACCCGGAGCATTGTGGTTTCATTTTTCAGCAAAGGCTGAATATATAGAGATTATATGACTGCTAAAATCTGCTACAAGATTCATTATTTTATTATGCGTTATTCATAGAATATTAAGAAGAACATTTATTAAGGTTAGCGGGAAATAACATATGGAAACACTGATTTCTATAAAGGTTTCTTCTCTTTAACTCTTTAACTCCAGTGATCGAAATAAAGGGTTCAGTTCGAAATTCCAACCACCTGAAGAAGGCCGGAGCGTACAACGGCCGAAACGTTGTGACAAATATGGCGACAAAGATGAGGACAATAGTCCGACTAATGTAAATACTGTACATAATACCTCATCTCAAAAATATAGACAGACTCTGAAGGATCGGTACGGACCCGATATAACAAAAATATGGAGACAAATTGAGAAATCCTACCAGAAACTGGCACGAATATCGAACCATCTGACATTCCTACACCGATGCAGAGACCTACAACTCATCCCTTCAGGCTTGGCACCAAGACTTCCCATCAATTTAAGGAGAGCTCGTCGGGTCGCAGAGAAAGCGGGACACGCCCTTGTCCGAGAGAGAATCCAGTACAATCGTTGGATAAAACATCGACTACAAGCCCATATCTCCCAGACGCTCGAGGATTTCTTCAACAGAATTACTAATGAAGAAGACCAGAGAAGGATCTAAAGCGACTTGGATAAATCCTTCAGAGATGAATTTGATGTAGTCAAGGCTTGCCAAGTGCAAAAATTAAATAGATTGAAAGATCAGAAGGTGACGCACAAGGTCCATCACCCACCAGTGAAAGCAGTAGTCACCACCAGCCAATATCAGCTGAGTGCCTCTGAGGAGTCAGTATTGAATAAGGGTCTCAACTTCGCCACAACCATCAGGCGGGTGCCATACTTGGAGATTATTGCCAGAGTCGAGGAGGTGGCCTTGAACATCCCTCAGGCTCAGGCGGATGAACTGAGATGGAAAGTGAGACAGACCTTGGAGAGAGCCAAGCTGCCCAGGTCTAACATAACAAAACTGGAGAGGCTAGCGATTGGATCCCTACAGAGGAACGAAAACATCATCATACTACCGGCTGACAAAGGTAATGCGACTGTAGTGATGGACAAATCAGATTATACAAGAAAACTGGAAGGCCTCATTAGCAATGGTAGCTACAGCAAAGTAAAAAAGGATCCTACTATGAAAACGGAATGCAAACTGTCACAGATACTAATCAAGAACAAGGATCACTTCGCACCCAAGATGTATAGGCAGTTATCGCAGCGTTACACCAAGCTACCTCACATATACGGTATCCCTAAGATTCACAAAGACGGTATTCCGCTCAGGCCGATTGTTAGTTGCCAAGGCTCTGTGTGCCACCCTCTGAGTCGCTTCCTTGTAGATATAACTGACCCATTGATCGGAAAGTCTCCTTCATATGTCCGAACATCCGCCCACTTCGTGGAAATAATCAAAGATGCTCCCATCCTATCCAACCAGATGGTGAGCTTGGACGTGGTGAGTTTGTTCACCAAGGTACCCACGGAGGAGGCACTCTCAGTAGTCAGAGACAGATTGACCTCTGACTCTTCCCTAGAAGAACGGACCAGTATTCCAATAGATAATCTGATGGAGATGTTGACTTTCTGTACACAAACAACACACTTCGGAATGGGATCACACATATATCGACAGGATGAGGGCTTAGCAATGGGCTCGCCATTATCATCAGCAATGGCGAACATATACATGGAATACTTTGAAGAAATGGCATTAGAATCTATATCTCTAAAGCCAACTATATGGTTATGGTACGTAGATGACACCTTCATACTCTGGCCACACCGGGAAGATGTCCAGGTTCTACTGGACCATGTGAACTCAATAAGACCTTCAATACAGTTGACAATGGAGAAAGAGAGTAACAACACACTCCCATTCCTGGATGTACTAATATCTCGAACAGAGCATGGGTTCAAGACATCCGTATACCGTAAACCAACATTCACCGGACAGTACCTCAATTTCAACTCCCACCATCCATACAGCGTAAAGAAAGGGATCGTCCGTTGCTTACAACACCGAGCAAAAGTCATAAGTGGCGACCCAGAGACGTTAGATAAGGAATTGGTCAGTATAAGTAGTACCCTACAACGTAACAACTACCCTGGGTACATGGCAGCAGTCCCCCAAAACTGGGATAGGCGGGTACAAGAGGAGGAGGAGGACAACAACACTCAGAAAACAGTCTGCCTGCCTTATGTGAAGGGGTTATCAGAGAAAATACAAAGGATCTGCGGTCCATATAATATCAGGACAACCTTCAAAAGCGTGACAACACTTCGCAGATATCTCTCTCGAGTGAGACCCCCATAGAGGAGAACATGACTAAAGACTGTATGTACGCTATCCCGTGCAGCTGCGGAAAGGAATATAAAGGAGAGACAGGCTGCCCCCTGAAAGTAAGGCTTCAAGAACACCAGAAAGCTGTAACGCGAGGGGAAGTAGAAAAATCAGTCGTGGCTGACCACATATGGAGAGAGAAGGGAGATCACCGTCCCCTGTGGGATCATGTTGAGATCATAGACAGGGAAAACCATTGGAAAATTCGTAAACTTAAGGAATCAGCACATATGATAGGCCACAAAATCTCCTGAGCCGACCAAGCATAGAAATAAATACAATATGGGAACCAGTAATAAGGAGTGCCAGAGAAAAGCAATGATAACAAAGTTGCAATATGGGCTCTGGTAAAAACATGGAATGATAACATCAAAAATTGCAATATGAGCACTAGTAAAAAAATTGTTGCTGAAAACATTAGGTTTATAATACTCAGAAATTCATACCCAGATGTCCTCAAGGACATATGGCACAGTGGATAAAGGCGTTGGTTAGATCCAGTGACAGACCCAAAGAGTGAGTTCAATATCCGGTTAAGGCAGTGAAGAACTTTCAGAGGGAAAATTAGCTGACATGGCACGTGGATCTAGAACTAGAACAGTCTACCCCAGTGATCGAAATAAAGGGTTCAGTTCGAAATTCCAACCACCTGAAGAAACGTTGTGACAAATATGGTCTCTCTTATATCCAAGTCTCTTATATCCGGGTTACACTGTAGTTCGTAGTGGGGAAAAACCATAGGTTTCATTTGATTAAAGAGACATGTGACACTTTACATCTTGTATATATGGCGAAATCGGATCATTCACCGTTGAAATAACAGTTTTCAATAAATGATGCAAAACTGTTAACAGTTCCTGATGAGAAGAAAAAACTAAAATGTTCATTACTTTCTTTCTCTAAATATCGGTGACTATTATATATGCCCTTCCTTTTATGATTTTATTTCATCCTTTCGTCTTAATCTCTGAAATGATGCTGGAATCATCGTCATATCCAACAAGCAGACTTCAGAAACAAAAACAATCACCAATTTAAGTAACAGTAAATTTGATTGGAAGGAAGAATTTATCTAGCTCACTCACCCGCATAATTTTAAATATAGAATTGGGATTATTGAACCAGGTAATGAAAATATCATCTCAGCTAGCGATAAGAAATTTAATCAGAGTTATAAAAAAATATAATAGAAAACATTTTGGAAATGGTTTCGGCGTAGAATTTGAACGTTAACCCCCTTTAAAGAATCATCATTCACGAACAACCTAATGTAGACATTACAAGCAATCCCGATTCCAAACAATTCAATTAATCTTTCTACTTATAAAATTGAAACATTTAGTATAGAAAGAGAAGTGTGCTTAAATAATCTCTTTAAAGACGCAGTTGTTGATACTTTCTATTTTTACCATAAAGCAGCCATTGTCAATAGAAATATTAACTATTTTAAATAAAAAAAATTAAATTTGCCGTAATAAAATCAATATTAAAACTTAGTGGAAGAATAAACTGAGAATCTATGTAATGGAAAAAAAGAGACAAAGAATTTTTCGAACAAATAGGTATTTAGACAAAATGAAATGAATAATGAAATTATTGATATTTTATTTTTTGGAAAATATGTGAATTAATACATGAGTTACTTAATTATTTTACAAAATAAAAGAAATTATGTTTTATTGACAACGGGAAATTTCCTCGGTCACAGAAATTAAAGCGTATTATCTACAACAAATGTTAAGTCAGTGTCTCTTGTAAGAATGAATATTGAATATTCTGGAAAGACATACCTTAAAATATTTATATTTCTTTCCCTATTAAGAAAAAACGCGCATCGTTTGTCAATTTCGATTATTTTTGCTGGTAAAGATTCAGCTACATTATCGCATTTCAAAATTATTTTAGCCAATAGACAACGCTCCCACAATATATATATATATATATATATATATATATATATATATATATATATATATATATATATATACGCATAAATATATATATATATATATATATATATACGCATAAATATATATATATATATATATATATATATACGCATAAATATATATATATATATATATTCACACACACACACACGCATATATATATATATATATATATATATATATATATATATATTTATATATATATATATATATATATATATATATATATAAATAAGCGATTAGTTTTATCAAAAAGAACTGTCGAAGTAGGTTCTCTTAATTTTCGCCAGTAGTGGTGATTAACAAATATTTTAAAAACATTTTTCTGTGCAAATTTATTATTTTTGTTATTAAACATTTCGAAGTCGGGGGACGCACGCACAATGATCTGTCGCATTATATTTGATGAATTGTGCCAATTCTAGTACAAATCCAGATTTAATGACGGTACGTATTCAATTCAAGTGCCTAAACACAATCCTTGTTCTACGGTAGATGGTCTCAACTTGAGACATGACATTGCATCTAGTGTAGTAGAGACAAATTGAGTAATCAGATTTCTTTTTCTCTTTTTAAGGAAGAAAGAATTTTCCGAAATTATTTTCTTTTACTTTTATTTGTTCATAAACAAAACTTTCTTTTGCAAAGGTTTGAGGACAAAAATCATTAACTTTAGTCGTAACGATTCTTAGGGAAAATAAATAAGGATTTGGAAATAACTAAAGAGCATCTAATTATGAAATAAAATTAACAGTCCTTTACAAACATGATTTTGATTTTTTTTTTTAAACCTGATATGTTTTTAAGAGAATTCATAAAAAAAGTAGAAAACAAAACAATGTGTAACGTTCACATGTACCGAAAATAACAGATTTATTTAAAATAAACTAAAATAGAAACGAGTTAAATGTTTGCCTATGCGTTCCGATTCCAAATTTTTGCATTTCTAGGTATTTTAAGCAGTAGTTATTTATAATAAAAGTAGAAAACCACGGCTTTTCCGATTATAAGAGCCAGGTTCGAATCCCACTATGGTCGAATTGTCAAGGAGGTGATAATATAATATCCACCAGTTAGCAGCGCAGCTGGAAAGTGCCTGAAAATTATACAACGATTTGCCTCAAGCTTTGTTAGTGAAATGTGATATAGGAAACTGTTTATAAGCGATTGAAGCTTGCGCTAGCACGAAGTTACAAATAACCGTGATCGAATGTTTGAGTGTGCTGATCTTGTTTAAACGGTTGTTCGCACGAAATTATGATTACAGAGAAACTGTAACTAAGGTTTGCATTACAGAGAAACTATAACTAAGGTTTGCTCTGTATAATTGCAGCATAAAAAATATAGGTTGACTGTGGGTGTTGAAAAAACACTAATTGACCCGAATGGATGCCTGCAACAGCCAGCGTATCAGGCATGTGTCCTTGGAAATGAGCATCCAGCTATTACATTATATTTATACAATTCTTCAAAGTAGACGATTATTTAGGCTGCATATACCTGAGACCAAAATGTAATGTAAACATGTTTATTTGAAGCTTAATAAAGAAAGAATATGATAAACTGCTATCTACCAACAATTGATTCAGATTTATCAGAAATGAATTGAAATATATAGTCACAAATATGAAAACCCATAGAAATTTAAGATGAAAAACTGCTTCACGATCAAAACACGAGGGTCTTAGAATTCAATTAGTTTTTAATGAAATTATATGAGTTATCTAAAGTTTAGAAAAGAAGATTCAAATCAATGCTATTCCACTAAATTTTAATGGATATCTTTCTCTTGTTATAACAGAAACAATATCAACGGTCTCTAATCAGAAAGACTGTGATCGTAATATGATCTGATTGACAAGCGATAACGCCGGATTTAACGTGATATTAGGACGCTTTTAACTATATAGGCAATCTACATGAATGAGCCATCAGTTATAGTCTAATGTTGACAAGACAGGTAGCACTCTAAACTTGGCTTCGTAAAAACGTGCTCGCAACAGCTTCTTCTCGAATAAACGTCAGGATGTCTTAAAAGTATTTTATATTGAATGTCACAGTTCGTTAAGAGTGTGGCGCTCAATATAAATTGAATTATTTCTATCTCTGTACATCCTGAAAACGTATCTGGGTTCTATGTCAATGAAAATGCATGCTCGTATTACCAATCTACCGTAAGCATATACGAGAAGGTACCAAAATGTTCTCAGCACAATTCACTTGTTAAAATTTGATAAAATGACCAAATATCCGAATTTGTTTTGGAATCACTGCATAATCGGACGGAGAACTTTCAGCACTTTTTATAACCTATAATTTATATATACCGTGTCCCTTCAGAACGTGGACGACCATGGCTCTCCATAATTTTCTATCCATTGTAGCTTTTAGCAATGTTTGTCTTTTTATAATCTCTTCCACTCCCTGTTCTGACATTCATTTATAGAAATACATTACTCGCTGTTCCCCTCTGCCTCTCTTGTCCTGTGAGTGTCAAGTTTTCCGAAGCCTTCTTTTCTCATTATGTGTCCATGAAATTTCATCTGTCTCTTATATTTAATATAAGACTTCTTCTTGTTTACATTATCATTTAAACTTCCTCATTGTTTACATGCTCCGTTCATCGTATTCTCAACATCTTTATGTAGAACTAAATCAGTGTTGTTCAAGTTTCCTCTTCATCTGTGAGGAAACATTCAAATATTCATCGCCATATTCGAGGACTGATATTACATAGCATTTTTAGTACTATTTTCTTTGTTTCTAATAAATTATCCTATTTCTTAATAAATTGTTTTTGCTTTTGGAAGGTATTTTTGCTATTTCAAAGCACCTTTATTTTTTCAGTTATTTAAACGTGCGAGTTTGCTTGATTTAGAAATCGTCAATTCATAGCTCGCATCTTTTTTACAATCAACCTTAGATTTTCTCTTCTTAAACTTGATGGTTAGTCCTTTATTTTAGCTTTCCTTTACTATCTTGCTTAGAGGTTTCTTGTCTCGGGACTAATTGCGCAGAGTCTGTATTGATAGGAATACAGGAAGTTATGAATCTAAGGTTTACATCAGTGCATCACTTTCATTCTCTCATAATCTCTTCCTCTCTCTCTAACACATACACACACACATACTGTCTCTTTCTCTCTCTCTCTCTCACACACACACACACACAAATATTGGAGGCATTCCTTTTACTATGTTCTTCCCCAGGATGTCATATGCTCGCCATACAAATCGGGAAGTGACGGGAGCTGGGAACGAAAATCCAATTAACGTCTTGACTAAAAAGTTTTTCAGGAAATTTCAGCAAACAGACAAGGTGAGAGATTTCGCATCACTTGGCATACATGAGAGGAATTTTGCGAACAATTATTCGTTTTATTTACACAACAGGAAAATATAAAAAAAATGGATTGAAGGACAATGTAATAATGAGCTGTCTGTTTAAAACGTCAGCTTTATATTGATTAAAAAGTTTCCAAATGACGTATAGTCACGCGCACGTATAGCGGCATATTAAGAAACTTTCAACGGCAAGGTGACTCGGAGTATTTAACGATATTACTAGAGCTTATGGATCTGTATGTATATTAATAGAAAAAGTTGCTCATAGGCATGCACACACACGAATACAAACATATCTATATAAACATCCATGTCTTTTGCTTTGCAACGTCCGTAACATGTTACAAGATCGTTTTTGTAGCATATACAGAAGCACTTAAAACTGTAAAACCTGTTTTAGTACGCAAATCATTCTTATTTTTGCAATATTTTATTTGGAGATATTTTAGATGTGCTAAGCATAATATATTAAACATGATATATGCAAAACATGACATGTACATAATATCTACATTTTCAGCTATGAACAAAAACCACCCGTGACATATTTTGAGCATCTGAGGGTAATGGCAAAAAGTGTGTGTGGATACCAGCGTCTTGTAAATAAAATAATTTGTTAAAAAAAAAAAAAAATCATTTCTGTTGAGAAATGCGAACTGATATTGTTTGCTGAAATTTTATGGAATTCTTTTTATAATGACATTAATTGGATTTCCGGTTGCAATTCCTATTACTGCTTGCTTTTTTTTTTACTCGATCATATTTTAGCGTTTAGCTTTCACGAAAATCGATTTCTTATTAAGTAATAGATTATCAATAACAGATTCACTGCCTAAGTAAATCCATACGTGTAAGAAGGTTTATTTAATCCAAACATCATTATACAGTAACTGCGGGTTGCTCATCTTAACCACATTTTCTGAAATGGTGTATTTTAATAAAAAGGTAACGCAGTGAAAATGCAAGAGAATATTTAAATGATAACTCCGATAGAATACAAGAATGGTAAAGAGAAACGTAGCCATATTGAACATTTTAATTTCAATAATGCATTACAGAAACTTCCAGAGATTTTCAGAAACAGGAATTGAAATAAGCTGAATAAAATTTATATTTCAGATATATTAGCTGTAATAGAAGTGGCTTTTGGCAACCGTAAATTACAATCACCTCTTTGTTTTATTATCGTTGAGTAACAATTGAATAAACAATCCACGCGGCTCTCTGTAAATATTTGTTTAAATTATACCAAAATTGGAGTTTCGTGTACAGATTAAACTCGTCATCAATTAAACAGTAAATACAGTAGGAACACCCGAGTATCTTTCTGTAAGAAATTAAAATTAATGATAATTATGTATGACTTTGATATTGACTTTTCATGGATAATACATTTGAAACGTTTTTTTATGAATGATTATTAGCCTCTAAAACTAAAAAATACTTTTTGAAAAAAAGATTTCTATAAATAAATGAGTACAAATACAAAACTGCCCAGAATATAGAAATATGACTCAATTTACAATTATTCCCTTTGATGGTAGTTATGGAACATTCAATGTGCCAACTAAAAATAAACTAAACACTTTTTGCAGCATCTCAGTAAAATTTGGCGGCCATTTTCTTCAGTAATAAAATACATTTTATCATTATCTCCATTTTAGATTACTATATGTCTCATTAACAAAAAGGACTAGATTGATTTTTTTTAGATTTATTGGGATTAATACCCTTAATGAAGAATCGAACGAAATAATTAAACCAAATTCAATGATATGGCAACCTAAAATTATCACGTACATTATTGAATGAGATAGAGATTAATGATAGGATAAACAACAACCTTATTCTATCATTCTGTTGAATTTTAATCCATATTTGATTCCGATTAACAAGGATTAATAAACATCCTTTGTTTCTTTTATATTCTTCTCAGATTTATGTTCACATTTCTATTTTTTAATCTGCAATTTTATTTTTTTCTTACTTATATAATATATTTGAAAAGTAACACATAATTTGGGAAATGTTTTATAAAATGTTTTCCGCCTTTGTGTTGCATTTGTTTTGGATAGAAGAACCGACTTCACACCGACAATAAACCTCGTAATTTCTCATCCAAGAATTAAATTTGAAGAAGAGCAATTTACAGTATAAAAGCACTATTATCTATGAACATATAAGAAAGGATTTTATACTGTAAAGGATTATTAAAAATGCAGTGCAATGGTAGAAAATGCAATTTCGACGCAAGAAACTTTTCTCACCTGAAACTTGTTAAAAAAATTGAAACAATTATATTCACCTCAGCACGCAAGGTATTTTTGTTTTATTTATATCTTTCTTTCCCAAATGAATTTATTCGTATTTTGTATTCAACTTCATTTATTCTTCTTCTAAGTTTCTTTTTAATTGTATCTCTTGTCATCATTTCCTCCGAACGTATTTTAGTCATTTCATCACCTTTCCATTCTTTCTGATCTATGCCTCTTGATCTTTGCATGGTGTCTACTTCTCACATCATTAACTTTTTTCCTTTTTTATTATTTTCACTTGATCGCCTTTACACTTTCCTTGCATGAAACTTGTCCTCCAAATCTTTTCTCATCTTACATTTATCTGCCTTATCTCAAGCTATTTAAATTTCTTTCCATCGCTTTTTAAAAAAAATTCTTCTTCCACTTCAAGTACTTTTTGAATTTCTTTCTTCTTCATCTTCTGATACTTCTTTTCGTCATGTTATGCATAACTCCAGCTAGTTAGCTTTTTCTTATTTGCTTTGTTCTTTCGCCATTATTTTCTTGTTTCTTCTTATTCCTTTCCCTTTACCAATAATTACTATCAAATCCCTTCTCCGTTAAATCACATCTTCCAAACTATTTCCTTTCTCCGTTTTTTTCTGTCTCTCTAGTTCAATCCGATCCCAATCTACTGAGTAAATATAAAAACAGAGTATAATGCAGCAAAACCCTCGCGTTCTATACACAGCCTACTCGACGAAATAATCAATAACGTGGTTGCCTGAATTATAAGAAGATGCCTGCGAGGGAATAACACTGCTGCTTCCCGGTGAACACGCCTGAACTTGCGCGTCTTTAGCAAGCACCATTTGCGCTGCTATCCATTCTGTTTGTCTGAAAACGTTGATAGAGTCTAAATTTTCACAGATATGACAGTCGTTTTGGTGTCATTAGAACTGCCTTTGACTATTGAGAAACATATCAGCTGAACCTTTGCTTTTAATGTGGCAAGAAAATATGAGAGACTTATTTCAAAATCTTGGGTATTATAGTGAAACGAGAATGGGTACACACACGCACACATTATACATACATACATACATGCATACATAAATACACACACACACACACACACACACACATATATATATACAGTGTAACTCGGATATAAGAGAGTTATCGGGACCGGAGAAGTATCTTATATCCGGGTTTCTCTTATATCCGGGTTTTGTCTAATTTATGTACATTAACACAGGCGCTAATTTGGGATCAGAGAAAATTGCTCTTATATCCGGGTTTCTCTTATATCCGGGTCTCTTATATCCGGGTTACACTATATATATATATATATATATATATATATATATATATATATATATATATATATATACATACGTGCGGGAGTGCTGAAAAGTGCTCTCTCCGTGCAAAAATTTATCCCCAAAATATCACTCGGTAACATTTTGAGAAATGGGTCGAACCTATTCTTTTTCCGTTCATTCTCGAATCTATCTATCTATCTATCTATCTATCTATCTATCTATCTATCTATCTATCTATCTATCTATGTGTGTATGTGTGAGGGGTGTTATAAACGTGATAGTGGATATTTTGTTTAAATATTCTTTAACAAGTGAGATTAAAATCTATCGGCCTAAAACCCGAGAGACTGAAAAAAAGCGAAATTACGACTTTTGGCATCTAAACCGGTAGACATTAATCTTATTTAAAAAAGATATGGCATTGTATCCCCAAAACACGTGTACACATCTACACTTATATCAATAAGAAATAAATGATTAAAAAATCTATCTATCTATCTATCTATCTATCTATCTATCTATATATATATATATAGATAGATAGATAGATAGATAGATAGCCACAAGCTCATATGCATACAACTGAATATATATATATGTTTGTGTGTGTCCGTGTGTGTCTGTTTGTGTGTATGCTCTCGATTCATATGGACACAAGAAGCGTGGTGACTAATATATATATATATATATATATATATATATATATATATATATATATATATATAGTAAAGCTAATCTATCCGTTAGTATACTTCGTTAGTCTTATTCAATCCCGGTATATAGACTGAATTCGGGTGGGAATTAGAAAATTTAATTGTGACAGCTCTCGAAAAATTAATATAGAATTTATCTATTTCAATCAGACAAAAGGCACTAAGCAGTGATTAGAGGAGGATGGAAGGTATTAGCCTTAAAGGGAAGTGGTTTTACAAAATTAAATCCGGATATTTACCTTCTGACATTAAATTGAGGTTATATGAAGAATGAACTGTTATTTTGAAACTGAGAGAGGAACAAAAATCATTTTTTTTTAATAAAAAATTAAATAGATATGGTTGAGTTTAAAAATGCTAATTTCCAACTTAAAAATACTTTTCCAAAGAACAGTTATATTTAAAAATAAGATATATTTAAATAAATTAAAAATAATTTCAAAATAAGTTATAATAGACAATTTATATTAAAATTAAGTAAAATCATATTTAAAAAATTATAATTATAAAAACAATAGGTTATATTAAAGAATAAAAATATTTAAAAATAAAAATATAATAAGGTAAATTACACATTTGAAAAAAATACCTTAAAAGATAAGTTAAGTCAAAACAAGTTATAATTAAAAAATATAAAATTATACTTAAAAAATGCATAAAACTACTACTAGTTTAGAAAATCCAAAATATTGATAAGTGATAAAAGAAAAGAGTTCTTATGAATAGGCGACAATTATAAGATATAATTAATATAGTGTAAAAATGGAAATATAGAAATTAGAATTAGTTATACATTCGACATTTGAAGAGTTAGAGAAATATAGTAGTTAATAAAGTGACTCGTGCCTTTCGTCGGACTGAAACATTGAAATGTATAAATTCTGTATGAATTTTTCAACAGCTGTCACAGATAAATTTCTAATTCCCTCACGAACTCAGTCTATATACCGGGGTTGAAATATATATATATATATATATATATATATATATATATATATATATATATATATATATATATATATATATATATATACAGAAAGAACAGTAAGATATATAATCCGGTGTTCTTATTGTTATTTTTATTTTTATAAACAGTGCTCAGCGTAAATTTACAGAGCATAAATATTATAAAGTAACGGGTTTAAAATATGGTTTTTTCGGTGTACAGTAATAACCATGTTTCTAAAATGGAAGCTAAAAACTTAAAATTTAATTTTGTAATTAAATTAAAAACATTAGTTCCATTTCATCTTCAAGCGAATATTGGAGTAACTTATTTTTAAAATTTACTGAGTTTTAAACGCACACAAAAATTCATAATTCACTGTTTCCAAGGATACAGAGAAATCCAATCATTCAGACAAAGCGTGTTCATTTTTATTAACTTTTGTTGTATCAGTTATTAGTTACGTTCGAAAAAGGCGTTAAGTTTAGCGAGAATATGGATGTATTTTTCAACGAATTCTGACATCCGTTAAATGCATGTCGTCTGTTTTTTTTTTTTATTAATATTTTATCGTTAACGGCAAAAATTTTAGGAAACTTCTATAAAATAACGACAAAAGACTACAACGATCTAGTAAATAAGGATTTACATAAGAACTACAAAAAGGCAAATAATAATGACCTCAACATGGTTGAGAATACTAATACTAGCAGTAAAAAAATCACTGATAAACTGAAGATCAGTGATAGAGTAGGTCAACTTATATGAAAGAGAATGCTATATAACCTTAAAGGACCACAAACCAGATTTCGAGGCTAATCCGACTACAAGAATAATAAACCTTACAAGACCCGATATCGGAAAAATTAGTAAAATGATCCTTGAAAGAGTAAATCAACAACTTAAAGAAAGAATAGGCCTGAAACTTTGGATTAATACCAAAGACGTGACAAACTGGTTTAAGTTCTTCTTACATTTGCCAACATTAATAGCTTTAAGCAGACTGACTACACCGAGATAATTATTCATAAATTCACTGATTAATCATATTGTGACCAAATAAACGTTAAGTCAGAAATCTATTGTCAATAGATTTTTTTGCAAAAAACAAAGAGGAAGAATAATGTTTTACAAAGAGTTACAAATATAAAACCTTTATTCCCAGCAGATGAAATATCAATTTTTATCTTCGTCGAGGCGTTTATCTTCCTTAGTTGATACTGTTAATAGCGTAGAAAGAATTTTTATATCTCAATTGATTGATTTCAGTTGATTTTTACGGCTTTAACTTTTTACAGGTTATTCCAAGCCAGAAAATATTTTTAGATTGTAAGATTTTTTTTTTTTTTTTTTTGAGCGGGGTGCGTAATAATGATTTACATACTAATTAATTCATAGCTGTGGAGAGAAGAGGTGGATTCATATCTTTCCAAGAGTACTTGCGCGTAAGTGAATATATACGAACTTCGCAGGAATTAGAACTCGACTCTCCTATTTTAAATTCCGAGCCGTTATACATTAGACAACCAGACATCCAAGCTTACAGTGCCTTGTATTCACAAGCGGTCACCTATCTCGGTTCTGATCAGGTTCAATTATATAAAAGTAAGAAACAACAGTGCACTAATATGTGTTTCCCTTCAAAATGTCATGATGAAATTTAGAATTATAAACCAAATAAATGCGGAGTCTCTTCGCTCATATTGTCGTATAAAATAGACTTTATCTCACGTAAAATGCGACCATAACTTTCAATCTTTGCATTGACTGTATATTGTCATGGGATACAACAATATACTATTTGCTATGAGTGTAAAAACAAAGATATGTTTGTTTTTGGTTCCCGGACATCATCTTCTGTAATAATAGTATTACTTGTGGTCAGAGTTTCAAAATTACGTTATGCATAGGAGCAACAAAATAAATTATAGCATTTTCATGAAGACATAAAGAAAAGTTACTTTGTATCTTTTATCAATAGAAAGATCATTATATTGTGTCCATTTTTTAACATAACTCATACGGGAACGAATTGCTATATGAATTACCAGGTTGTTTAATGAGCATGGATTTCGCAAATATTAAAATAACTCCATACAGAAAGTATTATTTAAATGCTATTCCAATGAATTCTTATATTCTTTTAAGGAAGTGTGTAGAAACGAGTCACTGACTTTGGACTTGGGATAACACTCAAGATTAGATTCCTGTCATCTGATCTTGTGGGGATGTTTTTGTCAGTCATCGTAAATAGGAATGCCTTTGATATTTTAGCATTTGTCTTGCAAGATTTTCAAAAACACTTTTCATGGTTAACCCTTACAGCTATTCATTCTATCAATCGATAAAAAAACAGCTATTCATTTTATCCTTCGAGTTGAAAAAGTTAAAAGTTAATGCAAATTACTGAGAAATGTGTAATTCAAATTGTACATCGCCAAGGAATTGCCATCACATGTATTTCTAAGACTTTGATTTAATGTTTGTTTCGTGGGAAGTAATTGGATTGTGTTCGAATCGGCTTAGCATCTTAACTTCTCAAATTATCTGTGTTAAACTATCTTCAATAAAAGGCAAAAATATATAAAGTAATGTGGGTCAAATATATTTGTAATTCACTTCGATATCAATGAATGACCAAAAACTTCCCAAAGTATTCAAACGCTTTGTTAACGTTAGAAATATAACATGATGATTTACTTATTATTTCCTATATGAATCCTAAATCCATTCCTAAGATATACTCAAATGAATACTTTGAAAAAGTTATTTCAAACTAAGAATAAAGGTAACGTTGAAATTGATTTTATGAGTAGAAAAAACTAAAACTATATATAACATGTTAGTAGTCCCTACAATAAATCTATTGGAAGGTTTCATAAAGTGTATGAGCAAAGTTTAAAATATTGGAAATGCACCATTTATTTAAAAAGAAGGAAAAATGATTTCTAAATTTCCTTTTTTCATTTACTAAATGTAAATATCATGTTAAATTATAACTGAATCCGAATTATTATTTTCCTCTAATACAATCATTCTTCTTTGGTATTAAGAATAACATGTTTCTTGTTTATCACAGAAGTAATATTCAAGGTGAAGAAGAAACATTTTTCTTAAAAGATTTAGTGTTATAAACTGCACGTAATAATTTCCTTTATTAGAGAAACTTCGAGAGAATTTCTATATAAGCAAATATTGTCTAGCAACTCGTCTTCAAGATAAATATAATTGATTTGAATAATGTATTGATATCTTATAAGTAATTATTTCATGTATGTAAGTATACATGTATAAGGGTCTTCATGCATGTAAGGGGACAGTATATAAGTATTTTTTATGTCAAAATAAACACTATTTCATGCCTCTCTTAAGAAATTGTCTGCAATTTCTTAATCAAGCCAAAAAAAAAAAAAAAAACAGAAGCAAAATCCCGAAGAATTTTTCTTCATAACCAATATCAATAAAGAATAAATGTGGTGACGTCTCGTGTATCACCTCTCTCTTGATATTCTGTTTTTAAGTTCAAAACAAACTTTGTTATAGAGATTACATTACTGACACAAAAAACAAGGGTTTTTAAAATCCAGTTTCTACAGCAGGTTTTGAGCTACGATGGTAGTCTGAATGCTTATACACTTGAAATATCTTTTTATTTATTTATAATTAATCCTCGTATACGTACATAAGCGAAAAACGTAGTTGTAAACGTTAATTTGTATGAAGTTATTCATGAATATAAATTTAAATTAATAAGTATAAAACATCGTTACTTTCCCGAAAATTAAATTTTCTCAAATCGCTTTCGCAAACGACATTATTTTTGCACCAACCTAATAGAATGCATGTACTGAATATTATAAGTTATATAATTTAAAAATGTAATATTTTGAGATCTATTTCAGATTAAAATTATACACGAGCCGACCATGACTGTGTTATGTTGCAATACGTTATTATATTGGACAACGATGTTGCTAGTTGAACAGGCTCCTCTTCAAAGAAAGAGATTTTGCAAAATTACAAACTTATAACCTCACACGGAGATTTTCACTGAATACTATCTCTGCTCTCATTGATTATTACTGACGGTCTCTAAATGGAATTCAAACTATTACATCTTTCCATTCTTTGCCGAATGTTCCTTTTTGCATGAACATGCACTTCTATACGTATACGCATTTAAATCCACGTAACCTCCATATGAGCTAATTTTGAATTATTTTCCATTTTCCAAAAGGTGATTTGACTTTCTGCTGTACATATTTTATCAGTTTTCTTTTTCTTTTTCTCTTTCCAAATTCACACACACACGCGCGCACACACACACACACACACACACACACACATATATATATATATATATATATATATATATAAATATATACCGTATATTTCCGCGTATAAGGCGACATTTAGATAATACGAGGTAAAAAAAAATTAGCAAATTCTCATGAATTTATCCTATACCTGTAGTTTAAGATGACTGTTTATTGATTATATAAAGATGATGTTATTGGAAATGTTGTTACTTATTATATCCTTAGAAATTTAAAATAAAATAACCAAATCGATTCTATATCATGTTTTTGCTACACGTCCCCTAAAAGGGAAACCATTGTTTTGTTTACGTTTCATCAGGTGCTCTCTTGCAAATACTGATTCTTCATCTTTTTTCCTTTCCTATATCTAAACGGTTAAAAACAGCCTGGTTTACTAATGGCCATTTACTCATACTTCATCGAAAATCACAAAATACCGCTCATAAGTGTACGATAATGTACGATAATAGTGCATTCCACTTTTACATTTTTTATTTGCAATCTTATCTCGATGTTTACCTTTTCTCAATTGAGTTTGCATGGATACAAGTTGTAATGAATTATTCTAATGAATAGGCAATTTATTATGAAGTTATGCCAGTAATATATAAGGCAGAAACGGTTATATTACATTTATTATCACTTTATTTGATAATGTAAATTTTTTCATGTAAGTTATTGGTTATCGTACCGTGGCCGAGGTTAGCCTACCGACAAACATCATATAGAATTTAAGGTTTCTTTTTTAGAATTGTAATATAAGACAATACTCAATTTTTAAACGTGATTTTGTGGATTTAAATGTCGAATTATACGCGGAAATATACTGTGTATATATATATATATATGTGTGTGACTGTGTATGTGTGCGTGCGTGCGTGCCGTCAAAATGACATTGATATTTAATTCATTTTAAAGATTTATTGGTCATATTTCCTTCATGAAAAATGTAGAATTCTTTTCTATCAAATTAAGTCTGTTATCGCATGTAAGAAAGTATTTTGATTTTGAAGTAAGTAAAAGTAAAATATTCAAAGTGAACTAAAACGAAACAAAGAAATAAAAAGCAATGTATTAACAGCCAGATATCCCCTACTTACTAATGAACTTTCCCATTGTTATAGCAACACGATACATGTTTCGAGTAGTGCCTACCATTGAGACAACCATGAAATATTTTGGTTATTACGAAGAGAAGTCAGGTTGCCTGATTGATAAATACATAACATCTTATTATGGTGTATATATATATATATATATATATATATATATATATATATATATATATATATATATATATATATATATATATTAAGATCAAATATGGATTGGAATCCAACAGAATGATAGGATAAGAAAGAAATGGGAAACATTTATAAATGTAACATGTTTCGCTTTAATTTAAGCTTCATCATAATACTTTTGAGAAATGATGAAGCTTAAATCAAAACGAAACATCTTAAATGTATTGTTTTATTTAATGTTTCCTATTTGTACCATATCATGTTATGTGTGTGTATGCGTACGCGCATGCGCGTGCTTGTATGTCTGATAGTAAGTTCCTAGATATGAAATATATACTTTTATTAGCTGAATTTTCTTATATGAAAATCAACATATGTAAAAAGGTTATATTCATTCAGACGTACAATGATGAAATATGCGTATACATTTCGTCACATTTCGTAGCGCATTACCTTGAATATACTAAACGCAAAAATAGTTAAACCAATTATATTTATCGTCAGAATTTTCATTTTCCTCTGTTAAACAAGTATGAATATGTTAAAAAATATTTATCGATACACTTAAGCTTAAAATGGCTATTTATTCGTATGCATTTGTGTCACAGTTCAACTATGTGTATGCCTATAAATCTCATAAAGTGTTGAGCAAAGACGTTATTGTTTCTTTTTAACGTCGCTGTACGATAAGAACGAGTTGCATCGACCTGTAGGTGATTTATTGAGAATAAATAGCAAGAATCTTTATGTTTATTTTGCCACATGTCTAGCCTATTTGGTAATGTTGTTGGTTTGTTATCGAGATTCGACAATGATGTAGTGTGACCGATTATTTGCTGAAGCTATCGGAAGGAAAGTTTATAAAGTTAGTAGCCAATAATAGAGAATCCATTTTAGTGTTCGATGCAAGCGTTGCAGAGGTCAGGTATATCATCGTTTTATAAACTGGGTTCATTTCTCCGATCAAGCGAACAATTCATCATTTTACCAATATTCATCGATGACTAAGCAAATGACTGTGACTTTATCCAACTTGTCCGAAAATAATATTCGAGAAAATTTCGTGACAAGCAAATCATTTTCTCAGTTACTTTACTTCTTTAGGAAAACTTTCCAATGTATGATCTAATATAATTTACAAAGTAAATATAAAATAAAATAAAACCAAAACAAATAAACCAATTGTACGTAGAACAAAATGTTATATAAAATGGTCTCTTGAGATGATTACGGAGAAAGCACCGATGGTTTGTGTTGATATGTTAAATAATTGTCGCTTAAAACCTAGCCACAGTGTCGGCAGGCCCTTGGATAGCATACTATTAAGTCTTAGAAATCGGTTTTCCAAGACAGGTAATGTATAAAGACAATATATTTACTTTCGTCTTTTGTTCTTAGCCCAATCGTACATGATATTCAGAAACAATATACGATACTTTTTTTTCAAACTGGCAGCAAAATAATTATAGATGTAGATAATGTTGGTTTGAAACTTTTAGCATAAAACTCCTTGCACGAGTCTTTTGTATTATTTCATGCGCCTGCACATGCGCACATATGATTAGATCTACATTTATGTTTAACAACACAGGAATTAATCCACAATTCCACACATGTTCTCGAAACAGAGTGTCTAATAAAATAGTAACCTTTATAATATACATTCATCTCTCGCTAAATATTTTATTCTACTAATCAAAGGCTGTCAAAGAAATATGATTTAATTTTATCTGCACGTAAATAAACCGATTTCGAATGCATTGTTTCTATTTTTGGATAACGTATACTGAAATACCGAAACCAATCCCGCTTTCGACCGAAACGAATTCTTTTTTTGTTCGTCCCCACCAAAGCTTATTTTAAAGCATCGAAACCTGATATAATGAATATGAATACATCTGGGTTCCCCCCTCACAGTAATATGATTGGCTGGTGTCAGCCATAAATACAAACTGATGTGGAGGTACATGACAACGCCTATTGTCTTCGCCTATTGCCTACGTCTATTGCCTACCACTACAACGATGACCAGTCCATTATGGTTACCTGCTAGATTGTCCTACCCGGTTACAGTAGCGAACAACCACTTTGCTACTTCGAACAACGAAAACGAAAAGCAACAAAATCTTGTCCTTTTTGTTAATTCCTACTACAAAAAGCTGATCCTAACTCTAGGAGAGCCTAAAGGAATAAAATTCACAATTTCACTCGTTATGAAAATATTGGTTTAGTGCGGATGAACGAGAAAAGCTCCCTAATATTATGCCCTATTTCAGACTTTTGGCAGCATTAGCCTCTTTTCGAGCGAGCTTTTCAAATATCTGACAAATTGATTGGTCTGAAATCCAATTAAAAGATATACCCAAACTGACCATTCAGATGAAAAGTTGAAATGTTTTGGATGCTTAAGGTTAAATTGCTGTTAAAATTTAATCACAGACTATTATCAATTATTGAATTTCTTGTCAACAAGAAAGAGAAAATAGAAATTAATTTTTATCCTTTCAGACTTCTGTACTTTAAAATTATGAACGCCACATTTTGTTGAGGAAGAACGAAAATCATCGTATTTTTTTCTGTGCGTTATTTAATTTTTTTAATGACATGTTACTTCAGAGCATAAACAATCATGGCTCTCAACAATATCCTTTTTAATATTCAAGTTTCCATGACTTTTTGGGAAAATGGAGTGGTTTTTCTGCGGTTTTGAATTCAGAGTTATTCTTCTCATAGACTGACTACTACCCAAGTGTATAGAGCCCAGACTACCCTGTTATTTAATCAATAATTGGTAGGGAAGAAGTGATAGATCCATGCTTTTCCAAGGGGCATTTTCGATTGCGATAGATGGAAGGATGGAATTTTAACTATTTACAATGACCAATTAATTTTTAGTTTTTAATTTTCGTGCAATTAAATTATAATATTCTTGGTAGAACAGGTATTCACAATATAATCTAATACAAGTGAGGTTAAAAACAAATTGTCGAATGCAGAGAATAGTTGAAAACGTTTTCACTGTAATTTCACTCAAAAATTTCCAACTAAGAAGCCATTCATGCAGAATGTGAACAAGAATACTTCTTCACATTCAACAACGTTCATTGTCTTTCCCTTTGGAAAATAAATGTTCAAATACATGAAGTTGATGAAATTTATCTCAGCTCTTTCACATATTAAGCGATTTGAAACTCCAGGTTCATCATTAAGAGCGATGTTTATAATTTTGGAAAAAAACATTAAATCTATTGCAAGTAATAATAAATTTAGAACGGTAAGAATGTTAACAAGACGATGATGGAGATTACAGAATGTTAAGGATCCCATATTCACATGTAAATAGTAAGATAATTTTATTGACATGTAAATAATAAAATGATTTATCCAAGTATATAGGACATTGTGTTAATCAACTAGCTGTCGGATGCCTATATCGTTTGGATTTTTTTTATAAAGAAAAATGTTTTTACACAATAAACTCTCATACCCCATCAATATTATTATCATTATCTTTTATAAGGTTAGATATAACTTGAGAATAACATATTTTCTTACTCATACAGTCACGTGAGAAAGTTAAGACACGTCAAGAATTTTTAAAATATTGGATCTTCTTTCAAACAATATTTATAAATAAAAGTGATGTAATGGGAGAAATAATTAAAATTTTATTTGTTGAACAAAGGAAATTAACAACTAATAAAAAAAGTTAGGACCACATCGATGCCCTAACAGTTTGCATTGCTTCTATTTTATTTTAATAAACTAGATTAGACTTTTTCTGCAACTGTCTATCAGTCTCTGATATCTGTTGAGGAAAGTTTTTCTCACGCAACGTAGATTTATGTTAGCTCTGAGATGTTTGAGGAGTGTCTTACATTTACAACCTCTTTCACATCACCCCACAGCATTTCCATAAGATGAAAGTCAGAAAGATCAGAAGTTTGACGTTACCATTTCAGGAGTAAAAACTTATTTTTTCATCCATTCCTTGGTGGATTTACTGGAATGTTTTGAGTCATTGTAATGTTGCATGTACCACATCGGTGTTAGCTTATCACATCGTGTTGCAGCAAAAGAGCCTCAAACCATAATATTTCCACTCTCATGCCTTGCAGTTGGTTTGAGGATATTGCACTCAAATGCTGTATTTGGTTAGCGCCAAACTCTTCCCGAATAATTCTATTTTGGATTCATCTGTCCAATGTCTAAAAATTGTATTCAAAATATTTAGACTTCGGAATTAAATATCAAATACAGGTTGATATGCTGCTAAACAAAATCAACCAACCAACTATTTTAAAATTGATGTTCATAGCAAAGAGCTTATATTGAATTTCTGTTTTTCGAAGGAAAAAGTATTGCACACATTCACAAAAGTTTACTGTATACCTATGGGAAGGCTACACTCGGTGTAAGCACTGTAAAGAGATGGCTTAGTAGACTTAATGGCAAGCCAATAGAGAAAGGAGAAACAGAGCTTAGTGACAGGTAAGTGATAGTTTAGCTGCTGCTGAAAATGAGAATAAGGTCCAAAAGGATGATTTCCCATTATTGCTGACAGAATAATCACTTCTGCAAAACATTTTGAAAGATATCAAGTGAATAATAGTTGTGCCTGTAATTTAATACAGTTTCTTGCACTGTGTAAATTGCCCTCCCAGAATGCTGACAGAGTCCATGGACAATGTTTAATGGCTTGGAGATCTAAATTTCAGATTCATATGCATCTACTACCTCCATTTGAAGACCTTAGATCTCCTTATAATGATAGTACTCACTTCAACAATCAAGAGCAAACCAAACTCAGTGTCTGAGGTTGAAATAAGACGGGCTCTTCCCATATATCTGACGATAATTCTAATAATTTACATCCATTCTGATGCATTTGATTCTAAGTAAAATCATTTTAATTATCAATACATGTAAAAGGTACTAAACTTATTCTCGGAAGAAAATTGTATTTCTATTAATAAAATATTTCGTTATGAAAAAAACCCGACCTAAAATAGAACTTATACTCGAATTATCGCAAAAGACTATGGTTGAAAAAATGATCTGCTTTTTATACCTCTCGAGAAAGTAGCTGACTCCTTCTACTCAGACCAAAAATGGTGGAGTGCTTTCATATCTGGGCTGGATCTGCCCAATCCTCGCGTTCGAGTGGGAAAAATCTTTTTCAAATTCTTGTGGGGAATGACTTATTTTCCACTCTGGATCCTCTTTTTCACAGATACAATGTCGCAAGCCTATCGCTACTCTATCGTTAATTCCATGGCAACTATTCATACGAGACCCATACTTTAATATGACCAGTTCCGATATATTATTACAGTCAAGCCTTATTACGTTCCCATAGTCGAATTACCCTCATTCTCTACCTGTTCGATAGGTAAAAGGATGTTCCACCCACAAGGTTTCTTCGTAAGAACAGATACTTTGTTGAACAAACTCCCACGTGGTTGTTTCCCCGAAAACTGAACTCGTCTCCTCTTCAAGTCAATCATTACCTATCCTTCATATCCTCATCACATTCACTTCTTGAAATAGAAGCAATCAATACGTTCATATAACACACCTCATTCAGTAACTATGTACCTTGAGTGGCACTTGGGACTGATATTAGATGTAATCAAGTTTAGTATTGACCATGATTGTTAGGTATACGATTTGGCATCTGCGTATCTATGGAAAAGCACAAAATTAATAAAAAGAAAAGTCAGAACAGAATTCAGTTTCTTGTGATACTCTCGCTTATGAAAATGGAGTTGTCTGGTTTGGTATCGTATCCTGCTGAGAACTTATTTCGTTTCACAGCAGTAACAAAAATAAGTATTCAATTGTTGTAAGGCAGCGGAAGATTCTGTCACAATTTGATTTTTACTTGTCAATTATTATTTGCTTCTTGACTCTCATAAATATTTAGACTCCGCAACGACAATGTTATTTTCATATGGAAGTCTGAAGATTTCTTTATATTTGCTTGACCGAAAAACATTCAATCTTTGTTGATAGGCGGAAACTGAGACATGAGCACAAATAGGAGAATAATAATTAAATGTTTTATGCATTTTAAACCAATTTTGTGGTAATAAAATAAAGATTTATGCTAACAAATGTATCAAAACATGTAATGAAAATAATTAGTGTGTATGAAATAGGCAAACCAGCAGCTGTATATATTGCATAAATACATATACAATCCGAATTGGTGCTGAAAAGTTATCACACCAGTTCATAAATTCTTTTTAAAGAAATGATCAGACATTATTTCAGAAGGTATTCATAGTAGGGTCGAAAAACTTTTGTTTCATAAGGTGTGTGTGTGTGTGTGTGATATCATTGCAAAATTTCGTGTCTAATTTTCATTGTTAATATGACCGCAACTTGGCACTGGTGTTTGCTTTGGTACTGATTATGTGTTCTAGATCGGAACCTTGCATCGTTCAGTTGTGATTCGGACTTTGTTGAATCTTGATGTTTTGTCGATAATGCCTTAAAGATAGTCGATGAAAAGTTGCACTTTCGCCATATTATGCTCTATGAATTTCGGAAAGAAGTAAGCGTCTGAACTGCGACAAAATAATTATGTAGATGTTCTATCTATATCGTTGGCCAGCTCTTCAGTCGTTCAAAATGTAGTATGGCAAATTTCATCAGGATGATTTTAATCTAAGCGATCAACAAGGTTTCAGGCTAACTTCCGTCATCGGCGAAGACGACCTGCTTACCATCGTTGAAAATAAACCAAAGATTTTGATCTAAGATGGTGTTAAGAGTGTGAAAAACGATATCTCAACTGACTTATGCTACTGGAAGAGTTTTCAAACTCACGACGTCGTTGCCACAATCTCTGACGGAAACTCGATTGTGGTTTTTCAGCTACGACTTTGTTGTTACAGCAAGAAAAGGAGCCGTTCTTGGACAGAATTTTCACAGACGATGAAAAATGGAACGTTTATGATAACGTTCGACACAAACTGAAACAAGCTTCTGAATGTGCATAATCTGTGGGTAAAGCGGATTTGCCTCCATTGAAGGTGTTGCTGTCCATTTGGTGAGATTGCAGAGGCCTAATTCATTTTGGGCTTCTCCCAGTCAGAGAAACGATAACTGCAAAGAAATATTTCGACCAACTCAACCATCTGAACGTGGCTATTCAAGAAAAATGGCCGATTTTGGCAAATTGATTTTTTAGAAAGCTATAATCAATACAGAATTTTTATTTTATCAGTAATACTGGATTTGACAGTGGATATTAATATATGAATATTATTTTTTCTCTTTTTCCTATCATTAAATGTAATCTGATGTGTAAATATTGACAAAGAAAAACACTTTTATAAAGTTTAATTGTTAGACACAGTTTGTTTTTCTTGAAACCGTTTAAATAATTTTGTTAAAAGAAAATCGCCTTTAACTTTTACCTTTAGCCTTTTTTCATTTAAAAGATCTCAGATGTTTAATTTAGCTGAAACTTGATGAACAAAATAATCAATTGTTTAATTTCCTTTCATCGAGAAGAAATCATCACTCGCACATTTATTGTCAAAATCAAATTTATTGTATTGAACCTTCTGAAAAAAAAGTGAATTGGCAAATCTGACTGAAATGGCTCGCTGGAAAAATTTTTCAATACACAGCGGCTTTGAAATAGAAGCAGTCAATTCCCAGTTTTTGTCATTAGATAGAAAGAATGAAATCGATTGATCTCATTTAGTTGTTTTTTTACTAGCTTCTCTTATTTTTGGAATCAGCCGACAAAGTGCATGTGTGTTCAAAAGTCAAAGAAAGTTAGTATGGCAAGAGATTGTAAATGTTCCGTCATCTTTCAGTGATAGAGAAACCTTTGACACGTGAAACAAACAATGCTGATTATATCTGGTTGTATGATCATCCATGGTTTGGAAAATGGGATTGTTACATTTGTTATGCCGTCGGATACAAAAAGTCACTGAAGTGTTGTTATTGTTCGCAAGATTCGATTTTTCTAATACCATTGATATATTCCTAGTGGGAATCAAATATTGAATCGAAAAGACAGTGGAAGTAGATCAGCCAATGTAAGGTTCATGTATATTTAATATATATATATATATATATATTAAGAAATGCCTTGGGTTAAATGTTTGCTTCTTACATTAGACTGGTTAAACATTTTGTTTTTATAATTGTTGCGTATTTTCTCGCACTTCACGACTGTGCAACTCTCTTTCGGTTTCTTGCTTCCTTGTCAACTACAATCTTTAAAAAATTAAATGCAATGTCAATTGCCATCTTCTGTTTATCTGAATGCTGTTCTTTTGACTTTTCATCTGACTAAAGGCTTCTCATTCTCTTTCGCTCCCAGTACCCCACCCCTGTGTCTTAGTGGCTTTATCACCTTGCTTCGAGTGAAATGATTAAAACAAAATGCCAAAATATCCTGTTATCTTTCTTCCTAATTATTCAGGAATTATGAATGAATTTTTAGTTACAGAAAAATATAGTTGCAATTATTTTCAAGTATTTAATGTTTTAGTGAAAGGGAAGTCTAGATAGATATCAAACGCATGCGATGCATTATTATATATACCTTTTATCAAAAAAGCAAGATGTATGAAAAAAGAAATTAGTTTTACAATAATTTATGTTTAGATATTTTAATCTAAAAGCTGATAACTTTATCTGTACTAAATTTAAATATAAGGACCTGAAAGAATTCGATGTAAATGGATAAACGTTATCATGTTTAAATCACAGGTTTTGTCAAATGTAATCTCCAGCCTTGCTTAGAGGTTTACTATATCTGTTAGTCATTAAAACTATCGCTTATAACTAGGATGTCGCACAATAATTTAGATTGTTTTTCATAGGTTTTTGCTTTCCAAATCCTTCCGATGAATCCATGTCACAATGATGCAAATATTTTCTCTTGGAATCCTTCAGTAGGAACTATCACATCGTCTACCAAATTTGCCGGTTCGAAATTCCCTGAGCTTACAATCTGAGATGAATTAAATTAAAATACTGATCCGAATAATTCAAAGAAACATGCTGTGTATTTTACTAAAAGAATTTTACTTCACATTATGATTTCAGTAAAAATATTTACGAGTTAAAAAAGAATTTATTAATTATTCAGTATTCAGCCATACTTAAGTTGGTTATAAAAATACACAGTTTACATGAATTTTATGTGCACTTTTGGTAATGTATGAATATATTTTACATAATGTTAAAAATAGTAAAATGTTAAAAACGTCAAAATTTGCGTACGAACATATAAAAATAAGTAGAAAAGCCACATATTATTTTCTAATTGAGTTCATCCCAAGCAAGGCAGTAAAGCCACCGAGACGCAAGGGGTTACTGGGTATAGAAGAACTAGAAACAGGAACATTGCTAAGGAGCAAGAACAGAGGAAGATTAATCAGGAGAACAGCAGATAGCAATTGACACCGCATTTAAAATTTTTGAAGATTAAGGTTGGCTGGAAGGCATAGAGTCAGAGGGGAGGAATATAAGCAAGAAGTGCGAGAAAAGAAACTGTTAGCATAGAATTTACGGTTACATCTATCCAGTTCAACTGTAAATTGGCGAGATCTCGTCACCAGTCTCGTACTGCGCTTAAATTCGAAGAGTCTAGGCACCATAGCAAAAAAACTCATCGGAACAATTACCACGAAAGTATTTATAGAAAAGGATAAGTGAGGCAACATTTGTGGTGGGAAAGTGACTGAAGCCGAGACGCCAGATCGTGGCCAATAATATTGCTGATTCTTCTTTTGATTTCATCAAGGCGTTCGACAGGGTCGACCAACGATACCTGGCTGCTGAGCTGCATGCTGCCGGATTCGAACCCGACTTCTGCAAGCTGATCAGCTTCCCGTATTGCTCTCCAAGTTCTGTGGTACAGGTGAACGGGAAGTGGTAGGGTACATTCTTGTAGTGTCGTTCGGGCACGGACTTCAGCTAAAGAAGAATTGGTCAGAGGTACAGGCAAAGGTCGGAGTGTCGCTGTGGACTTGTTTCCGAGTTTGTCCTGGAAGGATAGAGCTGAGGCGTATGCCACTTACATCTTGCCTCTCATACATTACCACTTGGCTGTACTTCCTCTTTGCAGGAGCCGTATGGAGGCGATCGAGCATTTGTTAACCACCCTCTTGCGGGGTAGTCGCAAAAATTGAGTCTGTAAAGAAGCCTGTTTCCAGCGCCCGTGTCATGGGGGCTGGGATTGCCACACCTGTCCAGTCATCGGCACACCAAGGTTTGCTTTCCTAAACCACGTTTTATCGGAGGACCCGATTTTCGCACGGAGTGTTAGGGACGCCTTCCCTTACCTTACCATCACTCCTCCCATTTATTTGGTTAAGCGCCATCGCAGTCTTGGAAGGTTGTCGAGTTTCTTCAGCTAGTGTCGGTCGGCCATAAAGGTCTTTCCTCGGTCTAGTTCTCTTTCTCCCCCTCGGAGACTATTGTATCCTGAATAAGTGGAGGGGGTTGCGAATGACCCTCTGTGTGGCCAGATCGGCTTGTCGGAATCAGAGTCTTGGGCACCAGCGGCAGATTATCTCAGCAACCCTGAGTTTTAGCTTAGCTGGCGACTGATCCGGAACGTGCTACTTCTCAATGACGTAACTTTTAGATGGGGCGAGGCAGATTTGCCCGACTGTCATCGGTGTGGTCTTGGGTTAGAGGAAACGGCTTCGCATGCCTTCTACCATTGTCCTCAGGTGCGCCCTTACTGGTATTATGTTGGCAAGTTGACTCGTATCGCTGCCGATCGGGTCGTGTCCATCTATCTCCCGTACGCGTGTGACAATATGTCGCCTCCGTTCTCTGGGGTAAAACGGATGGTGTTTTTGACGTTGCTAGCCGTGGCAAGAATAGTGGTGTGGACATCGCGACAGGAGGGAATCTTGTGAGATGAACGTTATTCGCATCAGGATTTGGTTATTTTCTTTATGTGTCAACTTAGGGTAAAAATCATATCTGATAGAAAGTATTTGAGTTCGACAGATTTCAGCGAAAGCTGGGTGACTGAAGCCAGCCTGGTTCGTGTGGGCGGAGCTAGTCTTGATTTTCTCTAAGTTCCCTTGATGCAACGGGGCGGTTTCCTGTGAACCCTCCCCTAGTTAAGTTAGATACTATTATGTTTTCCTAGTTAATGTGAATAATTCTTGTTCACGGCCTGTACCCGGCATTCTCTTTTGTTATGATCCATGTTGAGATTCCCAACCTCTGCAGTTTGTTTTTGTCCCCTGTTTTCATTTCGGCTGGGTCAGCCTTTGATTTTCCTATTCCGTCATTTATTTTCATCCTTCCTATTACATTAGTATGCGTCTTGATTCTATACACTCTGGCCAATCTCATTATTTTGACGGGTCGACTCATCCTAATAACATTTGTTTTAATTTTATCTTTGTGTTACATTTTTAGTTTCTTTTCTGGGTCATGAATCCTGAAATTTTAATATATTTTTGTAAAAAAAATGAAAAAAAGATTTTTGGAGGTTCATCAAATTTTTATGGGGTGTTTTTTAGTTGACCTGTGAATATGCGGTATTATGCTCTATGCAGGATTGAGAGGTAACGGATGAGTTCTTATGATTAATGAGTAAATTGTTATGAATGAATGGGTTGTGAGTCGAATTAACTAGGACTAGGATAGATAATGAAGACCGCCCCCTCCCTCATTTTTCCTTCACAATTTTTGTTAACACCAGAAATAAATAATGAGAATATCACGTGATACATAGAATGTCACCATTGTTATTCTTATATTAACAACACGATGGAAAAGATAAAGGAGCTTAGTGTTGATGTGAAGCAGAGAATAATTAACTACCACAAGTCGGGAAATAGCTACAGCACTATTTCAAACCAGTTAGCTACGGTACAGTATGTTATAAAGAAGTTCAAACAGTTTGGCACGACATAAAACCAAAGAAGAAAACCCAAATTGTCACCGCGAACTGCAGAAAAAAAAAAACAAAAAAAAAAACTGTTTCACGAGGTTAATATAAAGCCAAAAGTTGTTTTAAAAGACATCGCCAAAATTTTGGATACAATAGATATCAGCGTATGTATTCGCATACAATACAATGTTGTTTAAATAGAAATGGGTTGTATGGAAACTGAGGACGACGAACCTCTCTTCACAAAACATGGCACATTGTTGTTCGATTTAATATTGTCAAAACATTCTTGGACAAAGAAATTTGATTTTGGGAACAAGTACTATGGAATGATGAAACAATTTTGAGCTTTTGGCGCATAATTATGTACAGAAGATTTGGCGCAAGAAAAGTGAAGTTTTCTTTCCAAAGAGCAAAGTGGCAACGTTAAAACATGGAGGCGGCTCGATGATGTTTTGGGTTGTTTTTATCTGAAGGAGGACTGGTCAATTGCAATAAGAGGAATAATGAAATCTGCAAACTAAATCAAAATTCTGGATAAAAATCTACTACTATCAGTGCAAAATCTTCATCTAAGTTGGTGATTACTTTCCAGCGAGATAATGATCCCAAACATACGTATAAATCAGTGACTATGTGATTTCAGAAAGAGATCACATTTCTGCCATGGCCTTCAATGAGTCCTGACTTGAATCCTATTAAAAATCTATGGCAAGAATTGGACGTTCGAATAAATCATCGATCACCCAAAAACCTTCAGGAATTAGAACGTGTAACCATTGAAGAATGGAAGGAAATTCTTGTTCAAATCTCATCAAAAACTTTACAAAAAGATTACAGTCAGTTATAAAGATCAGAGGCCATGCATACTGTGAAAATAGTTCATTTTTTTTTCTATTTTTCATACTGTACAGATAATTTTGTATTTTCTTATTTTGTATTTTCTTATTTTGTATAATTCGTCTATAGAATTTAGTGTATTTAACCTATTGTTCTGGAAATTGAGTTTTACATTCCCTTTTTCTGAGCTTATTAACATATAAAAAACAGGCATCATTAGATTCTGATAAAGAATAAAAATATAATGGATAAAATTATTCAAAACTGATGGGGGTACGAATAATTTTTGTCGTTGTATATATATATATATATATATATATATATATATATATATATATATATATATATATATATATTAAAGGAACTTATTTAAGAAAAGTTCATTTAGAAAAATATCAAATTATCTGATGTAACGAAAATATTCAGGGCATAGTACTTCTTGAGTTGTTGAAGCAATATTGATTGTACTTAAAATCTGAAGTTAATCTTATAAGTTAACAAATGAAATGTTATAATATTAATAGGTATTAATTCTAATGCTGTAAAGCATAAAATAATCAAGAGGAATAAATTAGATCTGTTTATCCGAAATAATTCACCGAAACAAATAATTATAATGTAACTTGATATCACAATGCAATCGAAACGAGAGCTGGTATTGGTGGATAATTTCTTTTTATTTCCTTGCATTTCATCGTGCTATTAAAGATAATATTTTTCATTCATTTAATAAGAGTCATAGTTTTAAGAAATCAACATTGACACAGGTCAATCGTCTTCCTTAAGAGCAGTTAACAAATTTTTGTATCTTATTCGTGGAAAATGTTAGTAAAATGAGTCGATATTAATTAAGAATTAATTAATAAGTATATTGAATGCTTAAACAGATTGGAAAACTAAAGAAAGTTTTACACGGTTAAATGTAGTGTTTTCATTTTAGGTTGTATGGAGAAGCTTTCAAATCTCATAATCATCATTTATCTTTCCATTTAAGCATTTAGAAATAATTATATTTATAAGTGGTTAAGAGCTTGTCTACTGTATGATTGCAAAGTGGGATCGATATTCCGAATCAATCAAACGATATCAGAAGGAAGGATCAGCCAAACTAAAACTTATAATTGGCTTCACCATCTCTAGCGTGGTGAATTTAAAACTTTGCAAACTTCAAAGGGGGCATCAGCTGGAAATAGACCAGGAAGAATTACCAAGAATCGTTGAGATTGGTTCACAGTCAACAAGACTAGAAATGAATCATTTTGAGTTAATTCACTGCAATCGACACTGTTGGAAACTAGGTAACGCTTTCACTAACAAACGACAACCAAATGGCTGAGTGAACACTTTTGACACACACACATTACTCGAAAGTCATTACAGGTAATGAAAAATCACATGTCAAAGCGATAGGCACTTGTAGACAAAACAATATGTTACTTCCGTTGCCACACCAAATATCAGAAAAAGTAATTATTTTCATTGATTGTAAGTGTAAAGCTTGTTAATTTTAAAGGCTTCCATCTGAGCACGATTAAATCCTCCATTTGTACAAGGTCAGAAAACTGTACGTTAAACAGATGACTATATCAATACTGCAGTTGAAATGTCTTATACCCCAGTCTATTGGCTTTCTATATATTAATACCACCAGGAAATACATACGGATATTACTAAACAAACAATTAAATGAAATGAATATTTTACGAAAAGATATTTTATATAAATACTACTGAAGTTTTGTCATTCACGTTTTGTTTAAAATGTAAAACACTGTACTTTAGCTCCCTCTCCCAGAATGGCTTACGATGATTGAGTAGCAATGAATTCTGATCTACAGATTAGCATCCAAAGCATTACAAATCGAATGTAATTGTCTCAAGATTCGAACTCCAGTCCTCAGCATAGTCACGTTATTCTACTTCCGAATGATGTCATCACTTTTCGCTTTGTAGAAGCTTCTGGGCTGATTTATTACCCGTGTGCGAATTGTCCCTTTCACTTCATGCTGTCCTGTCTGCCTCCTTCATAAGCCGAAATAGATGGCTACCTTAACCCCTTAACCTAATCACAGCAGTAGGTGACCTGTCGCTGCGTGACCTTTTACTAAGGTCAGTTTCTACTTTTTCACTAAAATTAGCATTGGTATTAAAATATGCCAGAGTCGAAAAAGAATTTTTACAAATGGCTCACACAAGAATCAGAATTGATAGTGGTGCCATTTAGCACAAACACCAACCACATGAGTTCTTCTTGATTCAGGAAGATAGTGGCAATCACTTTCCATTTGGAGCGAGCTGCCTTAAACGTCATTTTTTTCTGAGTGAGTCTAAGTGATGTTACCCAGTGATGTTATTCATTTCCTTCTTGGCTAATATTAGGTTGGTGCAAAAATAATGACGTAATAATGTCGTTTTTTGACGTATTTTTTAACGTCAAAAAACGACATTATTACGTAATTATTTTTGCACCAACCTAATATAAGTGAACTCTGATCGCCTGCCCTATAACTATCTTACTTAGTAAGGACTATCGAAACTGTAAAGCTTCAGAAGTTCTTCCAAATAAAACATTATCTTCTCCTTGATAGAGTCTCTGGGTATTTTGGGAAAATATGTTGAAAGTCTAGTGACAACAATAATCTACAGGTACCACCATGGCTCGTCTGAAGTAATTCATAAAGTTTGGAAAATAGTGATCATTCTGTCAAATACAATGAGAGAATCAGCCCGTTTAGCCTTATACAGAAGCTGCTAACCTGTCAAAACAGGACCTGTTACTAAGGTCCCAGGAAAAATGGTAACGGAAAATTCGGTAATTTTGACAGTGTAGAAAAATTCGGTTACTATGAAATAAAAGTCAATTGAAAATTGATTTTAGGGCCTTTCTGAAGTGAGGATTTGAGAGGTTATACACCACCCCTATATTTTTGAAATAGAAATTAGGTTATATAGTTTTGCTCATTTAAAAAGAAATAACTATCTAAAACTTAATAAACGCCGAAAATATTTTTTCATTAACACTATCGTAAGATTTACAGAAAACAATTTAAAAACACTTAATTAAAAATAAAATTTGAATCAGTCTGTAAGATTTTTTTAAGTAGATGTACGAATAATCTTTAAGCTTGAAAACTGATTTTCAACCTAAAATCCATTTTTGCCTGTTTTAAAATTTTGATTACATCGTTTCCATTAATTCTTTGGTCTGTCACTTAGTTCGAAATTATAATGTGGTTGAATTTAAATCCAAATTTAATTTTTTGTTCTGAGAATTACAGAGTAAAGCATTGACAAAGAATAATGTTTTAAACATGAAGCTGGTTTTCACAAATACCTTTTTTAATACTTTGTTCGGATATTTCATATCAGTCATTTTATCATGCAAACTTAAGTAAAACTAATTTTAGAGTCTCAATAACAAAGAGCGATCGGAAATGTAGAAATCATCAAATATAATTTCTGAGTGATCCATTTTCCTGTAACGAGAACGCCAACGTTCAATTTTTAATAAAGGTATTGAAAAGGGCGCATTTTTTGAAATACTGAAGAAATTATCAGCCAGTTTATTTAAACTAAATATACCAATTTCAATACTTAATATTTACCGAACAAAAGCTTTTTTTCACATTATATCTGTCCCAGTTTGTTTTATACATTTTTAACATTCAAATATTCAAAGTAGTTTTGCACATTTGTAATAGTAAAATGATACAATTGTTGAGCTTGTCTTCTTATTCGCTACTTTGTGAAAGGAGAATTTACATAAAGGCGATAAAATGGATAGAATATTTTTCTTACAGAATAAAATAATTAAACCTTGTTATTCTGAATTTTGAATAACATTTTATTTCTGTTAATAATATTTCTTAAAGCTAATATTTCATTGGATATCCGTACTTAATGCGCCGTTGGTTAAAATGTATATAACATATTTTCAATTTGCCGCATGATTAACGTCATGGATGCAATGGGTAAATTTCTTTGTAATCTGTATAAAATTGGAGACAATTCTTTCAACATAATGATAACTAGGTAAAGTTAAAATGTAATCGATTGTCTTATTGAATAGATTTTATTTTCCGACGATGAATTAAGTCCTCATTAACTACGAACAAGAAAACATATACGTATAAATAGTATGCATCTAGAAACTCTTCCTTAGCTGAGAAGATTGTCGCTTCCAGCAGTACAGTCAGCATGTTGTACGAATTTCTTTGAAAGCAAAAAGCAAAAAGAAACAGTAAAATCTGTAACAAATGTTTATTTTCTGTTACTTTTCTAATCAAATCGTATTGAATCGGAAGAAAAGCAAACTGATTTTTCGTCATATTCAATCAACATTTCCATAAAGCTAATCCTAAGTATTTTATGAAAATCGAACGTCATCCAGTAGTTAAGATATTTACTTCTTGCCCGCTAGTTTTAAATGAGACATATCGGCCAATATGTAATAGAAAAGACATTATCTCTCCATATTCAACTAACGATATTTTCTGTGAGTTTATAGTCATTTATAATCATTTCAATATATTTCAAAGACGGAAATAAAACTATGCGATATCGTATGTTTGCATTGTCGCATGCCCTCCATTATTTGGCGCAAAGCAATACATGTTCCAAACATGAATTTATAGCAAACCGTCATTGTTAGTGACATATTTTACCCAATCAAAACATTTTATAGAGAAAAGTATTCATTATAGAAAATATAATCTGTTGAAGCAATCAAATACATGGCTATGATCTGGCATCTCGTCTGCAGTCGCTCTCTCACAGACGTGCCGTCGCCTCCCTCTGTCTTTTTTACAAATACTTTCATGGTAACTGCTCCGATGAACTGCTTTCGCTGGTACACAGACTTCATAAATTTAAGCGTTCTACTAGGCAGGTATCTCGCTCTCCCTGTCGAAACTGTTAAATGTATCCGCCTCTTCTACTCCAATAGCTTCATGTCTCGCACCTCTCACCTGTGGAACTCCCTCCCCTTTTCCTGTTTCCCTGTTAGCTATAATCACCAACTATTCAGTCAATCGACGTCTCCAGATGCCTTGATCTATCCCCTATCCTTCTCTTCATCCTTTCCTCTATCACTCCTATTTGCTAACGCTCCAACTCTCTGTAACTCGTTGCGTGCTAGTGGCTTCCCGCCTTGCTTGGGGTGAAACGCTTAAAAAAATGACCATATATTGTTAAACTTATTTTAATTATATAGCGTTTTATTCGGACTAGTTAATTTATCTTGGTTGTTAGATTCCTAATGTTTTGACCAGCCGTAATCTCCGGAAGGTTTTTTTTTTTTAGAAAGATATAATAACAAATTAAATAGAAATGTTCTTTTTGATAATAGAACTAAAATGTATTAAAAATTTAGAATTCTGATTCATGTATAATTTCTACAGAATTGTAATCTAGAAAAGTCTATATTTCTTGAAGGGGCCATATAAATCTGGTTACAGAAAAACCTATGTATAGGTTTAAAATATTTATCGGCGCTGAAAAATAGAATAATATACGAAACTTAGATTCGAATTTTCTATAATTAGATTTAAGCTTTACTTATATTCATGAGAAACCTAGACCAAAAATTTTTCCCTGGGTTTTGTATGTAAAATATTCATTTAATTCATCCATTTCTATAACTATTTTTGCATTGAAGGAAGAAAAACCGATTTGAAAAATGAAAAAAAGTTAATGCACGGATAAAACATAAGTAAAATCTGTAGATATACTACGTATATTGATTTTCTAAGCGTAGCTTAGATGTGGCACAAGGCCGACTTATGAAGTGAAATATCATTATGCACCTTTCTAGCAGTTAATCTAGATATTTATCTACATTTACCTTACTAAATCTAATATCTTTCTTCTTTTCTTTCAGTTTATACCTTTGAAACGAGTCATGACTTGGCTGTACTGCAGGCAAATTAAATGAAAGATATTTAATATATTTTGTTTTGATTGATTTGCTATGTTAACCTTCCAGTACAAATCTAAACAAATACTTCGAGGAATATTGGGCTCGTTATTAGCCATCTTGCAGAAAATGTTCTATTGGTTCAGCGGGCTTACAACCAAAATCTTGCCCTGAAAATTTATTTCTGTTATGTTGAGCTGTTATATCTATTTGAAAAAGGCAATACTTTAAGAACAACTCTGTATCGGAAACGGCACTGGCTCTTGTCTTGAATTGCTACAAAGAAGTGATCAAAGAGATCAAACGGATCGGTGGCCGAATGAGAGATCTTTCTTTTTTTCGCCAAAACGAGTTTCCTGAATGGGATATGTTCTGCCGAAAAAGGAAAAAGATCTTTATTTATTCACGAGATGAGAGCATTCTAGCAGACATAACGTGAACTTTCAAGTAACTGCAGCTTGGGCCCAAATGCTAAAGACGCCTGAAAGTAAAGATTTTAAGAAAAATCGTCTAGTTTACTTGAGAATTCTACTCATAATTAATAATGCGAAGAGAAACTGAAAAGCTTTCGGTACGACCCACTTCCGCAAATTAGTATTCCACTATTTAGAACCATCATAAATAATGCGTCGAGTTTGTTGAAATGAAAAGTGAATATCTAGAATGACATTCATATTAGACAGATCCAAGCCATTCTTTTTTTTTTTTAGTTCGATACACGTTTAGCAACCCTTTTACATACACGCAGAAGCTCTTATATATATATATATATATATATATATATATATATATATATATATTCGAAATTTATAATATAAACAGGTTATAAAATCACTAAAAAATAGCCATTTTGTTTTAAAACTTCTGGTGTCATATTAATGATGGTGTTGAACGTAAAAGAAAGGAAAACTATTTATTCTACATTCAACACCATTACTTGAAAAGACACCAGAAGTGTTGAAACAAAATGGATATTTTTGTAGTGATTTTATAACATGTTTATGTTGTAATTTTCGAATAAATTATATTTGCTCTACTCTGTATTGAGCAATCTTATAAGAATAGTATTTTTGGGTTATTGGAATTTATATATAATGGATAATAATATATATATATCAATTGTTGATTGCATTTCCTTCCTAAACTTTTATTAGAAGTAATGTGGAATGTCAACATCTTGATGATGTTATTAATTTCTCTTCAAGTTACACGTGATATCCATTTTAACTGTTGCCACTGTTGATAGTCCCTCAAGTAATGTGGCTTCTCTTATGTGGCAGTTATTTCTTTGTGATTCTCTAGCGCCAGTTCACAACCAAGGATCACAATCTATAATAAACAATGTCGAAAAACCTGCGCCCGGAGACCTCATTTATTGTGTCGAAAAACAGATGACTACTCAAACACTTGCACTCACTAAACATAACATTTATACGTTTAAGAAATTATATATATATATATATATATATATATATATATATATATATATATATATATATATATATGGTGCGATGGCTAAATTGCGTAAAAATGAAAATAACCGTGACATCTCATTTTAACAGATATATTTACCAAAATTACACAAAAATATCTTGAAATACTAGAAAATGAATTTATTCAATAAAACTACCATTGGCTTCAACCACGACCTCTAGACGACTCCGGAATCTCCTGCTACTCTTCCGGGCTGTCTCCTTGTTTAAGTTGGGTGAATGCTGCCATAATCCTTACATTCAGTTAGTCTTTGTTGTTATAATGAGTTTTGTTAGCCTCTCGTTCAACTGTGGCCCTCAAGGGGGTTGCAATCGGTGGATTTAGGTGACCAGATGTAAGTCGTGATGTGGTCGCAGATATTGTCTGACACTCATGACTGGGTTCTCCTGCTTTTGGGGCATGGTTCAGAGTCCTATTGCTAAACATAGGGTCTTCCAGCAGCCCTTTGATTCCAGGTAACACTACCTCCTCAAGATACTTGATGTAGGCCTCTGTGTTGAGTCTGAAGCCCTCACTAACAAATCCTGGATTTCTTTTTTTATTAGAACGATCACAGTGAGTTTTCTAAACTTCTGTATTTTCGTGATAACCAATAGATTCATCCAACATTTTTTAATTCTCTGCATAATTGATTGAGACCCAAGCACTCTGAAATGTTCGTATTGAAGCTTCCACTGCGAATGCCAAGCAGTACAGCATGCCGTTTCTAAATTTCTGGTGGAGTGAATTGCGTCATGGTGCTCTTTTTCTGACAGATGGTGTCCAACTTATCTTGCTATCCAGTGCAGTCGACAAAATAAAAAAATTAATTTCCTCTCATTGTACACAGCTTATAATACCTGAAGTTTCTCCTTAATTTTCGTAAACATATGAAAACAAAACTTTGCGTTAGAACCAAAATATAATCTTAATATCAGCTAATAAGGGCACTTGTACGTGGTGTAATGCTTAGAAAGCTTGTCTCATTAGATCATTTACAGCTGAGTAGTGAGTTCGATCTTCACTGCGGCCTTGTACTACATCTACTCTGCGCTTAGAAAATCATTGACCATTTTTTCGCATTTGATAGTGACGTGGACGCGCTGAAAAATTCCCTTACTATCAGCTAATTACTAATGAATTCCCTGTTATTAATATTGTATAATGCATTAAAATTATGGCACATACATGTTACTTTTGTTAATTGATCGATACCATGATAGAATGCTGACAAATTGGATACGCTACTCTGGATAAAATGTGTTTGCTGTTTGAAGTTGTTCAAATCATGCAATAATGTTTTCAAGATTGAAGATAACGCGTTTACCACTATCCTGTTTGTATTTACTGACCCAAACATTACTGATCGATGCCATAATGAGTTTTAAACGGTGAGTATTGAAAGTACGCCATTGTGTTTGTTCTATTAAAACACATCAAGAACAACAATAAATTATCAACAAAGAAAGTAGACAAATCACATTAAACACACTTTGAATCATTGTTCAATGAGTTAACAGATTAATAGAAAAAGTGTCAAGTCGTGTCAGGGTATCTAGGTGTGTTTGTGTGTGTGTTTATGCACCTCTAAAACCATTTATTATGAATATATATGTATATCTAAACAAGTTAAATTAAAAAGAAGCGATTCACAATTTCGATAACAATACTAATAACATTACTGAAAAAATACAATCAAAAATTAAAAAGAGCTTATCGGTTCTTTTAAATCAAACTTGTTTGGACAAATACTTACTACCTAAATATTTGTATATGTATATATGAATAAGATTCGGTCAATCTTTTGACTGAATAGTTTGATTTTTAATTAAAATAAAGCTCTTTATCTAATTCAGATATCACAGACATCTAAAAGAATGAATAAAGAATATTTATTGAATCGTGTGGTACGGCACGAAAACTTGAAAATATGATAAGGCACAAATGAGAAAACAAAATGTATCAGGACATAAGAGACATTTACGTACGCAGACAACAAGATAATTGTTACGTTTAAATTATTATAGTGACCTGAAATATGTATCTACAGATACACCTTACCTTATTTCTAAGTGTATGTTCGTAAGTATCTGTATATATTTGTAATTAAGTGAAATATATAACGCATAAAACATTTTAGTTTAGCATTCCTCTGTATTGTTTACACGAATACATGCACACATGAATATATAGCAAAGCTAGTTGTTAATATACAGATGTCCTAATAATGCTGATAGTATGTGTATTTAATACACATTTTCCATGTTTAGGGAGTATGTGCGTGTATGAGTATTTGCACTTGATTATAAATTGTATCCGTTTATGAACCTGAGCCAAAATGATGTTTGATTAAATATGATATATAAAACTTATCAAATATTAAAAAAGTGTACATATACATGAGGTAATACATTTTAACTGAGGTAAAAAGGTTTTGCACATACGGTAACGATTACAGATTCCAATACAGTTTATTATAGACTAATGTAAACTCTATTCTCATCTTTTTTTATGAATATCTTTGTTTCGTTTCAGTTTAAATTTGATTTGGTGTCACATATATAAAGTTAATGTAGGTTTCACTTCTAAACTTGTCATCACTGTAGCAACAAATTTCCGTCTAAAGAAAATATAATTTCTATAATTCTCGTTTCAAGTCCGGTGGACTGTAGCTCGAAGTAAATAAAACGTGTTTAACGAATAAGAAATAAACAACAAAAATCAAAGCAAATTTTGTAGAATGATTTTTCCTTAAAATTGTCTCAATGTCTAATTTTGTAAATATTTCACTGCATATTGTTTTAAGGACTAACCATCAATTTCAATTTCAATTTCAATTGGGATATTAGCAAGAGAGACAGCTCAAGATGCGAACAACGTATGGGAGACATTAGAATAAAGTAAGTACATAAATGTAACGATCTGGGAAGTGTTTTAATGGACAAAAGAAAGTTTAACACAGAAATCCGAAAGAGTATTGGACGAGTGAATGATGACTTTCAAAAGCAAAAGAAAAAGGAGACTAAAGAGGAAAATGTCATTAGAAAGAAAGACAAATTTAAATTTTCCCCTTATGGTAGAGAATGATGGAACATTCCTTACAGATGTAGACTAGACGTGAAAATAGAAATGTAGTTCTATGGAAGGATGCTGAAAATTCCATAGTCAGAACATATGATTAACGAGCAAGTTTTAAGGAAAAGAAAAAAAAGACACTTGTACATAGAATCAGAAAGTTAAAATTTCTGGGAAACATGAAGAAAGTGGGCTTGGAGAATTTAACACTTACATCATTTATCGAAGGTAAGTGGAGCACAGGGAAACATCAATAATATATGTAAAGAGCTGATGCAACTAGATAGCAGAACAATGAGTGGTGGGGATAGTAAGAGTATAAGCACTGTTTAGAACTATAAACAGTAAGAAGTCGTGGAGAGCCATGATCGCTGAAGTAAAGCAGAACATAAAAGAAGATTGTTGGAAACATTGAAAAGGGTTGATTTACAAATGAATCATCTCATGTCTCAATTCCTTCTTATTTTTGTAGGCATGAACTTGAATGTATTTTCAATTTTTAATTTGCTTTTCACAGATTATATCTATGTTCATTTAACTGAAATAAATAACGAACGCATATATCTAAAACATAGATTATTAGCAAAAGAAAAAAGAAGAAAACCACACACACGAACAAACGAACGAAGAAAAATACATATATGTTGTTTAAGACTTAAAAGGCAAAATGTTAATATATTCTTATTTCTACATTTTTGTTTACTACTCAGATGTAAGTGAAAGTGAAAAGCATATAAAGTATTTTCGCAAATTAAAACCTCTTTTTTTTAATAAAATATGAAAGAAGTAATGGTGAAGTTTATTTCATTCGATGACTTGAGTATTTAACTCAGCTGATTTTTCTTGTAAATAAAGACTTTCGAAATTGTAAAATGGAACGCATACTGATAAGTTTTGACAAAAAGAACGTAACTGAAGCAAATTACGAAAGATTCACCTTTTCAAAAATAATGAAACCCTTTCGCTTTACGATCAGATGTTAATGATATTTATCACTGAACTTTAGAGAATATGTGAAAATTTAAAACTTTGCAAATACAGATAAAATATAGGCCACTATGGATATCGTGTCATTAAGACTCGTTCAATTAGGCGTGAATAACGATATTATGAAAATAAAGTTGTGATGACAGGATTAGAATTCATATTAGGACTAATTCACGGAATGAAGCTGAACCTCAGTCAATATTAGATATTATAAAAACGTATGAATATTTATAATTAGTATCGTTTATATTATTTTTCCACTGTCATTTACTACAATATTAACAAAATGCAGAAACGTATGAAAGAAATAATAACTCAATGTTCGTTATCTGAAATTCACGACTTTTAGAGTGGAAAACCGCTTGCAATCTTAAAAAGAAATTATTAGATTCAATGCGGCCAATTGCGTCTCAATTATTATCAAGAAAAATTTTGTGCAATAGAATTTAGCCATTTTTATTATATAATTTATTTGTTGCTTGCTGCGGTGAAAGTAAATTTGTCAAAAGTGAAATTTATCAAGTGAAGCGTGTACAACTGACGAGTAATTAGCAATCAGCGACAGACATTTCAAATTACTTACTAAATTCTACTTAGATCTGATGCATACTTTATTTGATAAATTTCAATTTACTTGGAAATTTCTCATTGGCTAAGCACTCATTACGCCAATGGCGACTTTCCATTAAAATCAAGTTTTTTTTCCTAATTTCTTAAAAAATTCCACAAACGTGACTAGAATAGAAAGAAGCAACTATAATAATAAAGTACTATTTCTTTTTGCTGTACGGTTGTCGTTCGACTGTGCAGACGAAGTCGTTTGATTTTATTTAAATTGCAAGCTATAAACAAATGAAATAAACCAGACGAGAGTAAAACAATGGCTTAATTTTTAGAATATTGATGAATCTAATATAACATTTCAGATCGCACTGAAAAGTAATCATCATTCACAAATAGAATGACATTATTTATAGTAAAGGGCGACATGGGAAATATCAATTTTATAGAAATAAGTGAATATTGATGGCTTCCATATATTTTAACATCTAATGAAATTTACCTTCTGCCATTTTTAACTATTAAAATGTAATATTTTAAAATGTTTGAAAAATTTATCCCTTTTAAATCACAGATAGATTGCTCAAGTGGAGAGCAGAAGAAAGCTCATAAATTGGGTTTTATAAGTTTATTCACTCGTATACTTTTAAAATTCCAAATGAATTATCTTTCATCTATACACTGGTGAGTCAAGATCCTATGCATTATAAGATGTTGGTCTTCCATGTCACCGCAAAGCAGTTTTTACTCAATCAGGTATGGACTCTGAAAAACATCTAAAATTTTCTTTTGTGATCTAGTGCCATGATGTAAAGTCCTTCTAATTAGCTGCAAGTTACATAATAGAGAGAGAACGTGTTGGCTCAACATAACCTAAAATTTCTCAAAAGAATTGAAGCTTGGTCACCAGGAACACAGTAAAATTCTCATGTTCCTTAAACCATTCTCATAAAACACAGGAAATATGTCAAAGTGCATTGTCACTGACATCTTAGTAGGGTCTTATCACGGGGGTCGGAGTGTATCTGGCCTTTAATAAAGTTTAAAGAACAAAGAATGACATGATTTGTGTCCCACCATTGGAATATTTCCCAATACCTCGCTAACTCCATCGGCTTGTTGTTTTAACATACTATATCTTGCTATTGTAGCTTTCACAAGATAATTATGCACACGTACTCTGCCGTTTAATTTATTCAACAGTCGACATTCTACCGATACAAAGTCTATTACTATTTCACATATGTCCATCGAAGATGCGATCATGAATAGACATTGGTTAGCATAGGTGCATTGACTGACCTACTGTGATGCAGTTTAACACAAAACTAGGATCGATGTAATATTTCTTCTTTAAACTTAAGACTATCACCAATTTGTACCACAATGATCCTTCCTTTGGTTTGTATTTGCTGGCATAGCCAGAGTTTACCTTTTGTTGGGGGTAGACGATTTTCTTGTGTTAATTCCAATAGGTACTGACGACAATTGAATGCGCCCCCCCCTCACAAGCCGTGATATTTCGGAAAATTCAGCTTAATCGAAGTTACTTCTATTTTTATTGTTGTCCATAATTAAGAAATTTAACACATCCAAACGACAAACAGCACGACGCCATACATACCTCTAACCCCGACATGTGCAACTGTTCTGACGAGAAAATTCATATCATTCTATCATATATCACTGGTCATAATATTTTCTCTCTTCAGTATATGTGTTGCTTAAAGATAGGTTATTTATAGAATTACGTAAAATTATGATGAAAAATCAGTCTAAAACATTCTAACAAACTTATTTTGGATGCCAGTTCTCTCCACTCTTTAAGTAATTTGAAGTGCTATCATTTTCTGTCGCAAATTCTCTTCCAACTCTACTCATCATAAATATATTTGACTGAATTTCCATTTAGAATTGAGTCTATATTGTATGATATACATATAGCTCCGACGTTTCTGCTATGATCTCCAAAATTGATCACAACAAATCATGTGGACTCGATGTTATTCTTGCAACAGTCCCTTCAGAAATGTGCTTCTCAGCTGCTTCCTGTTCTCTCAAACCTCTGCAATAGATGCATTATAAAAATTATTTTTTATTAAAATTAGTCTTTTGTGTAATAATAAATATTTAATCGTCTAGGTTGTTTTTTGTACACGTTCTTTTCAGAGAAATATATTTCAAGACGATCAGACGTTTTGTAAATAAAATGTTATTTTTTGTTTATCTTTTTAGGCTCAGCACTTAAATCTGTCAAATTTAATGATGAGAATATATTTCAAATTTATGGAAATATTTTTTTTATTTACTGACTAGTCTCATGCCTTTGTGAAATCTTGGATGGAACCATCTGTGATCCTTTTTATTTTTAAATAAATTGAACTTCTGTGAGCAGCTAAGGCTAGAAGGAATGTGACATCAAGAAGAAAACATCTAGACATTCAGACAAGGAGACACATAGTTACAAGCCAGAGAGCCTAAAAATGTTTGAAGTTCACAAATGAAAATTCGCCTGTGGCTGGACAACAAAGAACGAAAAAAGAATTCAAATAATTGTTCCCAAAAGCCTCAGTGAAATACAAACAGTGTGGATAAAAAAAAAAAAACTTTTCAAAAATTGCTGTTTGTCCCAAACGCTCGTGGGTCAAGTAAAAGTAGATTTTTTCGGGTTTTTCGAAAAGGTGGTTGCACTTACTGTATTCTTGAATGTGCTTTCTCTTTTAGTCATTTTCGAAATTGAAACCTTGTGTCTTTTTCTAAATTGTAAGCCTATTTTTTCATTTTCGATGGTTATCCATTTTTTGCAATATATTTCTAAATGTTATCCCGCCTTAATTATTTATAAAGTGCAAAATGGAAATTTTTGTGCAAGTGTCTTATATGCATTTTTTTTGTATTTTTTTTCTTTTTCTGTATGCTTTAATAAATGTTTGTCCTTTAAAATCTTACGCAGTGGTTTGAGTTTTGATTGTGCCTTATAAAACTTTCTATTCATACTAACTAGGTTTCTGTGTTTAGATTTGGTACAAAGTTAAAATTTTTATAGCCTTGCTGATTCTTGCTTTTCATATTGTTCGAAAATCCTGTTTTGTAGTTATTGTTTTTAACAAATCTGACAAATCGTCTAATCTTTCGAACTATCGACCTACTAGTCTATCTCTTTAGTAAAGTATTAGAGACTCCAAACAAATTCGGATTAATTAAGCATCTCACTTTGCAGAGCTTTCTTTCAGGAGAAAATATTAAATAATAAGGAGAAAATATTAAAAACTATTTTTCAGTAGAATTATCAAAACGAAATAGCTGAATTATGTATCAGATTATCTTTGAATAAGAAAATTTTCGTAAGAAGGAAATATGATTTGCCTCTGTTAAAAATGACCCCACCCGTTTCAGATCATTATCCAGTTTGCATCATATGAAAAACATTTATTTAATTCGTTTTCTTTACGTTTTTATTTTAACAGAAACATTCAACCAGTCATTTCGATATGTCTTTAGGCTAATGATAATTGCTAAATGAAAATTTAGATATCTACCCCATTGAAAGGAATTGTGAAAACATTTTCTTTTCAGCTAACAAAAATTTCGCAATAACTTTTTATGAAAGATTAGGATTATGAGAATCGTTTGATAATTTTCTCAGCGGAAGAGCTCTAACCAAATGGCATTTGTTTAGTATGTATGAAGTAAAAAGTTTTAGATAAGTGTTAAATTGGAATAGGAATTTAGGAGTGATAACATTAAGAATGGTTTTAGGTTTATGGATTCTTAAATTATCAATCAGGCGAGCATGTAACTTCCTATTTTTCCTGTTTTATGAATACTATTTTTGTTTTGTTAATAGGGATGATTTTCTTTATATATTCAGATTAATAGCAATTTTTCAAAGTATGATAAATTTGGTATTGTCATCGAGAATAGAATTAAATTTGGAAATGAAGTTGGTTTTATTTATTGAATATATATGCTGGTTTTATCACCGAGTTTAATTGTAATATATTATATAAAAATAAATCTTGTATGTGGTCTTTAATAAAACTTGATTAAATGAAAAACTGCTAAATTAATGATGCATTATATATATATATATATATATATATATATATATATATATATATATATATATATATATACTCACGCTGAGTTTGTTATAAGCATGGAATTTATAATTCATGCACATCCACGCACGCAAACATATTTTTGAGCAAATTATATTTCGTGTGGATGCTATTTACTTCTCTCTAGCAAACATTCACTTCACATGCCTCTACTTTTCAAAATTCCTTTACTCTCTCTCTCTCTCTCTCTCACTCTCTCTCTCTCTCTATTCCACATGCATATACCTACACACTCAAGTATGTGGCTGTGTAGTCATTTACATCTGCTAAATTTAAAGTTCCTAAAATTCCAAGCGCAAAATATTTCATAATTGTATTAAACATTTTTTATTAAATTTTCACTTGGAATACTCTTGTCGTCTTTTTCGGTTATTCGCAATAAAAACGACTAGTTAAATCGCAGGAGGCGCATAACGCAATAAAACAATCTTGGCATCAAATTTAACACCAGAACAAAAGTGAAAGTATGTTAGAGAAAAATGAAAACGCATTGGAAATCTTATTTTATCAGAATTAAAATATTTATGCATTGTATGATTTAATTCAGAGACGCAGCAGTGCATGTCGATTTCTTCAGAATCTGTTGGAGTTAATCTGGCAACAGGTTCTTTTTTTAATAGTGGAAAACAATAGAAGAGTTTCTATGTTAGGCTTTTCTCTTGACGCTCGTGAAAGATCAGGCTATACAAGAAGTAAAGACATTTTTTTTCAGTCAGAAGTGTTGTAGTGAGCGGTAACAGTAAAGGTCAGGCTCAGTAGTTTGAAACGAATGGATTTATTCTTGCGTTGAATAAAAACGGAAGACAATAAGAAAATGAACAATTCATTTTGGATAGATTTCTTTGGAAGCAACTGCTAAAAGAAGGTCTTATTTTTATATTTTCATAGATAATTCATCGTCATTAAACACATTCTATATGTAAAGGACTTAGTGTACAAGTGTCTACGAGTATTATTCATACATGGTCTTATGTTGCTAGATTACTTAGTAATTGTTATTAATTCTGTGTAAATTACTATAAAGTAGTTTGTAACACGTGTATTTATCATCTCTCAGTTGCGTCTCTGTCTTTGGGTAGAGTGTGCTCAGGGGCGGCTCCATCGAAGGACAGATTCTCAACTGAGGAAAATTATACTGCGAAGTGCCCAGCCCTGGGGAACAGCTGCCCGTGGCCACGCTCTCTAATTGTACCAGATAGGGATCGGTGCTCGCACCGATGCCAGCACAACCGACGGTTGCGGGGTCTCGGTCAATTTTTGTTCCTAGCCCTGGTGTCCGCGCTCGAGCTTCCAATATAAACCGACTTTGTGTCACAACCTGATCTCGTGTGGAGTTGATTAAATACAAATTCTATATATCCCTCTAAACTGGAGAATGTACGCGATGTCCTACATAGAAAATACATGATCACTGGCAAATATGTAAGATTTTATGAGATGTGAGATTAAACTATTTCTTGTGCACAATCAATACTTCATTGTATGCATATCTAAAGCTCCTTTATATGCATCTGAATGATTATTCCGACTGATAAAAATAAAGAAAGAAATTAGCTTTCACGTACAGGAATGCGTTTTTGCGAACAGGCCTTTCGATATATTCACTTAAACTTCAACGCATATGAAATGCCTGGGTAATTTTTTCAACTTTTACGTTTTCAGATCTAAAAATGAATTTAACATTATAATGCATTAAACACACGCACACACACACACACACACACACACACATATATATATATATATATATATATCTATATATATATATATATATATATATATATATATATATATATATATATATATATATATATATACATATATATATATATATATATATTTATATACAGTGCTTTTTCAAAAACAGGTTTACAAACTTCGGGAGCGGTTTCCTCATACAAAAACAATCACAAAAGTCCATATGAAGATATGTCCGCAAATCCTTCGTTTATAAGTTATTAAGTTTGAAGAAAGTTTACGGTAGACGGCGCTGGGTTGCCATGTAGACATGGTTACATTTATCATTCGTGTAAATCTGTGGTTAGTGTATCTTCAACGTTTAACGTGTTTAGTCGTGACTTAACTGAGAGTCTTCCATTTAACAATGACAGGATATTCATATTGTGAGCAAGAAGATATGATTTTTACGTACGTCCGCGCGATTGGTAATGAACGTCGCGTTGCTGAGACAGGATCAGTGGCACCACAAACTCTGGATCGAGGAAGACTGAAATCAGTTCGCATGCCTGACCACGAAGAACACATTCTACGGGTTGTCGCAGACAATCCAGGTATCTTCAAACGTCAAGTGGTCCTACCGTGTCGTACATCTCATAGTAACGCATGGAGGGTACTTTAAGAGCAACACCTGTATCCGTATCATTTGCAACGTATGCAGGATCTTTCGCCCTCTGATCACTCACCACGGGGGGAACTTTTGCCGATGGTTTATTACACAAACTGCGGATCTGTTGTTTATCACTTTAGTCTTGTTTACGGATAAGGCACCATTTGGAAGAACTGGAATAACAACAAATTTACGCAACCAACATTTGTGGACGGATCAAAATCTCTATGGCTCAATACAGGCTAGACACCAGTTTACGATTAATGTGTGGGGCTGAAATTGTTGATGATGCACCCCCTGCTAATACGAAGACGCATTTGGTTCATGCATGATGGGGCTCCAGCACATTTTAGTTCGCGATTGTTCGTGAAGGATTAGCTGACATCTTCATGAAAGATGGATAAGTCGGAAAGGATCGATTCCATAGCCTGCACATTTCCCGAACGCAATCATTTGGCTTATGCAGCAGACATCAATAATGTAGAGACTCTTCATCAACTTGTCATGTGGGCCTGTAAAAACCATTCGATACTGTGTAGGAGTTGAAAGAGTCCGCTCATCCATGATCCGACGGGTTAAAAATCCTTCTCGGTCGAGCCAAGAAACTTTCAGCAAATATAGACTTTCTATGCAATTTTTCACTCTCAAAAATGGCGGAAGCATTTTCAAATTATTTATATCGGTGTATTGGCCGTCCATGAGAATTGCTTAATACACTTATTGGACTAGCAATAGTCGTGTATTTTCTATTGTGCTCGATAGAATGTCATCTTTAATAGAAATGCTTCTATTTTGGATAAATATCGTTCAAGGAATAATAGAATAAGATCTCCACAATTCATATATATATTAAGGAATCAATATGCCTAATGTACTTCAACATATTTGAACAAATATGGCACCATTTGATCCTTACATTAGAGGCAAAAATTCAAAATTTTTAATGTTCTTGTCTAGGCCCATATATGTCTGCTTTTTGAAAATCGGAGAGAAGTGAAATGCAATCTCCATATTCTAATTTTCTACCATTTGACATTGTGTGCTATTAATACTGGTATGTATATATATATATATATATATATATATATGTATAAGAACGAAAAGTAAGATTTCAGTGTTCAAAACAATTTAAAACAGGCTCAATACAAAAGTAGAGCAATAAATATTTAAAATAATTTACGTCAAAACAAGACGTACAGTTTTGTATTGGGTATGTGCATGTCCTAATGCAATACTGCACAATATATATATATATATATATATATATATATATATATATATATATATATATATATATATATATATATATAGTAAATTGCATATAATCCCTGGAGAGTAGACTGATAGGTACGCCTAGGAAACTCTGGAGTCGGGATATTGAAGATAACATCAATCAGCTAAGTGACAAATCTTTACTCATATATATATATATATATATATATATATATATATATATATATATATATATATATATATATATATGTGTTTTTAACACAAAAACGTATTATGGCATTAAAGGCAAAAGTTTTTTTTACTATAGGCCATGATAAATTTTAAAACAAAAACACGAACACAAGTCGACCGGTTTAGTCCCCTCTCGCCAGAACTGTAAACGGTGAAACAAATTATGAGAAGAAAGTCTGTCGCGGATGACGTGAATGAATGGACAGGGGAATTCCAAATTCCAAAAGGTTAGAATAAATAAAACAAATCAAATTTCATGAAAAATCCCTCAATTCTCAAGCTTCAACAAAAATTCATCGAACGAAATTAATTTTACCGAAGCTAAAAATGATTATGAAACAGCACGAAAGAATTTTTTTTTTTTGGCTAAATTGACATTAACGCCAAATAGGATAGTTCATCATCAGCAAATATTTAATCATGGATGTTATTATCAAGATATAGTTTTGTTCTTTTAGCTTTTATTTCATCTTACAGCATTAAATAAATAATTAGACGTAATAATAAATGGACTTTTTATTTTATTTTAGATGAATCCAGGCACTTTAAACTTGTACACTGAGCTCCTAATAATTTGACCGATCATCATTTTCGTGCCATTTAATTGACTATTTTATTTGTAAACATTATTATGTTAAGTAGCAAATAATTGTGTCAAGAAACATGAGAAACTAACCCTAGAAAGAAAAGCAACACGTGGGAGAAAATAGAGAAAAAAATGATTATACGTATTTTGCTTCAAAGTTACTTCATCTTATTTTATTATGCTGACCGACATATTGAAAAATCGTAAAATCACATTGTATCTAACTCTAATCGGCCATGTTTCTCCCAGTGTTGTCAGTTAAGTTATTGCTACAAGCAGCTAGTGTACGAACTTTATATAATTGGCAAAAAATAAAACAGTTAAATTTCTATCTTTAAAGAAAAACTTAGGAAAAAGTTCCAAAAACAAAGACTGTAATTCTCGGAATTATAAAAAAATGAAAAATTCGAAAAATCTACGCAGCACCTAGCCAATAAAAGAAAACAAATCATCTTTCAACATTCACAAACAAAATATAAGCATGAGATTTAGTCGATTAGTTATTGAAAACGTAATTATGTTATTGATTTTTCCGTCATCAACCGCATTTTCCGATTGCAAATTGCATTATTTGAAATTAAAATTTTATGGCGTCGACGGAAAACTCATTGATTAAATAAAAGCGCTTTTATCATTGTAAATGAAGGATTGGTTGTTATCTATCAAACAAAAGACTTAACACTGACAAGAATATTTGATTGCAAATTTTATTCTTGTCACAATCTGATACATGGCTGAATTTTGCACGCTAATATTTTGATATAGGTTTTTAAAGGTGTGGAAATTTTCGAAACATGAGAATTCAGGTTGGTTGGTAATTTTAAAAATTGTGACAAAGGAACAAGTATTCCTTTTTAACTAATAACAAACGCCATTGACGCATCTTACGAGTTAAATTGATGAATATAACATCGACGGTAATGAAGCAATAGAAGGTCGCCAGGTCAAGCAAATACAGAAGTCGTCTTAATAAGCATTTTCAACAAATTGAGACTGTATGTTGACCTAAAAAAATCATTGTTATTTCTCTATAAAGAGATTTGATGTGAGAAATTAGAAAAAAAAAACATACAAAAAACAACAAAAAAAAGAACAAACAAAAAACAAAAACACACTAATATGTTTTTATACACTACAATTAAAAGTTTGAGGCCACCACCAGAATTGGCATGGAATGAACTTGACAGAAGAGTGAAAAAAAATAAATAAAGATAAAAAAAGGAAAAGAGCTAGAGTCATTAAAAAAAAGAATGGAATTAATTATCAAACTTATACTTTGAGAAACTTTTGAAACGAATGCCAAAAGTTTGTGCTGCAGTAATCAAGGCTAAAGGAGGATATTTTGATGAAAAAAAAAATTTAATCATATAATTTTTTTTCTTTTTGTCATAATAAAATTTCTAATGTCTCACTTTTTTTAAGCATGTATAAAAATTTTCTCTACATTTTGAGTTTGAATCAATTTAAAAAATTAGTAGGGGTGTCATTCTGTGTGTAATTATATATATATATATATATATATATATATATATATATATTCTAGAAGTAAACTTATATTTTAAAATAAAATTTTGTATTTTCTATGAATATTTTTCTAATCGACTATTTCATAGAAAATCCCCAAAATTTAAAAAATTTAAATCACTAACAAAACTTCAAATTAAATTATTTGTAGACAGTCTAGAGACATTCAAATTTATATCAAACATTATAATCTTTATGAATCCCCAAAATAACACTTTCAAATTAAAGCAAAATAACAGCATCTGTTTCTAGCTTTTTTTTACAAAGAAAATTAGTGACATCTTCTCTTCTCTTCTCTTCTCTTTTAACTTCCTTCTCTCTTTTTCTCTCTATGAGTTTTTTCTTCTCTACCCCTTCGATTTCAATATATAACTTCCGTTAAGTTAACCGTTTAAATCTGTCAATATCTGCTAACTCGCATGTCTTCTCTCTCTCCCCACTCACTTCCTCACTTCGTTAATTTACATATGTTTAATACGGCCCGTCAAAAATGTGTAAATTTTCTTTTCATTTTTTGTTTGGAAGTAAAGTCTGATGATCCGCAGTCCTTTTAAAAGGGCTGTGGTCAAGTAATTTATTACATGGAACCTTAAAGTGGTCTGTTTTTATTTAAATTATTTGCTCTGGATTTACATTGAGCTCTCTGCATTTTATCCTCCTTAGGTTTACCCATACGGATTACCTAGTTTTTCATAAACTATATATATATATATATATATATATATATATATATATATATATATATGGTGCTGTGCAAAAGTAATTGAACCCCTAAGATAATATTTTAAAAATTTGTCTCATTTTTGCAGCTGATCAACAAAGCTTAATTAAACTGTATATTTCTTGATAAATCTTTATTAAATCATTTACAACCACTTTCAAAATTTTTTCAAGCCAGGATAAAAATATTAATTAAAAATTAAGACGTGAAAAAGTAAGTGAACCCTTACATTTAATATTTGGCGTCTTTTTCTATAATTTTTAAGAAGTTTCTGGCATTTGTGAGTGCCTATTTTTGACCATTCTTGTTGGTTTTTATCAACAAGAATGGTCAAAAATCGGAACTCCTAAAATTGCTCGTTTTTACTTGGCTTTCTTGCATGAGCTGCCTTCCTTCACAGATTTTCAATTGGGCTTAAATCAGGACTTTTACTAGGCGATTCCAATACTTGAAATTTCGTTTTACGAAGCCATTTTTTGTGGATTTGCTTGATGCTTCAGATCATTATCCTGTTAGTAGTTCCAGTCCTGACAAGGAATAGACATTTTCATTCTAAATTGTTTGGTATCTTACGCAGTCCATTGTTCTGTCAATGTGCACCATTTTGCCTGTTTCAGCTGCAGCAAAGCACTGCCAAATAATAATTCTCTCACCGCCATATTTAAGGGTTGGTATAAAATTCTTCTCTTCAAAGCCGTATGATGAGCGCGAGATATGCCAGCATTTGTTCATTTCCCCAAAAGGTATATTTTAGTTTCACCCGACCATCAAAACTTCTGCCAGAATGTTTCTAGCTTATTAATATGAGCTTTGGCATAGTTGAAGCGAACATGCTTGTGCTATTTCGTAAGCAGTGGCTTTTTCGAGGCTTTCTGCCATGAAGATTGGCATTGTTCAGTTTTCGTCGCACTTTAGATGTATACACATTGATTCCGACATTGGCCAGTGTGAATTGGAGAATCACAAAGGTCATAGCAGAATTTACCCGTGCTTACCAAACGAGATGTCTACTTCCTCTTGCTGTTATTTTTCGCGGATTGCCACTTCTTGATTGCAATGTCGTCATACCAAAAGCTTTCCATTTATAAAAAAAATGTTGTACGGTGGAGTACACTCCAAATAGTTTTGATAGTTTTTGTAGTCTTCTCCATCATTATAAGTTTCAACTATGCGATTTTTCAAAGATTCAGGAGCTTCTGTTGATCTTTGCAAAGATATGTTTTAAAAAATGAACATGTGTCATTTTGATTTTTGCGTTTGCACAAAGAATTTTTCTACTGGCAACCATGTAAGACAAAAATACATGTATAAATCTAAGGGTTCACTTACATTTGGAAATCGTAATTTTTAATTAATATTTTTATTTCCTCTTGCTAAAAATCTTTGAAAGAGTTTGTAATTCATTTAATAAAGTTTTCATTAATGAATATGTAGTTTAATTAAAATTCGTTGGATGTTTGGGAAAAAGTGACAATTATTTTAAATATTAGCTTAGGTGTTCATTGACTTTTGCACAGCACTACATACATACATACATACATATATATATATATATATATATATATATATATATATATATATATGTGTGTGTGGGTTTGTGTAATTATATATATGTCTGTATGTAATTATTATATATATATTACATATATGTCTGAGTGTAATTATAATATTATATATATATATATATATATATATATATGCGTTTGTGGGGGTGTAACGATATATATATATATATATATATATATATATATATATATATCATTACACACGCATATATATATATATATATATATATGCATATATATATATATAATATAATTACACTCAGACATATATATATATATATATAATATATATATAATAATAATTACATACAGACATATATATATATATATATATATATATATAATTACACGCAGAGTCTGAGTATAATTATATATATATATATATAGAGAGAGAGAGAGAGAAAGAACAGTAAGATATATATATATGCGTGTGTGGGTGTGTAACGATATATATATATATATATATATATATATATATATATATATATATATATGAAGAAATATAGTCTTAAGGTGCGCTATATTTATGGAATAAAGTGCTCAGTATCAGAGATACAGCGTGTGTAAATATAAAAGTGAACATAGAAGTCAACAAATAGAGGCGACATTCTGTTTCATGCTACATGCAATCGTCAGGCCACGTGGCCTCTAAGTGTTGACTTCTATGTTCACTTTTATATATATATATATATATATATAAATATGTATCCTTGTGCAGGTATGCAGAAAATAGAAAAGAACACGTTGGGTGCATAATCTTATAATATATTATATATATAAATATATATATATATCTTTAAACACCCACACACGCATATATATATATATATATATATATATATATATATATAACGTTAAACTTTAACTATGAAATCAAACAAAAATCTAAATAAATTTAAAATATTAAAATATTGGTAATTATTTATAAATGTATGTATATATAATTTATGTATGAATATAGATGAACATTTGTGTATATTGTTACACCTGTGTCTATGTGTGTATTTGCGCATGTAAATAAACGTATGTATATATGGGATTTGCATGAATATGTTTGGGATATATATAAAAAGAAAGCAAAATCTTCAATATTACCCTCATATATTATTCCATAATGAAACCTAAACCTTAAGTAAGTAAGTTTACCCATATAATAATAAAGAAAAATTGCATTCATAAATTAGATTAAAAGTAAAACTAATAAAGATGTTACCGTAACTATTTTTTACAATATTAAGGAAGTACGATTGGTCGGGTAAAAAAAACTATTATAATTTAAAATACTTCTTTAATATGTTCTCTATAAATGTGTTAATAAAAATAGTAGTTAACTTATATTAAGTCCCTAAACTATTTGCTTAAAAAATTAAATATTTAAATTGATAGCAATCATCAAATTTTTTTTAGACATCTAAATTTCTATCAAGCATTGAAATCTATCCTTTACATAAATTGTTAAAACCCAATTACAGCCTCTTTCGATTTACTTCCCTCTCCCTCTCTCCTTGCTGTAACACTCATTTGTATATATCTGTATTACTGTTTTCTGTCTCCTCTTTCTTTTTCATTTTTCATTTTTCTTTTCTCCCTACTCCCCTCCCATATCTATATATCATTTCCGTTAAGTTAACCATCTAAATAGGTCATGATCTGGTCACTCCTCCTACCCCAATATAAAGTAAACTTGAGAGAGATATGAAATTAAACACTCCCTATACTCTACCATGTCTCTTTAACTATCCCTCTCACACCCCTGTTAAATTACAAAAACTTACACTACCCATCAATTTTAATCTCATTTTTCGTTTCATTTCGTTGTTGGAAGTGCTACCTGATGATCCGGCGTCCTTTTAATAAGAATCTGGTGAAATAAATTATTATAATGATACCTTTTTCTTTTAAATATTAGCTCTGGATTTACATTGAGCTCTCAGAATTTCATCCTTCTTGAGATTACCCATACGGATTACCAAGTTCTTCATAACTTATATATATATATATATATATATATATATATATATATATATATATATATATATATATATATATATATATCATTAATAACTTGCTTTATCACAGTAATTACCCGAAAACTCTCCAGGATCGAAAGGAAAATAGAATCACTAACATATCAGTCCATTCTTTTGAAAACTCCTTTACTGTCTACTAACCAGCTGAGAAATTGTAGGGGATTCATCTCCCAACATGAAAAATTCTAAAACATACACTATATATATATATATATATATATATATATATATATATATATATATATATATATATATATATATATAGTGTTTCCAACAAATTGACATAATTTCTTAGGTCATATATTTTGGTATTTCTTGTTGAAATAACCTCAAATTTTCACAGAATGTATAGAAACATATCAAGATTTAATATTTAATGTTTTATTTTTGTTATCTCAATGAGAATCTACCAGAGGGACGGATCGAACGCGGCGGAGATGAAGACTGTTTTCTAATTAAATGACCACTGCGGTCACCGGACCTGTCCATGTGTGAATTTTTTTTATGGGGATATGTGAAGGAACTTGTCTATGCGCCCCTCTTCCTGCTAGCATTGAAGAACTCAAGCAGAGAATCACTTCCGCACTGGATAATGTTACCGGAGTCATGCTACAGCGTATTTGGTAAGAGCGTAACTACCGATTTGACATATGTCGTGTCAAAGGCGGTGTACATATTGAAAACTTATAAAATCCGTTCCGTAATAAACTTATGATGTTCAGCACCTAAACTGTTCAATTTCATTTAGTTAGACTTAGTAGTTTTCAAGATAATTGCTTTTAAATTGATGTCAATTTTTTGGGAAACTATTATATATATATATATATATATATATATATATATATATATATATATATATATATATATATATATATATATATATATATATATATATATTATACTAAACGCAATCGATTGCGTTTAGCATGAAACAGACTCATAAATTCGACCTGGATCGTGACGAGTTTCGAATACCAGGTCCTGTAAGTTTGGATGTGCAGCTGGTGTTAATGGATAACGGCGCGACTGACTAACTCAGTTCCAATTCCACTCTAGTTCGTTATATTCCCTTACACGCAAATACCCTTCGGGAAGGTTTCAATCCACCTCTACTCCCCCCTCAGGTATAGGTTAATTAGTAGGGTTTTTATCAATAAAAAATTATACCGAAAACATACATACAATGAAAAATAAACATTTTCTGTTTTTAAATAACTTGCATAAGGCTGATAGCCAGTAAAAATCAAATCAACCATTAATACATAATTAATCCCTTTATATAGAATACTCTAGAAATATTATCCAAATATAAATATCAACATTCTATTTTTTTAATTTAGTATTGAAATTATGTTAATCACTTTTGGTAATATTACATTTTTAATGAAAAAATTTCCTCAATCCTTTGAACTGGCAGCTTCTCTTTTCTTTCACGACATTTCCGTTACCACATTTTTCTGAACACATCCGGCTAATTAAAACGACGCTGTCTGTTGAGATAATTATAAATAACATTATACTTTTTTACACTTCAGGTTTGTGTACAACACAGACACAGTTCTATGCAAATGTATCCCACTTTGAGATTATTTTCCTTATTTCATTCTGACTAATTAATCAGAATTTGATTTGATCGCATTTAACAACTCAATTAGCTTTAGGAAAACAATTTAATACGTGAATTGATAATAAGTGAATTAATAATATTAATTATTTAATTACAGTAATTATTAGTAACTCACTGAATACATACATGCATAATTTTCCAGTTAAGTTACTTTATAATAACTAAATGTTATCCTTTCTAGCCACTTCATATTTTCGGTTTTATTCACCCCTCATAAACGGAAAGAAATTGATGCCATATCAACGCTCGAAACATCTAAGGAAGATTTCAATGCGATCGGGTGACGAAAATCACAAGGGGAATTTCAGTAAATCTCAAATTGAGTATAAAGCATATCGACATAGATTTGAAGAATGTTCGAACAGGTGTACAGGATGCAATGGGTAAATTGTCGCCATTTTATATTTTAATTTAATTTCACGCATGTGCATTGTTTGTTTTCGATTTTTTTTGTTTAGTTGGGCACCATCTGTCAGAAAAGAGCACCGTAATGTAATTCACTCCGCCAGAAATTTGAAAACGGCATGCTGTACTGCTTGGAATTCGTGCCGGAAGCTCCAATACGAATATTTCAGTGTGTTTGGGTGTCAATCTGAGGACAGTACAGAAAGAGTTGGGTGAGTCTAATGGTGATTACGAAGGTACGGCAGTTCGGAAAACTCGCTCTGATCATTCTGATAGGAAAAAAACTTCTGAATTTGTTTGTGGGTGTCTTAGAATCAACGCGGAAGCATGCATCAAGTGCCTTAATGAGGTAGTGCTGCTCTGGGTCAATAGCATTGCTGCTGGAAAACCCTATGTCTAGCCACATGACTGCACCATGTTACACAAGCAAGAGAACGTGGTCATGGTTGCCAGACAATTTCTGTAACCATATCACACCTTACATCTGGCCACCTAACTCTCCAGACTGCAACCCCCTTGATAATTATGTGTAGGGCGCAGTTGTGCGAGAGACCAGCAAAACTCCTTTTAACACCACAGATGATCTGAAGGCAAGGATTATGCAGCTTTCACCAAATTATAAAAGGAAACTGTCCTGAAGAGTTACAGGATATTCTGAAGTATTCTGGAAGTCGTGGCTGAAGCCAATGGCGATTTTATTGAATAAATGTACTCTTTAGTATTTCAAGATATTTTTGTGTAATTATGGTAAATATATTTGTTAAAATAAGATATTAGTTTGATTTAATTTTTGCGTAATTTAGACGACAATTTATCCATCGCATCCTGTATATGTGTCAATATGTTCATGGACATGTTGCAAAAAATGAATAAATAAATAATGAAGAAAACGCTGAACAGCTTTGTTCAGTAAAATAATGACTGAAATACTGTTATTTGGTCAGGCGAAACAAAAATGAAACTAGTAACATTACATATGAATACATTATTTTATATAACTTGCTTTATCACAGTAATTACCCGAAAACTCTCGAGGATCGAAAGGAAAATAGAATCACTAAAATATCAGTCCATTCTTTTGAAAACTCCCTTACTGTCTACTAACCAGCTTAGAAATTGTAGGGGATTCATCTCCCAACATGAAAAATCCTAAAACATACAGCGAAAACGATTTAATTCATTTCTATTCCAATCACAGCTAAAAAATAAAATCAGGACTAATTATAGGATGTTGCGTCATAACTCTTAGGATATGTAGCCCAGAGTATTTAGATGAAAAAGAGAAATACATTGAAAAAACATTAGACTTCTTCACTAACCATATTATTTCAAACACAATCCTAGAAAACGAGCATACAAAATCCAGAAATCCCCCAAAAAACAAACACCGCCTGAAACACTTGTAATATGTATATATATATTAGGTTGGTGCAAAAATAATGACGTAATAATGTCGTTTTTTGACGTATTTTTAACGTCTAAAACGACATTATTACGTCATTATTTTTGCACCAACCTAATATATATATATATATATATATATATATATATATATATATATATATATATATATATATATATATATGTATGTATGTATGTATGTATGTATGTATGTGTGTGTGTGTGCAAATATGTAGAAAAATAGGAAAGAACACGTTAGGTAAATAATCCGAGGTTCTTTAGTATTTTTGTTTTTATTTTTAAAAACAGTGCTCCATACAGAAGGTATAATTATAATTATTTAAAAAAATATGATTCCTTCGCTACATAAGAGTTCTCATGTTTCAAAAACAAGAGCCAAAAACCTCAATATAATTATTGAAATAATATTGAATTAAAGTATCAAGACCTGTTTCATCCTCAAGCGAAAATTTAGGAATAACCAATCTTGAAATTTACGCATCTATATAAGCATGTTCATTCGCAAAATTCATTACTGTGGAAACGACCATTTTGATAAGGGACATACGAGTTAGATTGTATCAAGATATCAGTCACCTTCGGAAAGAGGTCAAAAGAAAGAAAGAGAAAAGGGTGATCATTTCAAAGCAAACGATGGCATTCATGTACGCACATTGTCTGGTCAGTCATAGCGACAGGTAGGCAGACTGTGGCTATTTTCTGAGGGTTATCATCATCTTGTACTCTTGTATCACAGTTTGTTTGAGCTGCTGTCATGTTTTTACGTTGTAGAGTATAGCTTATACTCACCATTTCTTGTTTATATATATCTGGACCGCTACTTATGAATTTTGCTCGATGTTGTAGACAGCAGAGGGTCCCTTTCTTTAAAGTATATAGGTGGTGTGAGTGAGAGTTGGGATATTGTCCAGTGAATGTTGGATTGCGGTATATGGATGTCTTGAACTCATGCGCTCTTCGAGATATTAGTACATCCAATATATTCTTTAGAAATCAGTTTTACCTGGAATTAACGTTCTATGTAAACAAACTGTAACTATAAATAATAATTTATAGTTATAGTTTGTTTGCATTGACCTTATTCTATGTTCGGTCCCATATAAACACGGCCACTTCTGCATTTGAAAAAAGCCAAATTATATCTATCAGCTGAAACTCCACGCTCCGAGTGGGATTTGAAACTAGCGAAAAGCCTAAGTAGGAAATCTGACCCACTGAAAAATCATGGATTGCGTTCCTTTCACACTAATGCTCTTGGGAAAGTCTTGAATCCATTTATTCTGCTCCTGGATAACGGTGAAATAATAAATCAGGCAATGAAGAAGGAAAACTCAGAATAAAGAAACCGTGGAGAAATGTATGGCAAATAAATCAACTACTTTTCCCCCCTAAGAACAGTTATTTCAATTTGTGGATATTAAACGATTGCATCTTGAAAAAACAGGCTTTTAAAAATATTGAATCCCGGCTTATCAGAAAATACTTACTTCATCATGAACGTTTCGGTCATATTTAATATAGATATCTGGCAGGATTTCACGTAACCGTTTTTAACATACATTTTTGTTTCACTCTTCTTACAGCATCAATACCCAGACATAACACCGAACTATGTTTTTTTGTGAGAATTTCTAAGATAATCAGCTTTCGACAAGACGTTATTATTTATAGTTACCTGGTGGCCATTACTCAAACTATAAATGCATACTTAACACATTTTTTAATTCTTGATTTTCTGATGACCAATGAGTGGAAAACTAACGTTATAATTTTATATAATTATATGACTATAAAAATTCCAGCTCAATATCTATTTTATAAATTTACACAAAAAATAAAGATTCAATTTATCTAATCTGATGGACACAAATTAAGATCCATTTTAGCATTATACTTACATTACAAACCAAAACCTTGCCTAAGAAGGTAAGATTTTGAAAAATTTATACGTTAAAAATAGGTTCCGTGTCCTATTAGTTACCACAAAGAATCTGATATCTGTTCCCTGGCAGACAGACAAACCATAAAAAGACATTTGGTGAATATGATGTTGCCGATCCTTTTCTTGTTGTTACTTAATTGTGAAATCACATTATTTCTATTACTTGTCCTCTATCGTGTTTTTGTTTAATATTTGTAAAGATATTATGATATTGTAGATGTAGGCGATATTATAGAAATTCCAAAACATAATCTAAAGATGTGGATGTTGTTTTCCATAATCTATTGGGAAGAATATTGAGTTCACGTTCCTTCAGTCACTTCTAAAATGATGTCAATAAAATGTGGAGGAACGGCTTAAAGACAATTGACTTGCATTCTTTTAACAGTCAAACAGAGGTAGAGTTTTAAGAAGAAAAGAATGGTCGAGCAAAACAAGTCTGCCTCCAATAATAACAAAGTCTTCCCCCCAACACGTTTCGTAGTTGTTTCTTTTCTGCTTACTTAACAGCATATAAATAAGAAATTGTTTCCGTATATTTTATTGCTCTGTTTTCTATTTCCTACCCACCAGTTTTTTTTTTTAATGAACTTGAATTGTTTTTACATGATTTTATTCTGCCGAAAGCCATTGAGCAACTATTTTCACCTGCAATAATCTCACTTCCCAACTTTCCACGGAAATACGCAAAGGGTGTAAAGACGTGTCAATGAAAAATTAAAAAGAAATCAGTTACATTAATTGGTTGCATCATAATTGACACCCTTCTCAGATCATCAGTTTCTTTCCACTTAATTTTTTTTCTCTATCTCTTGTGACAATGTCAAAGAAACTGATAACGCTTAAATGAAATCATTGTTACAAGCGAGAGTGATCGAGCGACTTGCTTGACACCAGTAATAATTATTTTCATGTTAACTCGACTGTGTTATTCCCAACAGCCAATATAGATGCGTGGAAGCCGAGACATCTGTTCGGTGAATGTCGATTTCGGGGGATTCGACTGATCGGACACACATCATTCCGCCATCTCAATGAAGTGGAAGTTCTCGCTTACATGGAAAAAAAAAGCCTCATCATAAGTAGTCTTTATTCAAGATTGACATCAGACTTCCGCGTCCGTCTGTTCGCTTTGTGTCACTGATATTATCATTAAAAAGACTGGAGAATTTATATATCCTTTCTTAACAGAGCAGACGCCTTTACATTTACATAGAAAATTTAATCATCAAACAGTTAAAAAAAAGAATTGTGTGCATGTGCAGAAATGCATATTTTTCATCAGTTTCATTCCTGTTATTTTAAATTTGAAGAAGTAGAACTATCGTCAATCATTATTTTAGGTGATCAATCTTCAGACGCGAGTATTTAACAGAAATCATCTTAGTTAACAAATGGAATAGAATGTAAAGATCGTGGAAAGTCAAATTTCTATCGCTGATTTTTTAAAATTTTCTTAGTGGAATTAAAAATGTCCTCAGTGGCATGCAGAGGTCTGGTAGCACCCAGAGCATGGATTGTGACTGGCGCTCCCACCCAAACAAAATCGTAACAGTATATCATACTTGGTTTATCTTCTTTGGGACAGATTGTTCACAAAGGTTTATCACAATCAATTAGAGTTTAAAACATTAAGTTTATAAGTCGTAGAAATTCATACACAGATGCCCTTAAGGACACGTGGTACAGTGGATAAAAGCATTGGTTAGATCCAGTGACAGGACCAAAAGAGCAGTGAGTTCAATACCTGGTTAATGCAGTGGCAGATGGGAATTACCAGGAGATAACTGCACGTGGAACTACCCAAGCGAGTTCGACATTCCAACCACCTGAAAAAGGCCGGAGCGTGCAACGGCAGAAACTTTGTGATAAATATGGCAACAAAGGTCCGAATAATGTAAATAGTGTACAATTAGAGGCAATGTTTAAATAAAACACATTAGATAAATTTTAATTATTTATTATCGATAAAGTTGACAAAGGGCTTCATCTGTGAAACTTTTCTTAGCAGTATTTTAGTGTTTTAACACTAAAATACATAAAATACTAAAGTTGAATATACCGATTTAAAAAAAAAAATCTAATAACTGACAGTTCATAAAATAAATGAAAAACTCAGATAATATTTCAACTCAGATAATATTGCGCGTAAATATTTCTTTATTTGTTATGCAAAATCATTTGATAAAGTTTTTAGTGAATTTGTGAAATATGGCAAAATAAAGAGAAACTATATTATTGTGCTCTCAAAAAATAAGCTGAAAGATTAATTTTCAATTCATTTCAGTTTTTAATTTAAATTAAGTTTGTTTTGAAATTCTTAGATTTTCTTCTGTCTCCTTTGACATTTTTGGTTATTAAGGATTAACTAAAATCAGTTTTCATGTATGTTTACAAATAAATAAAGTTTATTTATTTTAGTGGTGGATATTGCCTTACAGAAATTCTGAGGTCTTGTATACTGTTTTCCTTTATATGTGTATACCTAACTTTGTGGGAATTTGGAACAGCAATGATTTAAAACAAGTCCCCATCTTTTTTGCATGAAATGGCCACCACATTTAAGATCCCAAAATTACATGATGGCTGCATAATATAAATATGCAAAACCATCAAAGAAATTTCACGTTAGAAGTTAGTAAATATAAATTTAATAAAAAAGGTTAAATTGCACAATAGAGTCTGCTGGATTTACTCGCCCACTTACCTTGGTATTCGCCCAAATGTTGGATAATATTGATTCTTGGTGTGAAATGGTATTTTTGTCCAGACAAAAAATTCTAATTTATTTTTAACATTAATGAAATTGAATTTTTATGCCAAATTTTTATCTGTCATCGAAAAGAAATTGGCGACATTTTGTTATTCTTAAGTTCTCGACTATTACGTTTTAATCTCTTCATTTTTGCTTTTAAATTCGTTAAATTCCGTTGTTTTTTCTGTGTAAAAAGATTGTTCAAAGTTTACTTTTTGTGTGAAAAAAATTGTTTTTGGGTGTAGTAAAATTATAAAACAATAAAAATATTTTTGGTGTAAGAAAAAATAAAGCCGTCAGCGATTAAATACATTGAATTAAAGTTAGATTCTCAACACTTTAAAAAGTAAGTTAGAATTTTATTCCAAGAAATACAATTAAAACCAACAATCAAATTTTCCAAAAATTTGGGCGAATACCGAGTGAAATGGGAGAGAAAATCCAATGGTGTCCTATAGAAAAACTGAAAGAAAACATCTCTGCTTCTAAAAAGAAAACAATTTAAAATTTCACATTGCATTAAAATATAATTTTAAATATGAAACAATGATTAATAAAAAAAAAAAAATCCTAGGAATTGATTTTTCATTTTTTTCTTAAAATAAGTTTTAAATTTCTTTAAAATAGAGTTAAGAAAAAGAAAAGAAAAATACATTTACATTTATTTTGATGTCAAATTTGCTTTGGTTTTCAGTCTGAAAGAAATTGACTCTATTAGAATGAAAATGTAACTGTTTCAATAATAACCAAGAATCTTATTTTAAGTAGTCTTTGATTTCATGGCATTCTATCTCCGCTCCCACCCTTTTGTATCTTTTGAACTTTCCTTTTATTACCAATTCACATTCATGAAAAATCAAAATGAAAGAACTGATGCCAAATTCTTGTACTTCTTACATAAATGTAAAAAAAACAACAAAAAAACTTTGGATTCAGGTAGGTACTCACGAAACACTAAGGAGGAGGGGGTAACTCGTGGTCTACTTAATGACCAGCCCGAACTGATCATCGTGTGTAGGTGGGGTTCAAGCCCACCGCCAGACAGTGCTTTTTAAAGACATTTTTTAAAAACAAGCTGGTGTCATTTGAACCCGATCTAAAATTTTCTTCACAGGTTTGGCGACATTATCAGCACTACCAGCAACCAAATATAGATATTTTAAAACTAAAATTAAAAACTATTTTATTTATTTTTAATATATAATTTCAGGTGTATTTGCTAAATAAAAACAAAAAGGTTATGTTTCTTCATCCGTATCGTTGCCTTTATTGCAACAGAAATAATATACTCCATTGGAGGTGCCCCCTCCCCAGAAGCGTGCCGCCCGAGGCCACCGCCCCATCGCCCCCACTTTTGCACGTCACTGTCCAACCTTTATCTACTTTCCATCGGTTCTATAGCTGAAACATACCCTTACGAAACATTGTTGTAATCAATGCGGCCTCCATTTATATTTATAGAGGAACTTTTATATTTATATCAGAAACAAAATGTTTACAGATCGTGGTCTGAAGATCACTTTATAGCATATAAATGTATAGACACTATAAAGTATTGATAATACTTTACCAACACCACACGCTATGTGTATCTCTTTCTTACTTACACACACACACACATATATATATAAAAGTCTGCAAATATTGATATTTTGCATTTTCTCTAATAAAATATGCTTTTACGGACAAAAGTTGAATATTTTAATTCCTTACTGCTTGCCCAATATCCAAACATTACAGCTTAGAATAAATTACGAAAATTAGCTTTATTCGTTTTTTTTTTTTATTAATTAAGGAAATAATACCAACTCAAAAATTTTTGCAAACTTTAATTTCAATGCAAAAAATTGGTCCTGCTCAAATCAATTGTATAGAATGAAAAGGTGTATTATGTATTATATACGAATAGTCGGTATGGATTTGTTTAGATATCAATGCATGAAAACACAGGGAGTACATTAATATTTAATTTTTCGACCATCATTCTTAAGAAGCTCAATAAGTCGTTTATCGACTGATGAAGTTATTTTCCTAACTTCGGTGGCTGTAATTTTAGAACAAACATCCAAAATGTACTTCCACAAGTGATCCTTGTTAGAAAATTGCCGTCCATTTTCATAAACACGACGCTTTACCATGGCCCAAAGGTTCTCAATAGGGTTTAAATCCGGACTCTGTGGTGGCCATACGATAATCTTGTCCCCTGTAAAACCATTTGCTAACCACTCTTTGGTGAAGCGCGCCTCATGACAGGTGTCCTTATCTTGCTAATAAACAAGATTACTACAGAACTCATCATTTTGTGAATTCAACCAGAGTATGAAATTTTCTTTTTAAAAATAATTAGCTGAATTCAGTTTGAGTCCTTCTGGCACAAGAAATGGTTCAATTAATGTCGAGCCACAAATTCCAGCTCAGAATATCAGTCCACCACAGCCTTGTTGGCGTTTAAAATGCAAGCGAGGAGTTCCACCATGAATGAGCCGATCTTTTTTCCAACCATCGGGACCGTCTAATGTAGCTCGGGGTTTTATCCATTCAAATTACTCTTTGGAAATCAATTTTTAGGTAATTGCTTACCCATTCTAACCTCTTCAGGCGATTCATTTCGCTCAACGGAAGGCATGAAATTGAAGAACATTGTTTTGCTATAGTACGGAGGCGTGCGATTTCGTGTTGCTTTCGATACTTCTTCAATGCCAGCTTGCTTAAAAATCTCTTTGCTGATGCTTAGAGAGTTCTGTTTTAAGTGCTCTTTTAATTTTTTCATAAATCTCTCTTGTGATTTGCACGTGGGCGACCACCCTTGTGCTTTTTGCGCTCAACTTTACCATCATTGACATATTGCTTCACTGTGTGATGATCTCGTTTAATTATTTTGGCTATTTCCAGTGTAGTTTTATCATTTGAGAGGAATTTTGTTATTTTGGCTTTTTCATCAGCAGTAAACATCTTCACTTATTTTAAAATTTATGATTTCTGCAAACACTTTTGATTCACCTGAAATATATAGAAATCCTTAAATAAATGATAATATGGAGATTTTTGTTAATTACACCTTGATGTCAGATTGGACATGTCATTTTAAATTAAAATATATTTACACATGCCATTATAAATATTTAAATTTGTATATTCTAGAAATGTTATAGGTGCAAATATGTTTGAGTCGAACTGTATATATATAAATTTTGAGTATTGTGGCAGGAATCCCTCTTTTATACAAATTTCGTTAAATTTCGTGACAAGGCACTGCAATTAAGCTTTTTTATTTAATTTTACTTGTGTTCGTACACGTGTTTTCTTTTCTGGATCTAAACTGTGTAAAAATTGTCAAATGTTCTGCATATCCGTGCGCTTTCGGCTATTCCTTTAGCCATTATCAAAGGCCATTTTTAGTTTTAACTAAAAAATGAGTTTTTATGTATGTGTCTAGCACATTACGGCCGTGTTGATAGTTGATTTTATCGAGTGTTGGCTTTATTATTATTATTATTTGTTGCAAGCGCTTATACGTACTAATGACAGATTAAATTAAAGCGATTACTGACATTACATTGTCAATCGTATTTAATGAAGCTATATATATATATATATATATATATATATATATATATATATATATATATATATATATATATTCAAATACACTGTAGATATTGAAATTTTATCTTTTGCTTAACGAAATCTCATTTAAGGTGTTTTTATAAAGAAAATTGCTTCAAACTTTTTGCCTGTAGTGTATGTCTCTCTCTCTCTCTCTCCCTCTCTCTCTCTCTCTCTATATATATATATATATATATATATATATATATATATATATATATATATATATATATATATATATATTAAATGAATATATACTCATATTTTAGATGCTGAAAATTTCTAGGTTTTATACATTTTCTAAAAGCTGACCAAAAGACAAAATATTAGAATTCATCTTTGCGTTGATAATATTTTCGGTACATTTTCACATATTTGCCACTCTCACTTGTGACCTTTAGTCTGTAAATTCTACCATTTATTAATGACTGATTTAACTTTTGTTCACTCGTATTAGTCATAGAATTGATGAAAATAATTAAAGGGATAAAATAATTAGAATGATAAAAATATTCTAATAATAATTTTTAGATTACTGATTCATGTTTCTAATTCTATTCGCTTTTATAATTCGAGAGGCTATGAAATAATTATGATTTCAAAAATGTGTAGAAAATATTAAATTGTGATACCATAGCTAAATAAATGATTATCAAGTCTTAATTTCATTGCACTTTGAGAATATTAAAGTATGCAGGGATATATGATTATGTTTATTTCTATTAACTGAACAAGACAAAATTTAGAATAAATGAAAATTATAAAGTAAATCTTCGATCCTTTACTATCTCATTACAATTTTGTTCATTTACGCAAATATAGATAATATGTCCGTCTCTTGCCTGACGATTTGCTTAAAGATTCATAATTTTTTTGTTACATCAATGCTAAGAAAATAATGTTTTCTGGAAAATGTTCTATTTGAACTAAAGTAGTTTTAAAATAAGGGATAATTAGGAAATAAAAAATAAAGTATATATTCGATTTACGTTATTTGAAGCTGTATTTTCCAAAAATATTTGTAATGGTTCCTCGCAAGCTTTAACTTGTTGACTGATTTAACTATTTGACTAAACTGGAAGATTAAACTGATTCATTTTGGAAAAGTAGTATTTGGTTGCCAAATTCAGAATACTACAATTTCTTATTGACGTATAAAAACCCCTAATAGATTTGTCTACAGCATAGAACAATCAATGCGACTTATTCTCACTCAGATATTTTATGCCAGACATAATTATTCTCTTAAAATAGTTTGATCGTCAATAACAAATCAAATGATTCACTTCATGCATTTTCTATTGTTTACAGAGCAAAAATTGTAAAGCGAATGAAATAGATTTTCACTTAATTTCCATTATATCTCATTTCCGAAAATAGATTCATTATTTCGATGCAGTGTGCACTATTAATAAACACTGGAAGTTTACTACATTTTCATTAAAGGGTCATATTTTAAAGGGTCACATTGTAGTAAAACTAGCTGACCATCCATTTCTCCATTTTTCTAAAATTATCTATTTTCATATATTTATCATCATGTCTATCGGGACATGTTCACAGGTTCAGAATATGTGTTATATGCGTCTGCATGTTTATCTATATGGGGATAAAGTGAATGTAAAAAATAGAAAAGCAAATGGCATAAAATAATTTATGAATATTTTTATTTTTATTAAAATTCGAACCATTTTCCTGATTTCAAAGACACATTTAAATGCAAGTTCTCGAATTCTAACTACTTTTCATAATATATTTCTATATCGGTTTGTACATTTTCAAATCTATAAGTTTTGCTTGGGAAAGAAGTAACTTTTTCAAAAATGGAGATATTCATAAAATTTCATGGCGGCACTATCGAGAATTTTCCGTCTAAGTAAGATATTTCCTCTTTTATTAAGTGTGACATTATTTAGATCAAAGTTGTAGTTGAATTTAGTTTAGTTTTAACAAAATGCATTTGATAAATTGTTGTGTATAAGATCCTTTTTTGTGTTCATAGATAATTAAAAAAAAAATCTGCAAGTTTCCCCAATGTATTGTGAAGATCAGTTCTGACAATTTATTATATATATATATATATATATATATATATATATATACCTACATCAGAATTGTTATTGTCATGCGTATTTTGCCACAGTTCACGATAAGGAGAAAAATAAATATTAAACAAAGAACTAATCGTTCTTATATATATATATATATATATATATATATATATATATATATATATATATATATATATTACCAATTTGTAAATGGTAGGCATAATTTCAAGGCGGACATTAATCCAAAGATAACTCAATATAAGTTACAAAGCAATATAATGATAAATCAAGAAAAACCTTAAAAATCTAAATCGGTTATAATTTATTTCATGAATATTTTTTTATTCATCCATTCAGACCGAAAGTTTTTTTTAGAAATGGAATCAATCCATCTAGACAAATATATCAGGATAAAAAGGAGAAAGGGAAAAAAGAGAGAAAAAAAAAGGAGGGGAAAGAAAAAAAGAAAAAGGAAAGAATTTTAATTATAAAAAAGGAAGAAAGAAAAAAATATAGAATCAGCTAGAAAAATGTTTTCATTAATCGGCTGAACAAGTTAAGGGAGAGGATGAGGATGATCGGAAGTAAAACAGTTACAGCAAATTGTCTAATAAATTATTAAATAGAAAATTAAAATTTCTCTTGCATCAGAAAGAAAAAGGAAAAAAGAAAAAGGAAATAATTTTAATTATAAAAAAGGAAGAAAGAAAAAGAAAAAATAACAAATATATTTTTAGGCAAATATATATATATATATATATATATATATAGGGGTAGGCCTGGTTATTGTTTAATATATTTTTCTAGAATCAACGATTTTGGCTTTCCTAAGATTTCAAAGAATTGTATTATTGAGGTGACACGGTTTTGTCTACAGTGTTCTCTTTCGTAATATTCATGTATGTCGTTTCCAGAAACCAGAAAAATGAACCGAAACGTAGAAAAGTTAAAACAGTCTTCAGAACTTTCGTTCATCTTCATCGATACCTGCATAAATTGAATATTGTCATTTGAGATTATATATATCACGCGACTTCTGGATCATCTACTTCGAAGTTTAGATGTTTACATTTGATTGATTTAATTATTTTTAGGTTCATGTCTAATTTCATTGTCGGTTGGTAAGTTAAATTTAAACTTAGCCCTATGAAGTTCAGATAAAATATTCTCTTTTCATTAGCAATCGCATTTAATTGATTTTAATGCAACAGAACATTTTGCACTCTTCATTGTTTTTATGAGTGTACAATAACCATACTGTCCAATAAAATATTGCAAAAGAATTTTTAAATAATATATGTCGTAAGTGATGTTCTCGTGCAAATATACCCCGTTAAATTTTGCTTTATTGCCTATAATTAATAGTTGTAATTTCATGCTATACTGAATGTTATTCTATTGTTGTCTTGTGTAGACAACAATAGGTTGCTATAATTCTACAAAATTTTAACAGATATTGTCTGTTACAAGTTTGCATTATACTTTTGTATTTGAACTTAAGAATTAAACTAATTGAAATCTTTGAAATATGTACCAAGATTCAATAAAACTATGTTATAAAGTTTTTGTCTACAATTTTGTGTTATTCATACACCCTCAAAACAAATTTATTGTTACTGTCAGCAATCTGAACTTGTGTTTGGGCCTCACTATATGTCCCATATTTGTCGATTTGGGCCACAACCAAGCTAGGCTTAGTAAATAGTAAGTATATTTTAGGCTTTAATCATTTTCAAATCTTTTGATATTTCATAAATTAATGCAACGAGTAAAAAATGTACACATCGAAATCACGGCCCATATCCAGGTGGTGAAAATAAATTTGGTTGTTAATATCCGTTAGTTTATTGGTACTTTACGCCATTTCAAATGATCTTAGTCACACGTCTACTGGCACATGACTGAATAAGTTCCATAAACACTTGCAGAACTCATTGCCACTGAAGAGGGATCTATTTGGAGTCAACTCGAATAACATTAACGAGTTTCTTCCATTCTTCTCCGTCTTTTATGATTTTCATGATAATAGATTGGTTTTACTGCTGATATTTTCAGTTGCTTTCACATTTACATTGTAAGTACAACTCATTACTAGTGATCGCAATTGCTTCTCGCTTCAAGCTTTTTGTCATTGAGGATTACTCTTCTATATGACTAAGATTTTGTCTGGCTCCAACATATTGTCCTGTCTAGCTAGGCTGAACCTGTCAGGAAATAAAATCCTGCCAGGATAGCTCTTAGAGTTATAGTCACTCCATCACATCAAAGTTCTTACTCATGGAGTGATGACAGATATTTTGACCAAATTAATTGTCTAATTTGTATTTAGTGCTTAAAAATCCAATCATATTTTTTTAATACAATGTATCTTAAGAACGATGACGATCATGGCTCTCCTCACATTCCGTTTTTTATTATCAGTTAACTGCCACAACATCTTGAGAAAGATATTAGAGTGGTTTACTGTTGTCTACTCTACGGTTTTGAATTTAGCAATCTTACTAAAAGGAATACCAACCCCCATATCTTGGGGGTGGTAATCAATATTCAAATAAAAATTAGAAATATAAAGAGAGTTTTTGGTTAATTAATTGTCATTAATTAAGGTTACTATCATATTTAATCGTTCATGCGTGTATTTAATTTATTAGCGAGAAACATTGAAACTTCCATTTCATTGTCTAAAGAACAAGAAATGTCAATTGTTGTTATTATTTTGATGACAAAACAAAATCAAAATGATTTCTTGTTATAATCATTGCTCATGGCCAGAGAAGTGCTTGTTGCGTATCAGTGAAACTAAGAATGTTGAATTAGATGCCAGTTTTAGCTGGAAGCCAGTGTCCAGTTAAAATATTTAATAAAACAAAGCACATCAATGTTAAGGTAATATGTTCAACGCATTCAATGTTTTTTCGTCATATTCAGATAATATGATGTTCTATCATTGACAGAATTTTCAACTGGGTTTGTGGTAACAATCAGAACTATTCGAAACGGCAAATGGAATATTACAGCTCGTAATTAAAAAAAAAAAACTCTCATTAAACAGAACATGTCACTTATTAAAGCAATGGAGTTGGTTTTTACATTTCTAGTCTCCAGACATGCACACATACAAACAAGTATGGACACACGTTCGCAAACGCATGCATATACATACACATGGGGTAATTTTTCAAGTAGAGAGTATCTTTCAGAAAATAATCTGAATATTAGGATTCTAAATATTTGATTATTGTTAGTTTTTGAATATTCACTTGGCAAAAAGACTTCTACCTTAAACAATCATGACGTCCTTAATTTTATTATACTAGATTGGCCACGCAACAGAGCACCTTAATCTTGGCCTTTGGTTATTCATACAATGAATATGCATAATAGCTTAAAATATTCTAATTGCAATGTTCATTTAAGGCATATCCACAAGGTGTAATCAAAACTCATGAATATTTTATTTACTAGTATTTTTTATTTCATAGAACATCTTTAGATCATGCCGGATAAACTGTAGCTTTTGTTTTATTATTCAAATACTTTTGAATTCACAAGGCATTTTTCATTTTATTAGAACAAGTGGAAAATATATTTACAACAATCCTCATAAAATTACTGATTTATAAGGTAACTGCAGGAGAAACTCCCAAATCCAAACATAGCATAATCTAGATTTCCTCGAATTTGGACTCATCTTCAAATTCAAACTTTTGTATTGACATGAATATGAAGCCTTTTCTTCCTCAAATTAGGACAGTACTCTCAATACCAAACATCTCGGATGTTTGATTTAGAGTAGTTGTATTGTAAACCCTTATTTTTTACTTCCTTCCCTTGTTCTTGCCCATAATAATGTCATTAGGTTAAAAAAAGAAGGAGAATTACCTTGACCTTTTTGCAAACACGTGCAATTCTTGGAAATATAGATAAAGGAAGAAGTAACTAGGTTCAAATGAAAGAAAATAATATTGGAAGAAGCACACTTTTCTAGATAAAAAAAAAACAGAGAAAGATAAGCTGCTTCGTCCTGTGAAAATAAAAGAACTGCTTTAGGAAATGCTTTTTATGGACCAAAAGAACGTCAATTTGACCAAACTGGTCGATACGAGTGGTTTTCCTCAAAACGATTAGAAGGTTTGGCAATATCAGATCCGATGCTAATTGAAAAGGCAAAGGCTCTTTACACCGAAAAGAATATGAAAACCAACATGAAATGTAATGACGGTCGGCTTAGAAGTTTCAAGTAACGATATGGAATAGGGCAATTAAAAATTGAACATATAGTGGAAGCTTCTTCAAAATTATGGGGGACTTTGATTTAACTGTAGATGAAATCAACAATACTGATGAAAGTGCTATCTATTAGAAATATTTACCCACAAAAAATTAGCTGGTGCGGACGAACGAAAAACAGCTAGTTATAAACTAAATAATGAAACATTGACAATGCTGGTGTGTACTAATGCATCAGGTAGCCACAAACTTCAACTTTTAGTTCTTGGAAAATTTAGGTCTCCCCGTTATTTGAAAGAAATTTTGCAATTACTAGTCACATACAAATCCTCAAAACATGCATGAATGAATCAGTATCTGCTACTGGTTGGTTATTTCAGAAGTTTCTTCCATCTATAAAATCCCGCAAACCAAATTCAAGATGCTTATTTCTTTTAGACAATTGCAGAGCTCATCCATAAAGATAAATTAGTCTTATCTTGTGGAAATGTTTTTGTGTGCTATTTACCGCCAAACGTTACATCTTTGATCCAACCAATGGATCAAGGTGTCATTTGGAATATGTAATGTTTCTACAAAAAGCCATTTCATGATGAAACTGACCAACTACTACGTTAGCCTACAAAATATTTAGAAAGGTTTTACCGTTAAAGATGCCATGTTTTATTCGGTGAATGTTTTCACTTTAAAAAGAGCATGGTAAAACATGTACCGACGTAGAGCTCGCGTTGCAGAAAGTAATGTTAAAAAAAGTGAAACAAATTGTTTAGAAAAAGAATCAGAGTTGCAGAAAATTATTGAAACTTGCCATCTTCCTGCTGAACACAAAAATCTTCAATTCTTTGATGGAGATGATGTTGTAGCATGGGTCGATTGAGAAGCAGGAATAGAAGATGATACTCATAACGAAGAGAGTATTCAAGACAGTGTTAATAGTGATAGTTGAAGTAGTAGTGAATCTATATTAGATGATCAAAGTGATGATGAATCAGTATCATGGGAAAGATCAGAGAAGTCTATTGAAACACTATTCAAATTAATTGAGCAGAAACCTTGTTTCAATAACCACTGGAATATCCAGACACGCAAAATGAAATTACGAAAAAGATACTGCACAATTGTAAAGTGAAAGAATGTCGTACTCGCATGAAAAGCGCCATAGAAACAAACTGTCCTGAAGGCAAATGAAGAACGCAGCGAAATTGAGGAATATCTGATGATGTACGAATAATAAATTGATAACTTTCATAAATTTTTAAACATTTCACAAAGTGTTATAGTTTACACAATTTTTTTCATCACTATTAGTTGCCAATTATTTTTTTATATTTATGTATTCAATCTATACTTTAAATAAAAACCAATCAACGTTACAAAGTACCTTTTGTATCCTAAAATCTAAAACTTAATAAAAATTTTAAGCTGGCCTCAGGAGACTTTTCTTCCTCGACTCCGAACAGCACCCTCAATACTCGGATATTCAGTTTAGAGGAGTTGAACTGTTTTTATATGGATTTTTTTTCTGTTACCTCACCACAAAATAAAAAAGAATTTATATTTACTGAAATTTACAGCAAATTCTCCCAGACCGAAGACATTCCATTGCACCACTGTTGCGCTGATTTTTGCGATCGCCCCAAATTTGGGGGACACGAGTGAGCTATTTCTAAGTGTGGGGTCAACGTTCGCTCTCACTCGGATAAACATGCCAAGAACAGATTTTTTTAATCTATTTTTAATTGTAAAAAATCCTTGTAAATACTCCGAATATCATCCGCACTTATGAAATGCGAATAAATCCCTGACTTTTGGTAATATTTCATTCTGAGGGTTGAAGTTGTTGCGAGGCAAGCTAAACAAGTTTTAATTTAAAATTTATAATTTTCGGAGTGAATTAATGTTTGCAATATGTAAATTTACATTATTTGGGATGACTTAACAGGAAAGATCCATTTATATGACAAAAAATATTGTTATAGACTTAGTAAAGTATTGCTTTTAAGTTGATTATAATTTCTATCTGCATGGAATTGTTGCATTTTTAAAGCATATATCATCATCTAACGAGCATTTAACATGTGACATCCCGAATTTTGGGATCACATTTTGGGGGATATCCTTTCAAACTGGACAATATACTTGTTTATATATTGTCATGGGACAGAAGAATATACTTGGATTTTTTAAATCATTTTTCTAATAAGAATAAGAGCTCTGATCATAAAAAATACCCCTATGACTCTATCAATGACCTTTTAACTGAGTAGATTAAGAGATATTTTTAAATCAATTACAGAACATCTTTATAGAATAAGAGTCTTGGCTTAGTCATTCATTATAACGGATCGAGTGAGAAACTTCTGTTTCTTGGTCTGTCGTCTACTTATGAGACTAACTAATAACCATTAATGTCAAGTGACGTTGTTTGGAAATAAATTATATAATGAATAACCAGCAAGAGATGAGTCCAAAACGGACGAAAATTATTGAACAAAGCCCAGAAAATTGTACTGGCCAATTCTTTGCAGTCATTCGCTTTACCTTATTCATTCATTTAGAATTAGTTCAGTCAACACTGGAAGATATCACAGGTCAGTGATCTGTTTCACTCTTGCTTTTTCGATTAATTTCATTATTTCATCTCATATATCATGATGATTACTCGGTTGAGTTTGACATCACGAACAGATTTTACAAATGAAAAGGGAAAAGTCGGACGAAATGACAGAACATCTCACCTTGCTTTACAAGTATTATTTCATTCATCAAAATATCGTAGAAATTAATTTTAAAATTGGGTTAATTCTTGATTATATGTTAATGGGTTTACCATAGTGTTTAGCACAATAAAAAAATGCCCAGAATTTTATCTTCAGAAATATAGTATAAACAAGAAAACCGTTTAGTGGTTAGTGGCCTAAAATCTTTACATTGTGATGTGGACGCGTTTAAATGTTTTAGAATGAAGGATAATAAATAGAAATATCCTTATATATCAAGCTTGTATATTTCTTGTAATTAGGTGAATATATCGATTCCGTTGATTTTTTAAACCCTATACCAGTCAGTGCGAGGTGGGGAGGTTTCTGCGCACTACTTTTGATTGATACTGATCCTTTTGAAATTGACGTATTGATTTTAAACTCTAGGTATCTCACCAAAAATAGACTGTCGTACAAGCATTTTGTTGCGTTACACAAAAAAGGTAAATGTGAGTGCAGTGAATACTCTTTTTTTGTTTCGTATTTTTGCTGACGTGGGGACTTTTGTAATTTTGGCAAATTACATATAGCCTTAATTTTTGTTTAAATCCATGGATGAGGAGTTATATTCGGGCTATTGTCCTCATCTTTTCGGCCGTTGTGACTTCCGGCCTTCGTCAGGTGTAACCTACTGGGAATTGGGATTTGGGTAACCTACTGGGAATTCTGAACTGAAAACTTTATTTAATCTTCGGGGATAGTTCTCTTTCCACTGCTCATGTCTAGCGTTATTCTCTAGTTCACATTTTATTTTATTTTTTAGTACTGTTCAGTTATTGCTTGCCCGTTTCCACTGAGTGCAAGTACACACTACTCGACCCAGGGATTGAACTCACAACCACAATTTCACTAAATTCACAAACCATCGCTTTTACCAACAGTCCCGTAGGAGAATTTGCTCTAGTAAACTTAGAACCTTAAACTTAACCTGGCTGCTGATTAAGTTGCAACTGCTACTGTTGGCTGTCATGTTTTTATTGCAACTGCTGCGGGTGAAGACTTTCGGTTATTTGTCTTTCTTTATTAGCGTCTCTCATATTGTATTTATTTCTATGTTAGACTTACTAAGTAATTCCTCATAATCCGCATATGTCCTGAAAAGAATCAGCGCATATGCTAGGCTATGAGGATCTCCTTCGTAGGCGTAGCATAGAAATAATGGCCTAGTGTGTAAGTATGTGAATTTGTGAGTTCACTCGAGCACTGTGTACTTGCACTCAATGGAAACGGATGAGCAATAACTGAACAGTAATAAATAAAATAAATTAAGCACTAAACATGAGCAGTAGAACGAGAAAAGATTAAATAAAGGGTTCAGTTTAGAATTTCTTGTAGGTTACCCAGATCGATATACACCTGAGTAAGGTCGGAGAGCACAACGGTTGAAACGTTTTGATAATAATAACAGGGATGAGGACAATAATCTATATCTGTAAAAAGCAGGATGCGTGTGTGTATGTGTGCATAACGAATGCACAGCCGCAATTTTCGACGGATTTGCAGCAAAATTTACATGCACATGCTCCAAGTTAGCGGAATGGCCAAGACCAACTTTGCATTTCCCAACTCCCATCGATCGTGGAAATAATCGATTTTTTCATGCTTCTACGGCAGTTTTCATGTAGTTTGTGGCCATTTTGTACTGGCCAGAGTGAGAACCTATAACTGGCTGATACGAATGTTAACTAGCATGCTAGCACGCAAAAAAAAAAAAATAAAAAAAAAATCGATAGCTGCATTCGTCACAAGTGGGAAAAATTTAAATCTGCATGGCACTTTACTCCAATTGGCATTCTTTTTTCATTCGGTTTTTTCAGTTAAGAATCCTTTTTTAAAGCTGATCGTTTTGTGTTCATTTTGTTTAGTTCATTTTCGTAACAGATTTAATGTTTAGTATAGAGCTTAGAAAAAATTCGCAGTGTGAGATAGGCAAGAAGTAAGGCATGTAGCAACATCAGCACGGCAAAGGGCACTCCTTTAAAGGCAAGGAAGGGCAAAAATATTTTAAGTCAAGTGATAGCGATTGCTGTATGAGTCGTACGATTTTTTAATCAAGCACGGGCAACGCCGGGCCATGCTGTTAGTCCATATATAATTAGTGTAAATAACATATAGTCTTACTCCAGTCTTCTTTTTATGACTTCATAACACAGATATTTCACACTTCAGTCAGCATAAACACTTTGCATTGTAAACGAAGCATTTGGTTTATTTATTTTTCAGACACACATGTTTGATGACATCACTAGCCCAAAGAAAATTTAAGATAAAATAATAATCCTACAAATGTTCAAGGAATTTAAATCATTACTTGGAACTCTCCGGTATTTTTAAGTTAAGGAAGAGAAAAAATCACCCCTGTTTTTTACAACTACAAAATAATCTGGCTGGAATAAAGCTAAATAGGGCGCTGGTTGTAAGCTTTATTTGAACATAGATGCTTTTGAGGTTTTGCCTTGCATGTCTGTGAGAGATGTGAATTTAACGTAGAGTAATTCGCAGTGTATCCTCCGATTCGCCAACACAGCAACGTATAGTCGAGACTTGCTTCTTTGAATCGTATTTGTACGTGTGCGCGTGTGTGTGTATGTGTGTTCCCATGGATGCGTGAGCGAATAACGCAGTGGATTACGTAAATTCATCAATGTTTTCTTTTGCAAGAGTCTAACACTTCCGCAAACAAGCTACGTAGATGGACAAGATAAATATGACGATTTAATTAAATGTTTTAATTGATCAAGTTATTGAAGAAGCTACTCGGCTAAAATCCCTCTATCAGTTCCTTTTGCAATGTTCGATTATTTCTTTTGTTCTTGATTGCATGGTTAATTAAATGTAACGATGACAGTTTAATAATATTGCTCTCCGTAATTCATTCGTTAATGTCTGGTGGCTGTCATCTGTGACATTATTCTTTTATGTTACTCTTCTTAGATTTGATCGCCTTTTGTCTTTTTTTATTCAGTATTTTTCTCAGATCACTCGATGGATACTTCCCACAGGTAGACATGGGCCGATTTATTATTAATTCATTTTCCATGTTGTCTTATTTTGCTATTAACAAAAGCACAGAAAGTATGGACAAAGAAGAGGTGTGAAAGATCAAATCTAATAGGGAAAGTTCTGAAATTTAAATACTGCAGAAAAAATATATAATTCCTTCACTGAAACCAGTTTGCTACTTGTGACCTCGGATATTTCCGTGATATAAACAATCAAGGAATGTTCAATAGCAATTGGCATAAAACTAGTCACAAGGTCAAAGGAAACTTGCAATTGTCTTTTATGCAACTTTGTTATTTTTAATGAATTAGAATATTTTTGCATTCGATGTATGGGTGAAAAGCTTGAAATCTATGATTCATCACCCAAGTACTCATGTAATCGTATGCAAATTTTCAAATGCCTTTTTAACATGATTTTTTAAAAATTAAAATTTATACTTTTATTTGAGCTCTGGTTACTTAAATCTGATATTACTTGGAAAACTAAATTGGAAATAATTTTTGTTATTTGTGAACTATCTTTCTTTGCATGATTTTTCGAACGAATTAAAATCTTCAAAATCTAAGTCAACATGTTACAGATAAATTTCAATTGGTTAAAATTATGTGTGATTCAAGATCATTTCTAAAAATAATGTGATCAAATAACATTACACACCATCAAATAACATTAATGATTTAATGATCAAATAATATTACACACCATCAAATAAGATTAAAAGAAAGTTTCACTAAATTAATAAAGGAAAGAAAAATTAAGAAAGAGAAATTAATTTGGGAGAAAAATAATTGCGGTTTGACATTGAAAAAGCCATATTTTTTTCAACAAAAATTAAGTATTAAAACATCTTTTCAACAGAACTTTGAAAATAAGGAAGAGAATCCTAAAGATTTTCCAGTGATTACAACTCTGCAAATAGCGTTAAAAAACTGATGAAAAAAGTCTTAATTATTTTCCGTGTAAGATTTCTATACTGCTTCTGCGCAGATGGAAAAGATACATAATTTGTGATTGAAGATCAACGACATCGAAATCTATTCAAGGGGGAAATCGTATCAAAATGAAAGATATAATTGTTCATAAATCTTAAATAGAAAAATGTCTTCAGAAATACGTTTAAATTTCTATCATTGGTAATTTGTTTTTCTTATAATTATTGATTTCTTTTAGGAAATATATTTCGATTCTTATCAACAAACACAGTCGGGCAATTGTTCTATTCCTTAAGCTGTTCTTTTTCATTTTAATTTTGATGAGCATTGTAGTTTAATCTTAATGAATGGTCACTAACAGTTTTGAAAATAACCTAAATCTATGCAATATTATGCATAATTATATTACGATTCTTTTTCTCATAATAAGTTTTCGAGTTTGATTTTAACATATATATTCTTAAAAAATCTAAACTAGCAAATACTTTATTTATGAACGCTTCAATGTTTATATTGTAACATAAGTGCATTTCGGATATACATCAATTTTGAACGTTGGAAAAAACCTTATAGGTTATTATTCTGTCTGGTTTCAATGGGAACAGGAGGAATATATCTACTTTAATAGGGCAGTGCAGATAAAAAAAATTGAAGAGAAAATTAAGAAGTATTAGAAAAAAAATAACAATGTACATATCAATTTGGCTCATTTTTGGTCTAAGTTTTTAACAGTAAAGTTATAAAGCCATTTAAGAACAACTATACATTTCATATTTGTGTTTGGTAAAATAATAATTTACAATATCCATAATGTAGTATATTTCCAAAATATATTTTCTTGAATTGTTATTTAAATTACTTATAGTGAGTCGAGAACACTAATAGGTGATTAAGATCTTAAAATCTTCCTGTTGCAAGATATTTTTTTACTTCTAACTTATACTATGTTCTTGTTCTTATACAAAACATAGTTCAAATATGAAACATCTACGATAAAATATGCAAAAGAATACGTTGGACATCCTGTATATAGGGAAAAACCATTGAGATTTACAGAAATAGCAGTCGTTAGTTTAGTCGCGGCAGAAAATCCATTTCGTAGTCAGTAAATCTACGAGAAGATTGATTTGTTTTTCCTTAACTGCCGTTTGAAACAAAGAAGGATGTTTGACCCGGATGCACTGTGAAGTAACCTTTTTAACTTAAAAGGTATACAGCAAATCCGAAAGACAACTTAATTGTCTTCAATTGAAGCTTAATAAATATTGTATATGTGTAGTAATTAGATGGAGACGCTAGTGGTTATGGCCATCAGAAACTATCGGCCTTTGTGTAGAAGATAGAGAATACATAATTGGTCCTGACAGTGGCGCGTCGGCTGTTCCCAAGAGTGATGTTTCCGTTCTCCAGAGGAAGACATCAGTCATTAGCTTTCTCTTAGATTTTCTGGTGTGTTGAGGCCCGCATGAAAAACATTCAGTGATCATCATTGTACACCATTTATTTCAGATATATTTCAAGGCATATAAATTCCTCATAAAATTCTATAAAGGCTAACGCAGCCGTCCATGAATAATGTGACTATTGTATTAATAAGATGATGTGAAGTCATTAAGCACAGCATTTTGACTTCAGAGATCAACAGTAGAATCATATCATTCATCAATTAAATACATAATATACTTGTGCTGAGGTATTTGTCAAGGCACTTAGACACCTGCATATGAATAGCAATAAAATATATACATTCATATATACATATATATATATATATATATATATATATATATATATATATATATATAGTCTGAAGATAGCTAATTATTTTACCAGCCTTTTTTTCTGTCTGCGTGTACTTACGTTCGCAACTATATGCCTGTTCCTATCTATCTATCTATCTATCTATCTATCTATCTATCTATCTATCTATCTATCTATCTATCGTCATATCTGTCTAAGTATTTTAATTCTTTGTGTTTCGCTCTGTCTCTGTAACTGTGCGTCTTTTCCTCGCATTTAAATATTAATGATAATTTTCTCTAAAGACTGACATAATGAATAATGCTAATGCTTTTTTATTTATGAAGATTTGTTTTAGATGGTGATTTTGAGTATGGATACAATGAAGCCTTTGTACTTAGATTAAAATTGACTTTTATCTTCTTTTAGCCGATTCTCATGATGAATCATCCATTCTCATTGCTCTCATTGAAACGTGACTTACATCGGGCCATTAAGGCCAAACTATGATTATTTTACCAATTCCTTCATCTCGGGTGTCATATATTGAACATTTGTTAATTAAGTTATTTTTCTTGTCAACTTTCTTTTATTGCTGAAAATATAGATTTAAATTAAAACTCATACACATCTATGAGAAAATTAAACTACATAATATTATAAATTTATCTGATTAATGTTCAATTAATTTGCGGAGCTGAACTCGTCTTTGTTGTTTACTTTTGGAGATTGTGTGACCATAGCTATACACAATTTCCTAGTTATTATTATCGATGTATTGTTATGTCTTTCTCGGGAAAGATAGTGGAGTAGTTTCCCGTTGCCTTATCAACGGTTTTGACTTCATATTGGTCCTTCAAGACTGGTTGTCACCCAAACCTAGGGAATCAAGCCTATCCAGCTTTCTTTTAATGTTGCTTAATTTATTCTCAGGCCATGTTTGCATATGTTACAGAAAGAAAGATGAAAATAGGAAAAACATTGAATATTAGCAAAATTTGAAATTTTCTGATAAAATCTCAGTTACACGTTGGTCCGAAGACAAAATTAATATGCAGTGTTACTGAAAGACTTTGTATGTGAAGTCAACTAATTTGATTATTGATAAGATTGCGTCCAACAATCAGGCAGAAAAGTCGTGTGTCTTTTCATGAAAATAAAAATGTGGCAATTTACAGACTTTGTAATTTGGAATAATTGTCCGGATATTCAAATGTAAAATATCAAAATGGTAGCTATGCCAAGCGACTTTCTGAAACACTGATCGATACCTGTGTACTCTGCTTAGTTGTAGAATGGTTTGTTTGAAATGGCAAGATTTTATAGTCACTTAAAATATTAGTTACTAGTCTCTTTAAAGTATTAGTTATTCATTTTTTTTAGGGTGTCACTTATGACAAGACATTAGAACAATAAATAAATACGTAATATTAGTATTAGTGATGAAGAAAAATTAAAACTGGGACACTACGGAGGTACAAGTAGCATAGAGGTTATCGGCGTAGACGGCGGAATTGATGTTCAAATTCTACCCAATATCTTTGGCGTTCACTTTCGCACAAATACCCTTTGAAAAGGCAGGAATATATTTTCTCCCCATTTATAGGCTAAATATCAGGACAGGTTTGGGTCTCTAGTCTTGGTTGGAAAGTAACTCTACATTTTAAAATACATATAATTTATTTATTAGCTATAATTTTTATAAGAAATACATTTAGCATGAGGTTTTATTTAAAATTCGATATGGACACCAGATTTCGCTGACAGCTTCTCGAGCCTTTTAGGAATCGCGTCAACTGATTTCACCAGGAACTCTTGTGGGATGGAAAAAATAACTTCTTGTATTCTCCCCATCAATTTTTTCTAAAGTCTTGGTTTGGTGTAGTAGACTTGCTCCTTTAACCAACCCCGAAGAAAAAAAGTCACAGGGTGTTAAATCCGGACTCATGGATGGCTACTCATACATAAAATAGGGAGTTACTTTTCAATCACTCTCTAGTCTAGTAGAAAGGAGTCCTGAATTCAATAGTGTTTGGGAGTGCGGTTAGAAACTCCACCTCATAAAAAAGTACCTGTTACCGAAATCACAGCCGTGACAATAGGCGTGGTGGCCCTATATTTCACAGGGAAGTCTAGTAGTATTAAGAGGAGGAGGATTGTCACTGATGAATATAATCATTTGTTTCTAATGCATTTAATAAAGAGTTTCTGTAGGCCTCATATTTTGGGGCCTCTTGTCAAAACTAGTCTGTTTGATTTGTAGTGTCGCGTTAAATTTAAGCTGTTTTTAGTAAACAGTCTTACTTAATTGTCTGATGTTTTTCAACAGTGATTCATTGATTTAGAGCTTTAAAGGGAAGTAGAAATGTTATTTTTCTTTCTGCTACTGCTAGCTATTTCTGTCTGTTATTTATAACTTCTTTTGTGAGGAACGAATGACATGTGAAATGTTGAAGGCAAAAACAACTAAATCGCCTTCAAACGGTAATCAGTTTTCTTCTGTATTTTTACTTCAACTTCACTATTCACTCGACTGATTGCTGCAAATATCAACATTGAAAGATAAACCAATTCAAAGATATACTTTTCCCTCTGTGGCAAGAAATTGCAGAGATTTCGTAACTGATTAGTCCTGTTGTGATTTACACAGATCTTTTAATAGCGATAATAAATAAATTAAAGCTTTCGAGCATTAGGAAATTTGATTTTTATTTCGTATACAGCAAATACAAATATTTTAGATACAATAAAAAGAATGTAACTTAGTTTAAAAGATTTTCGTTTTAAAACCAGTACCACCATATGTGCTAGATTTGCCTGACATAATAACAAAAAGAGTCTTCCAGTGTGAGTCCAAATTTTATCATAATTTTAACTACGCTGCGGCAACATTTATAGATAAAAGAAACGAACTGTTCAGTAATGAGATGTAATTTGAGATGTCTGCGCAGAGTGTATAATTAAAAATATAGCACAAAGAAAAACAAATTCGTTAGACCTTTAAACTGTTAAATCTCCAGAGAGCTATAGAGACAGCAAAGCTATGAAGAAATTCTGAAAAAACATTATTTTAAAATGGTGCCAAAGATAAAAACAGCGTAATTGAAAATATGTAGTGATTTTTTGGCCCGGCATTCATGAAAAAAAGGCATCACTTAGTCACTTAATTAACATTGCCTAACAAAGTCTATCCTGGATGGACTCATTACTAAGAAATAATGTAATGGAAGCAGATTCTATCAAATTCTATCATACAAATATATTTTTATATAGATTTTCTTCAACTTATTTTGCAGTTATCTTTATGATGCAGAATATGATGAATTCAATATTTGACTAACAACAGAAGATATTGTGATGACACTAAAGCCAGAAAGAAAACTGAAAATAAACTCCGAAAATGTATAAGAAGACTGTTTGGTTGTTAGTCCAGTATGTAAGCTACATGTTGGGGGGCGTCAAAGTCCATCTGCTACATAAATTTAATTAAGTGGTAGTTAGTGATAAATACCCGAGAAGGCGAAGAGAAAAGTGAAACAGGGTTACAGTTGTGTAATTAGTGTTTTTGCCCCACCCCCCGGTTCGGCCCTCAAGTTTGCCGATACTTCCCTGAAAGAATACAATATTACAATTTACATTAACTCCTTAAAGTTTATATATATATATATATATATATATATATATATATATATATATATATATATATATATATATATATATATTGGATTGATGTGAGTTGTCGCAAATACCGTGAAACCCAGGGTCACAAATTTACATCAATTCAACTAAATATATTAGCTCTATCACTGATATTGAGCACTTCCAAATAAGTACTGCGCATATACAATATATAAAAATTGCATATATATATATATATATATATATATATATATATATATATATATTCATCTATTTATTTATATACATATATATTTTACATATATATACATACATATTATATATATATATATATATATATATATATATATATATATATATATATATATATATATATATAGTAGTCAACGACGAAATTCTTCGTACACCCATCAATTTTTAATATTTTCATGCATTTCTCGGAATCTAATGCCCGTACGATGCCAGATTTTTTTTCCCATCCGTCTGTTAACGTGGTATTTATAACTCTTCACTGATAAATTATGAAATAAAAGTACAACTGTGTTTATTTATATATTTAAAAAATAAAACTGGGAATATGTAAAAAAATGAAGACGCTACTTTTTTTTTTACTAAATTGGGAAAACTTAAAAAACTAAAAGGTTTTGTTTAGAAACTCTTTGTTTTATTTAAAAAGAAAAATGAAAAAAAATACACACATTGTACTTTTAATTCCTAATTTATCAGTTTTTTTAATATTTATTTCAATTCTAACAAGTGAAGAGTCATAAATTAAATGATACGTTAACAGAAACACAGTTCGTTTTTCTTTTAACAATGTAAAAAAAATGTAATGTCTTTTTAAATTATTTTGTTATACGAAGTTGAAGTATTAGCAAAGTAGTAGACTAAGATTTAAATGTTCGATAAAATTAATTTCCCTTTAAAACTAAAATAAATGTTATCATACTTTTAATTCTTAGTCAATTTTTCCTAACAATCTAAACAAAAAATAAAACATTACCGTGAAAACTTGTAAATTGAAAAATTGACAAAATGCCCATTTTTGAAATTTAAATAAAGTTTCTGCACTTAAGAAAATATATTAATTTTCAATTTTCTTTTAAATTTCCGTTCGATATTTCCGGAAAAAATTGGAATGCATGTGATATCCTTAAAGTATTGGAATTATTTCAAGTTATTTAGTTATCTATTTTATAATTTATGAAAAGTAACGATTTTATATCCGTATTAAATCTAGGCAGCAAACCATATGAATGAGGATAGGAAATGAGTTCATTAAATATACAGAAATAAACAGAGGTGTAAGACAAGGATGCGTCTTCTCACCAGACATTTTCAGCCTATACCGCGAAGCTATTCTGAGAGAATTAAAAGGAATTACTAGGATTCATTATTGACAGCTACAATCTTAACAACATAAGATATGAGGATGATACATTGTTGATAGCAGACAGAATGGAAACTACAGGAACTCCTACAGAAGGTACTGAAAAAAAGCGAGAACAAAGAACTAAATACTAGTTGCAAGAAAATTGAATGTATGGTTTTTAGCAAAAGAAAGAGTCCAACGTACAAATTACAGATTGGAAATACCGAAATCAAACAGGTGCAACAATTTAGATATCTTGGAAGCGTATTAAGAGAAAGTGCGACACGTAAATCCAAAGGCGCATTGGGATAGTGAGAGATGCCTTCCAAAAGTGAGAAAAGTATTAAGAAACAGAAAATATCGTTAGAAACAAAGAAAAGAGTACTGAATTGTTATGTAGTATCAGTACCCCTATATGTTAACCCTAGACAGTCTCCTCGCAGATGAAGAAGAGACTGGAAGCAATGAGTTTCTACAGAAGGAAGCTGAGAAAACCATGGACCGAATATGGGAACAAGGATGAAGTTCTAGAGACAAAAACACCTATACTTAACAATACGAAGAGACAGTTGAAATTTCTGGAGCACATAATGAGGAAAAAGGGCTTAAAAAATTTGATATTCGCAGGACAGATTGAAGGTGTGTGTGTGTGTGAGAGAGAGAGAGAGAGAGAGAGAGAGAGAGAGAGGAAAGCAATGTAAAACCTACCTGGCGATCTTCAATATATGGCAAAAAGACAAAAGTCGTTAAGATCTGCAAAGGACAATTGTGGAGAGCCATGCTAAAGGAATACGGCACATAGAAGTAGTAGTATTTCTGTAGTAACAGAAGACGGAAAGTGTGATACAGTAATTCGAAAGCGCATCGGAATAGCGAAAGATGCCTTTCATAAATTAAGTAAAATATTAAGAGATAGGTAATGCTCTTAGAGATAACAAGTGTACTGAGCTACTATGTCATATCTAGTCTATTATACAGCACGGAATAATGAATAATTTCCACAGAAATGAAAATGAAGCTACTGCGATACGGTTCCATCAACAAATGCTAAGAATACCAAGAACAGAATATGTGAGCAAGAAAAACAGGAATTACAAAGAAATTTATACTTGATATACAAAAAAGAAGCAGCTAGAATTTCTGGGATATATAACGTGCAAAGACGGCTGGAGAAACTGAAACTCACAGAATATACTGATAGAAGCTGGATTTAACAGCGAGTAATTTAAAGATTTTCAGCGAAGATGAAAGTGAAGAGTCAAAAGTAAGAAAAGTCAGGAAAATGAGAGAAAGACATGATCACCATAATTTTCAACCTCATGAAAGAACATTAAAGAAGATGAATATGTTCATCCATTATCGGATAGAACCATTGGAATGACAACATTTAACAAGATGAAGGTCAAGAAAGAGAATAATTGATATCAAAAGTTCAACACGGTTTGTTGATTCCATTTACATTATAAGTTACTATTACAACGCAAATCATTTCTATATCTGCATTAAATTTTCAGGAAAGAAATACTTTTTCATTATGCATATTGTCTAACTGTTAAAGCGGTTTGATCTATAAAACTTGAATCTTTTTTATACAATATAAAATTAAATCTATTAGAACATCTAAAAATCTATTTTTGAATATTAAACTATGCCAGATTATAATGCAATTATCCTTTAGCAATGAAATTGGCACAAACCAAACGATTTTAATAATCATTTCTGTATATATTTATATTTATGTGTAATACTACAAGGTGAATTTCAGTTTATATCTGTTTTTCTTAGAAATATAAATAATAACTTATTTTGGTGTGTGAGATTTTATTATGAAACTAGAGTATTGCTCACCATAACTGAAATAAATATAAATTAGTTTAATTATTTATACAGGTTTTTATTTCAGATATATAAAAATTAGCATGAGCGATAAGAAAGGTAAACCTTTAAAAAGGAAGCAAATAAAAAACGCTGATGTGAACACAACACTGGAAATTGAAGGGCTGAACAATAAAAATGAAATGAAAAACATGGAGAAGAAAAAAAAATCAAACTAATAACGTAGCTTATATTTTCTTATATCATAAATATATAAAAACGAAAACTTGTTTTACTAAAAATATATATCAAAAGGGTTTTTTTGTTTTTTACGTAACGCTTTCCTTTCCTCCTGTAAGAATGTAGTCAGTCTATTGGTCAAAGCTTCCAAATTTCGTAAAATCCAATCTTTCAAAATATCGCATTTTTGAAAATAATTTCTTTGTGTTGTGTTATTTCATGATGTTAGAAATCGTGTCTTTCTGCAACTTACAGTCCTTTGTTGGTTTTAGTAACTATTAACATTACTTTTTATCCTTGCTCCGCTAGCTAGTTACTCAAACTGGTTAAGTAGTTTACTCTGTTTTACACTACTTCTCTTGCCTTAAATCATCCAGATAATTTTTCCTCATATGTCTCTTTCTAATTTTATCAGTTTCATTGCAGTTCCTATTCTCCTTAAGACGTCTTTGTTTCTGACATTTTCGGTCTTGGTTTTGTAAGTATTCGTTTGCTGAGAGACATTTGTTGATTGAAGTCTTCTTCCGCTGTAAGGATATTGTTCAACATTTAGTACACTACAGGAGATTAGATCGCACTTAAGTCTTAATACTTTGCTTAGTTTCTGAAAAGCATCTTTCACTATTCCTGTCAACCTTTAAAACATCAAATTGAAAATCTATTGCGAAAACGAAAAGAAAATTATTTTCATTCATTCATATAATTACCTCAGTCAGATTCTACATTTTTCAATTGTAGTGATGGGTGTAATTTTTAAAATGTTGAGATTTCGAGAAATTCATTTGCAGTAAAGGTTTTCGTAATTACCAGACCATGTATGAATCGAAATAGATTCACGACCTGATATTCATCCAGTGCTGACATGTATCTAGTTTTTAATTTATTTCAAGAAATATCTGCACTCTATTTAATTTGTCGCATTCAAATTTATATTTATTTTTCTCATTTGAATATGTAGCATGGAGTATCACTGACTCGGCATATAATCTACGGTGTTTCGTATTCTCTAAACATATAAAATAAATATAAATAGATTTTTAATGTAAATATAGATTTTTTCCGTTGTAGTGAATATTAGTTTGCATGCGATGAGCATTGAAAACCACGCTATTTAATTGGTTAAAAGGTGCCTATGTGTGTTTCATTTGAGCACTACAAGCTAAAACTGATATTTTGCAATAAAGGAAAAATTTAGTCAACTTGTGATGACAATTATCATATCAAATCTTGGCCTATGCGATGGCACGACAATAGTATATTCTGTAGAAAAGATGACTAAAATACGCCGTCTCAAAACAATACAAAGCACCTACAATAATCGTTCTAATCAATTTTTCGACTACAGGAACGAACATATTTGAAAATAAAACAGACATTCTAAGTGAAAAGTTGCCTTTCTTTGTGTCTAGCTTTTATTGATTTTGCTCTAGTCTCCAGTATCTGGAAGTGTGGGACTGTAAAATTGTATTTTTTCTGTTGTCTTTGTCGTAGAATGTGCATCAATTTATACAAGATATAAATGTAATAATATATTTTAATATAAATGAGATATTCCTCAGTAGACTTATTTGAGGCAATTTGTCATATGATGTCCATTTGCTTTTCAATATTTATAATACAGTTGTAAATTTTACATACTAAAAAGAGGGTTCAATGAAGTCGAATGAATTTTTATCAGCCAGAAGATTTAAAAACTAGAATAGAACTTGATGATGAGCCTAGCCTATCATTTTGGAATGGCCTGCAAAATATCTGCAAGTCCTTATATAAACACAATATCGAACTTTAGATATGTTGAAGATTGTTACAAGGTTTAAGATTACTTTTAGTTTCAAGAGTTTTTGTGAACCTAACCAATGCTGCAGTTGGCATGAAATAAAATCTTTTCGTCTACAATTTCATTTCGTCATTAGATGCCAGTAAATGGCATCAAAATAATAAATATATAAAAGAAATTAATATCTGAAAATTTTGAGATAGAAAAATATTGGTGAAATAGTCTAACAATTAACATGACTGAAAAATCAAATATTCCAACAGATTCTCAACAAATGTACAAAAGAATACAGAAATTCTTGTAAGAATTTTATTGGCATAGTTTGACCATAGAAAATTATTATCGTGTTTGTAAATCGTGTTTGTTCCAATGAGAGAAACGTATTTGATGTCGTCATGTTGTGTTACTATAACTTATGATTGCATAAATTTAATTATGAAAACGTTTATAAAGTACCGTGTCCAGGATTAGAATATAAAAGATTTCACTCAACATTGAAAATATCCAGAAAAATAATTTCCTTGTTTGATTGAAGAAGAGAACTTAACCTTTGTTCAGTTTTTGAATTCTTTATTTTACATTCAGTACAAAGCGAGGACTCAACTACAGAAGTTGGAATGGCTGTTCGAAAGTCCTACATGTAAGGCTTAAACACTTGTGGTGGTCACTTAAATCATAGTAGCAGAAATAGCCTCGTGTTCACATGAATATAAAAACATACACCACAGGAAATAAAAAAATACACGAAGATAACAGTAAAGGCATGTTAAATTGTACATTAATACAATTTATTTTTTATGTATGTTGGTGTATGTATTTTTGGTTACAAGTGTTTCATGTTTGCATGTGATAAAAGGGAGAAGTCACTCCATATTATTACATGCAATGTCACACAGAGATAAGTTGGGACACGTATTACCGTCGGAAGGTTCGTAGAGAAGAGATTGAATTCAACGTATTTTGGCAGGATGTTAGTATTTCCAGCAGGAAGAGTTTTTGTTGCATTCTGGGAGAACTTTTTATTATTTTTATTTAATTTTATACAACATTTTCATGTTACTGCTTTATTTTATTTATAATATTCATCCTTATTATTATTTTATATTTATTTATTTATAATAATAATGTCCTTACAAACTCACAAGTCGTTTGTAATACCGTGTAACATTACTATTGTAAATACAAACATAACTGATTACGTTCATTTTTGTTAATACCTTATATAATTTTCTGGATAATTACTTCCTCATACTTGCAAGTCCTTAAAAATAAAAATAATGCCATGAAAGATTTGCAAAGCCATCCCAACAAAAAGCACCTGTTTGAATCGCCAGTTTTTGTTATTGTTGGGAATTTGGTGTTGAAGAAAGAATCTTCTTCCTAATGCTTTAGCGAGAGATTTCTTTCTGTGGATGTCATATAAATAAGGACATAAGCAGACATAACCATTGAAGCATAATGACTTGGATACGGTTGCTTTTCAACAGAATCTTTCAATATTCGGTGCCAGATGCCACATTCAATAATTGGTTTTCTTGATGGCAAATCTTTTCGTTTGGAACGGTGTATCGGAGCAGTTTCCCTTGTGGAAATATGACATTTACCGTATTTCCATTTTCTATGGAACATTTAAGTTTTCACTTAAACTAAAACATTTTTGAATGAATCCAATGTAGAAAAAATGAATGCAACGTGTATCGTAGCCCTTCTGGCCAGAGTGTTGTTTTATTGAAGAGATATTTTGAAGTTAAAATCTAAAATGTTGCTATGACCATAATCTATATGTCACTAAGCATTATTTTTTGAGGAAATCTGATTTAAATGATTACTGTGAAGATGGTTTCAAATGGGGTTAATCTTTGACATGGTATGCTCGGCATGAAACTTGAAAGAATTAAAGCTGTTAAATGATATGGTTATTATGAATTAGTTTTTCTATAGATAATTTTTCATAATTGCAGACAGATGCCTAATTTTATTGAAATTTAAAACGCCACGACACATATGTGCATACTGATAGACACACACACACATATTGAAAACGAAAATAAATTGAATAAAGAATTATATGATATCTTGTAATGGCGAACAGAATAATAATTACTCAAGCAATCAAGTATAACAAAGGAACACATTATTTTGCCTCCACAAATTGTATATATATATATGTATATATATATATATATATATATATATATATATATATATATATATATATATATATATATATATATATATATATATACGTACAGATATAGGTATGTGATGGTTGTCAATATGATAAATGGGTATGGCCATCGCTGATAAGTTTGATCGATTTTTTTTGGTTCTTGTGAGACCGACAATCGTCTTTGAAAACCACAAGTAACTTGCAATACTTATTACAGATGTAGAAAACTGAGGTGTTTGTACAGGATCTGGCCTGCTTTACTTGTTCCGACACACTCTGCATTTTATTTCCACCGCGTTACTGATCATAATTTTTGAAATGTTTACCGTTATATTTTCGTAGCTAAAGAGGTCTGCATTGGAGAGACATATTCTACCATATTAATCCCAAGTAAATTGATGGATTGCTGGATCAAAGTTTTCCACTTTCCTAGCTGCGCATTTGACATTTGCCCAACACATTGTATGTACTTGAAAGATCTTAAGGCATTCATGAATTGTACACCTCTACTTACGTTGAACTCAAACGTCAGTTTCCCGACCTCAGGATCTTCTACATGGCAGTCTGCAAGGGACTCTTAAATAGTGCTTGAAGATCTTTCCTTTGTTTATGCTAGGGTTGTGTAATGTAGAGCATATAAGAGCATTTTGGGGAGTATTCCGATGTCACCAAGGTGCATGACATGTTCTGCTCAGTGAAGCCTGTGGCGATGAATAGGCACTTCGATGTTAATTACATTGTCTGGTGTGCGGATTATCCAGTGGAAACGAAAAATCTATCTTATCAGCGTTGGTGGAATCACATAGAGCATCTAAGTGCCCGCGGTACTCAACTCATGTCTCACACGAGTACAACAGATACGTCAGCACACAGACTGCCATATTTGTGCACTTCTGAAGTTCTCTGTGAGATGAGATCATTTAGAGCGGCAAAATCATCCCTTGAGCAGATATTTCATCTTCAAGAGTTATGCTATTTGTCTACCACGTTCAGTTTGTGACCTTCTAAAAATACCCAAAAATCACAGTAATTGGCATATACAAGGTCAGGGAGAAGATCTTGGATTTAGCAGAGAAGTGTCGGATTTTGAATAATATACCTGCTGTACAATATTGAATATCCTTAAAGACATGGAGAAGAACAACAGAAAAGAAAATGTAGAAAAATATAGTTGCTACAAAATTACTTTGCTCAACACCATTGCATACCTTCAACATTAAAAGGTATTTCCATGTCATCATGGGACGACTGGATGATATCTACCAAAGGACAGATTGTGATTTTGGAAGTATCGTATCCAACATATGAGCATTCAGTAGAGACAGTAAGAGTAAAGTGAAAGTAAAGCTATTCATAAATAACGCCCATACAGCTCCCATATACCTTTGATTTGTACAATGATATGATTGCATATACAGTCTTTTGGAACTCTCCCAGAATTGCATGTGTTCAGGTAAATTCTATGCATGATATTAATCAAGTGATCGCCATCAAATCTAAAGATTTCAGCAATTACCCATGTTCAAATTACTGATAGATGCTTTTATTTCCTTCAAGTACCTAACTAAATCATTCATAGACGATGGTTCTTTCCTGCATGTGGTGACGAACAAATTGCTGCACATGACTCCCCTTGTTGAGCAGATCTGAAAAGTGTTACTGATATCTGCAATACTATTAAGGAGCTTCGTGCCATCTTTTGATATAAGGGGCATTACTGAGACCGAATTGGACAGAAGGCTAGATTCATGAGGTCTTACAGCACTTTACTATTCTTTCTCTCTACAGCGGCCTGAATTTCTGCAGAAAAGTATGATCCCCAAGCGTTTTCTATTGAGATAGAAAACACGCTGAGCATTGTAATTTGATTCTTTCGAGTTTCGAGCTGTGCTGCTGAGTGCAACTGGCCACTCATGTTGGTAGCATGAGTTCTCGTATCTTTGTTCTTATTGGAGATAAAAATATCTTTTATGATTTTTAAGTCGTGTTTTCATCAAAACCAGTCATGACTTTTAGTTTAAGTTAACCACAGAGTCTTTTTTACCAGATTTGTAGATCTTATCTCGAGCTTCTTCCCAGACTTAGTGAAATAAACCCGATTTTCAATTTAAGCTTGTAGATCTTATCGAATGCCTTAGGCATGGAGCCTTGCAACATCCAATCGCTTTAGTAACATCACAGTAGTGCGATTTTTAAATGACCAAACGCATTGGTACGTACAAGTGTGTAGTCTATGAGATCTTACATTATAGATATTTCATCATACCATTTTTTTATTTTTGTGAATAGTTAATGTTTGAAAGATTCTGTGAAATTAAACTTAACATGACTAGTTAACTTTCAGTCTACGTGTTCAAGTCACTGCTTGTCTATAATATTATTATAGTATGAAGACATGTCCATGATCCCATATTTTTTTTTGATCAGTTATATTAACTGATGTCTAATATTAGCGTTTCTTGTTTCCTTTGGCATCTATAAAAGAAAATGTATTAATTTCTTATGAAGCTCTGTAACATTGGAACCTATGCACAGATAAGCAGAGAAAAATCTAATAGATGACAGATTTGGAATTTATGGAAGAAATATACACGTAAACCTTTATTAGAAACTCGTAAATGTCATAACAGTGCTAAATCTTAATCTACAGGATTAAGAGCATGATAATTAAGTTAAAATATTTAGCATTCTAATATCCAGAATTGAGGAAGTTTTGATTTGATTAACAACTGTCATAACTGTTACTTATTGATATTTATATGTTAAACTGACAACACTGATATTTAACCGAATTTGGTATTTTAAATTGTTGTTTTAGATAAACTGGTTTTTGCCAAAACTCAAATGAATTAGTATTTCATTTTAATATCACTTGCTTTCATCACATATATTAGAGCATGTTAGTAAGAATCACCGACTGGAAATAAAAAGTAAACACCCGGTAAAATTCATACTTTTTATCCTCGAAAGGCTGTCTTTACATCATCAATGTTTTAAAGATCAGGCTATAAAGAGCAATCGGTCAAAGTGATTCAAATCTATCCATATGGACCTTATTCTTTATATTTTTCGAACGCCTGATATGACGTAGATTTTTTATTGTCTTTATTTTGGGTTCATTTATTTATTTATAAATCGAGTAATATTACAACTAATGCTAATTATATGGAGAAGTAGCGATAAAAAAAAACGGAATTAAGATGAAAGTAATAACAGTCAGAAATTCGTAATTGTTAATATTTCATCTAAAAAATCGAAGAATATTATGCATGGAGCGATATATACGAGACTTTCATTGATCAGGATTTGCTTCATTTTAATATTTGCTTCTCTGCCAAGGAAAAGAGTTCTGGGAAAAGTTAACAAGAAATAATAAAATGTGTTGAAGTCATTATTTATACATGGATTCACTTCAATCGCAGCTGAAATAGCAATTTTCATTTTTATCGCTCGAGGTTCATGCAACCTTTTACTTTTTGGTTCCAACAGTAAACCCGAGTTTAACTTACTTAACTTTAATGTCAAAAGGCAGCAATGTAAAGATAAACATGATCTTATTTAAAACTTTTATATTCCTTTCAGATTATGAATAAAATTTCTACATTTAATGCATTTATTTAAGAAGTTAGCTCACAGTAAATAAAAATAAGTAAGGAAACTACGCCTGCCAACAAATATTCTCTTGAGAGAATTAATGCTCTATGGACCTGAATGTTGCCTTTAATTTCTAGTTCAAAGGCTGCGAACAGTTTTCTACAAAGTCTATTGTCCGGAAAAGTTATTCCTAAGGGTAACAATTGTACAGCTATACAGGATATTAACGACAAATAATAGATTTATCGGGATAGCTCAACATCTTTTAACACGTGTTAACAATGGAGGGACTGTACCGTCCGTAAGATATTCAGGCTAAAATTTAATTAGTTTTATAAGTTGAATAGGGTTTTTTCTACTTATATTGAAGTAAGTACGTTGTCATTGGGTTTAGATAACTTAGAAATTTGTCGATAATCATATGTCTCAGGTAACTGACACAAACTGCAGCGCCACATCGTCAACAAACATAAACGGTTTGTGAGACGAATGCGCTAACCATTGCTTTGCAGACGCCAATTTTGACAGAGAATGTCTGTGTTTGCATTTGAAACGTTACTAAGGCAATTCGGAAGAGGTAAAAATAATCATCTGAAGAAAAAAGGCTTAAAACTATTTTTTAAAATAACTTAATATTATTGAAGATCTGAAGAAAAAGGCAATTACAAATGCATTCGGTGTTCTTATAAAACATTATTAAACACATTAAGGTCAAGCAATATTTTATATGGACAAAATCTGTTCGGGATATCGAACGTTCGTCTAAGGAATACTCGTTTAAGAATATACGTCTAAGAAATATTTGCCTTGAGAATTATAGTCTAATGTGGGTTGTATTAACTCAGTTCTGCGTCAGGGTTTCATCAACACGATGGAACAGGCCCTAAAGGACTACGCTTCAGGTAGCGCCGAAGCGAGATGGAATCACATTCGCGACACGGTCTACACCACCACGATGACCACCTTCGGTAAAAGTGTAAGGCGAAAACCTGACTGGTTCGAAGCAAGCATAGACCAAATGGAACCAGTACTTGCAGCTAGGCGGAAAGCTCTGCTGAACTACAATCCGAAACCCTCAGTGGAAGGCCAGAAATGCTACTCATCGGGTTGCTTTCCAATGAGTACTGGCTGAATTTGTGTCAGAGTATCCAGCTTTGTGCTGACTGTTGCAACATCCATGGTATGTTCGAATGGCTCAAGAGAATGTTTCATCCCAACATTGCCAAAATGGCACCCCTTGTCTGCCCCCGGCTGCGTCATAACCGACTGCAGCAAACAGATGGAGAGGTCGGCAGAGCACTACCAGGAGCGCTATTCAACGGAAAGTTTTGTCATTGAGACAGCAACTAAATGCACGTCCTCAGTCTTCATCATGGATGAGCTGGATGTACCACCCTCTATTGAAGAGCTTGACAGGGCCATCAACTCCTTAGCCTGCAGTAAAGCACCATACAGCGATGGTATCTGACCAGAGATAATTAAGGCCGGCAAGAACAGTGCTCTTCTCGTCCACTTATTCGATCTGCTGTTACAATGTTGGAAAGAGTGTGCAATCCCCTGAGTGTGCAGTCCCTTGAGTCGCCGGCATCATCACGTTGTATAAGTAAAAGGGATACAGCAGTGACTATAACAACTACCGTGCAATCTGCCTTGTCGGTGTTGTGAGGAAAACCTTTACTAAGGTGGTGTTGTATAAGTTGCATTCACTCGCTGATCGTCTACCCTGAGGCACAGTCCTGGTTCAGGGCCGGAAGATCAACTATCGATACGATCATCTTACTGAAGCAAATGCAGGAGAAATGACGTGAGCAGAGGATGCTGCTGTTCATAGGCTTTATTGATTTGACTAAGACCTTCAACCTTGTCTGCAGAGCTGGTCTCTTCACCTTTTTACAAAGGATTGGATGCCCCAAGATCCTGAGGATGATCGTCTCTTTCCATGAGGATATGAATGGTAGAGTGCAGCACGATGGCTCCTCTTCGAACACATTTCCAAATTGGAGTGATGTGAAACAAGGCTTCGTGCTCGCCTTAACACTGTTCGGAATATTATTCTCGCTGCTGTTCTCGTATGCCTTTGATGATTCAAACAATGGCTTCTTCCTACACACCAGGAGTGATGGTATCTGGTGCGCCTTCGGGCCAAATCCAAAGTGCATACAGCGTGATTCTGCAACAGCTCATCGGTTCGGGCCTCAATATCAGTCTCAAGGAGATGAACATACTGGTTCAGGACATCAGCAGAGGCCCAAGCATTTCCATCGGCGACCACATATTGGATGTGGTGAAAATCTTCACATATCGCCACTAAACCATCGTTATATACCGAGCTGAACACCAGGGTCTGCAAAACCTCAGTAGCGATGAAGCAGCAAAGGTCTGGGGCAACAGCAAGCTGACTGTACAGACCTAGATGACAGTATACAGAGCTTTTATAATGGGTACACTGTTCTATGGAAGCGAGTCTTGGACACTGTACTGTTGCCAAGAACAAAGGCTAAATGCCTTCCACATGCGCTGTCTCCGACGGATTCCGGGCATTACATGGCATGACCACGTGCCAATAAATACATCCTGGCACAGGTGGGCATACCAAGCATATTTGCCTTGCTCCTTCAGAGGCGCCTCCGGCGAATTGGCTACTTGCTCCAAACGTGCAGGAAGACCATTCCTTCGTTACAAGGATGTTTGAAAGCGCGATATGAAGGCAGATAATATTGATCCAACTGGTTGGAAAGCCGTCGCTGGAGATCGAGGCAGATGGAAGGAAGCCGTCGGGCAGACCCCGCAGCTGGACAAGAGGCTGAGAGAAGATCAATGGGAAGCGAAGAGGACCCGCAGACACCGGCAACAGATGAATGGACCCTCTCATTGTCCCTCGGGACAGAAGGAGGCCAATGATGATGATTATTAATATACAAATAATACATGATAATAAATGCTTAAAAACCACATGTATCATCAGTAATTAATGTTGCTGTAAATGTCTTAAATATTATTCTGTAATCTAGTGAATATCAATAAAATTGAGTATTTTCTACATGAATAAAGTGTTAATTTATTAAAATATATTCCACAGACAAATGTCATTAAACGAGTATTCCTAAGATCAATATTCTTTAGATGAATGTTCCTTAGTCAAATGTTCTTTAGACAAATGTTCCTAAATCCTGTCTGTTCAGATTATTTGGTCCTAACCAAACACACACGCACACAAATACACCCATTGTAACATAAGTTGTGTTTGTCATCTTCACTGACAATATCGCATATTTAATAAAAAAGCCAGAAATCACATCGACGTTCCATTTATTAAGTCTCAGAGATTTAATAGAATTAGATTAGTTGTCATTGAATTATATCACAAGTGCGCCATTTCCTTGTGAAACAAGTGAAATCGCTTGTGTCAATCAAACGCCAATCGAAATAACGGTTTGCAGCTTATCACCAAACCAAGTCAGCTGACAGTCTTTTGACTATGCTCTCTTGTTTACTTCATTTAGTTTAACTAAATGAAAAGAATTTTCTTTGGTATTTATTTTGTTTAATTTTTCTTCTATGTTTATTCTGTACATATTTTGTTAATCATTTGACGTCGTTCAGGAACTGACAGACTAATACAAATATGCTACTTAAAAAACTATATAATCTCATATCAATAGTCTGGCTTTATAAAATCCTCGACCGATTGCATTTCCATGTTGTAGGCTGGAAATATCGGTCAGAATCTTAAAACGATTTTCTACGTTGCACGCAACGTTTACAGAGAAGAAAAAATAGGTAAATGTTAGTATCTCATTTTGGCAGTGAAGTTGTGTTGATATTTTCAGAGAATTCTCGCTTTTGGATTGAAAATAACTGGACCATTGCTTCAGAGTAGAAATACTGTGAATGGTTCTAGGATTTAGAGTTTAATGATTTGAAGGCAAGCTGGCAATTCTTTTTTGTTCTTATTTAACTTCTTTTTTCTTACTTGTACATGCATACAACTATATATATATATATATATATATATATATATATATATATATATATATTAGAGGCAATTTTTATTTTCACATTTAATGCAATCAGTCATAATAATTTCAAACTATTTAGTTTTCTCACAAAGTATCCGAAGCTTCCAAAATAATAAGAATAAGTTATGCCGCATATAAACTACTTTATGTTAAATATCATATCTCGTAGATTATAGAAATATATATTAGCATACCTTATGTCGATACAATGAAAATCAATGAAGCACTTAGTTACATTCAAACATGGACATCGTACATAACATCTTTGTGAAAAAAAAATCAGAATTATTCTGACTTGTTTCTAATTCAAAGCTGTTTTTTTATCAACTTTCTGCATGTTAAGTAATTTTTAGATAACAAATTCAGCAGACTATTAAATATTGATAGAATATGTGACAATATCTTACTTAAATTTAAATGTGACGAATTTAATGGGAAATTTAATCTCGTCCATATAATGATCATTTTAGTTGTTTATATAATTTGAAACAAACACGCGCACATACACACACCACTTCATAATGCTGCAATATGAGAAAAAATCAGTTAGAAAACTTTGTTATAAATGAAATTGTGTCATTTATAAAATTTTGAGGCGAAAAAAGTATTCGTACAAAATATGTCTTTAATAACAGAAGGCTTAATTTACCTTTATTTACATAATTCTTTGTAAGATTTTGCTAGATTCTTCCAATTATCTTATTACCGGAACAATCTAGAACATTCTGTATTCTGTATTCCTTTCTTATATAAGGTCATCTCTGCACACAAATCATACACAATAATTATCAACATCGGGAAAGCATGAAACTATCAAATTCGCCAAAAGAATTGATCATTAATCATGGGAAGGAAGACAAAATCTATAGGAAAATAGCAGATATCCTGAATATACCATTTACTACGAAAAGTTATGTTATTGCTAACTTGCTAACTAAAGGTGAAAACTTTTAAGAACAATTCGAGATTTGGTACATCACGCAAGAGATTTTCCCCAGATCAATGAGAAGAATTCAGCACAAAATTCAAGAAAATCCAATGACTACTCGAAGAGAAATACAGGAAGAATTAAAAGCATCAGGTATTATCTTTACGAATCGAACAATAAGCAATGAACTTTGTAGAAGTCAACAAAGATTGCGTTTTCCAAGAAAAAAAAAAACTCCACTACTATTGAAGAAACAGGGATGCCCGGTTAAAACTTGTTCGTGAGTATAAGAATAAACCTGAAGCAGTTTGGGAAAATGTTTTATGGACAAATGAAGCAAAAATTGAACTATCTGGGCGTAATTCAAGGACTCATGTTTGCAGAAAAGCCTTTGCTTCGAAGAACACAATAGCAACGGTGAAATTTGGTAATATCATGGTTTGGTGATATTTCTTCTGTTAATGGTGCGAATAATTTAGAGTTAATAGATAATAGAATGAAATCAAAAATATAGTAAGATGATTTGGACTTTAATTTGTTTGGGTTAGCAGTAAAGCTTAAATTCCTAAATGAATGGGGTTTACAACAAGATAATGACCCTAAGTATATAGGTGAATCTACAAAAGATGGCTTATTGTAAACAATGTCAATATACTTGAATGGCCATCACAGACCCCAGACTTGAATCCAATAGAATATGCGTTAAAAGTTCAAAATCCCCCTTGAAAAATATCCTGGACCTAAAGACAATATACAAAGAAGAATGGAGTAAAATACCAATGGAAACTTGCAAATCATTGATTAAAAGCTACAGAAAAAGACTGATTACTGTTGGATTTAGTAAGGGATATGCTAGAAAGTATTATATAGGTATTAAAATATTGTATTATGTTGGTGCAAAAATAATGTCGTTTTCTCACATAGTAACATATGTGAGAAAACGACATTATTTTTGCACCAACCTAATACGAATACTTTTTTTCTACTCCAATTTTTTTAATTTCATTAATATAACAATTTTTTCTGAATTTCTTTCGTATATTGCTGCATTATACGATGGTATACACATATTGTATAGATTATAAAATTATTTTATAAAATCTATGTTAAATAAATAAATTCATGGTCTACGAATATTTCTTTTCCCTCACTGTATATAACGGGTGTAACAGCAAAATTGTCCATATCGTGTATCAGCATACTTATTCATCCCCCAAAATGGTGTGTGTGTGTGTGCTTGGTATGTGTGTGTGTGTGCTTGGTATGTGTGTGCGTGTGCGTGGTGTGTGCGTGGTGTGTGCGTGGTGTGTGTGTGTGTGTGTGTGTGCGTGTGTGTGTGTCTGTGTACTGACATGGCATACAATACATGCACATAAAATGAAAATTTTAACCCTGGTTATTAATGAAGTATCCAGAATATAAACCAGTAACTAAAATATTTTACTACACGAGCATTATTTAAGATTCAAATAAAATTCTAAAATTAAGAAAAAAAACAAAACAGTTTTACTTAATTTGTGATGCAACGAATTACATATGTTTTCCTTTTGTCCTCAATTATTGATTTTCAAATTGATTTACACCGTCAGGCAAAATGACATTATGGAAGGAACTTCTTCAAAACTAAAGTTTATTTAAAATTCGAAGAAGTAAAACATTATCCATTTCTGACTCTCATAGCATCATGAAAAGTTTAACTTGAAAATAGGATAAATGTTATATTAAAGCGAATGCACTTATTAGTGATTTGCACACATTTAGTTCAAGCGTTCAAAGAAAGTCACTAACAGGAATTCAGTTTAAGCGTTTGGATAGACAATCTCATTGTTATCTTTCTCGGAATTAAAGAATGTAAGAAGAATAATGAATTCAAAACAGACATATGACATTCACTCTTATTATTTCAGAGGCATAATGACAATATCTCTCTCTAGAGACAAAGCTAAAGAAAAAAAATGTAAAAATCGTCAGACATTTCGATCTCCTTGACTAGTGATCTAGCTAGAACATAATTGCATCTAGGATCATTTAGTGCATTAATTATGATAACGGATTCTAATTATTAAAAATAAAATTGACCCCCCCCCAAAAAAAAACAAAAAAACAAAAACCAGAACAGTGCATACCGAATGAAATCAATTATGTTCGGTTAAATAATGCGATACATTCGAACATTATTTTATGGATAATTTTCAAATATAATGTAGAAAATACAAGCTTATGAAAGAATAAAGGTAATTGGGGTAACATGAAGCAAGTAAATTCCGTAATAAGAAAAACTCAAAACACCAAACTATAAAAATCAGCTTGAAATATTCTTTTTTTTTATTCAACATTAAATAATTTTAAAATTGTGATAATAAACTGCGCATACATTTAAGAAAAATGACAAGAAAAGATAATACATTAATCATCAGAATACATTTCTGTAGCGAATGATCAAAGGAATAGCTAAAAGAAATGAAATTACTTGAATACATTTACACAAGAGACATTTTTAAACAATAGACTTTAATGAGATCTACTTAATAAAATACTAGTGAGGTACTGAAAAGTTCCCGGTCCGACGAAATATTTCACAAAGATCTTTACTTATTTAGTTAAATTTGGGGAACTGGGTTGGGCCGATAATTTTTCATCATCCCCTCTTAATATTCTCAGTATCCTTTTCATTCTTTACTATGCGTTATTTCAAAATGGCTCTTGTCAGAGTTAAATGTGTATCCAATTGAAGAAGCATTTTAATGAAACTGACAATTACAATGCGTTCAAAAACTTCCAAGGAAACTTTCTGAGAATTTGTCCAATATTCTAATCCATCCTAATGTCACATTTACTAAATATGTCACATTAGATTACAATCATAATGTCGACGTTCTTTAATACAGATGTTTGTTTCGCCCTTGATTACTCAGTTCGACGGTTCAGACAGCTTTCACCATTATCCGTCCGTTGCTTACTGCCAATAGAAAGGAAACTGGATAGTTTCTGATTTAAATAATGTAAATATTCAATTAGGAAAAGTAATCTAGCGTTGTCACGTCGAGCTAGCAGTCAGCTAAACAGAAGACGCTAAGCCCTGGTTTAACCTCTGATCCGTCAAGGTTAGACAACTTGACACAGAGACAGATCTGGCTTAAATATAATGCGTGAGTTCTGTCATTCATCAAATTGATTGTATGCTAGATGATTTGATTGATTGATATTTAAACCATTATTTGAGAAAAAAGCTATTCAGTACATTTGAGAGCAAATATCCACGCAGTAATAATATATTTACTTCAACGGAATAGCCGATTCATGACTAAATGAAGAATAATTTTTCATTCATTTTAGTATATATCTAAAATAGATATTTTTTTCGCATAGAACACGGAGCAACATTGATTCTTAACGATAATAATAGCACTGATGTGGTTACCAAAAAGAAAATCAAATTTTGATATCATCAGTAATGATCAAGTCAAAATGAATATTCAAATCTGACGTATAAGAGAAAAATTTGATGTCATCTGTATATGAATATGTGGGTGTGTATTGGTAGTATTAGTATTTTAACACGATCACGAGTACCGTAACCCATTAAGGTCCTAGAGACAGTACTACAGTAGTGGGTGAGTCTAGGGCAAGTAATTAAGAAGCTAATACATGCAGCTAAATCCATACTGCTCGATATATATATATATATATATATATATATATATATATATATATATATATATATATATATAATTATGTAAAAATATGATTCCAACGCATTTAACTTCATTTAAATAAATAATTATATTTATGCTCTACTTTTGTATTGAGCACTATTTTTAAAAATAATAACAAAAATACTAAAGAATTTTGGATCATTTACCTAACGAGTTCTTTCCTATTTTCTATATATTTTTACACACACACACACACACACACACACACACACATATATATATATATATATATATATATATATATATATATATATATATCCCTAAACATAAGTCACTGGGTGGTATGCCACTAGCGTTAACCACTGGTGGGGGGCTGTCAGACGGCTGGCGTGTTCGACCGCTAGAGGCCCGCCAGTGGCTGCCACCACAGGACCGGTGGGCATTAACGGCATGCGTATAGCATATATATATATATATATATATATATATATATATATATATATATATATATATATATATATATATATATATATATATATATATTCTGTATATGTGTATCTATAGAATCAGAGCTCACTGCAATACTTTCTGACATTTACACCCTGATGGAGAGCATGTTTTCTGTTCTGCTGTTTACTTGATTTTTTCATATTTCCACTGTATCTGTACCCTTTAATTTTCGATCATTTTCTATTTAGCCATTCACTCCATAGCCCTCTTGCCCTTGTCTCTAAACGGTGTTATTGTTCCTGATATACTCTTCATCGATGAATTTTGATGTGGCAACATATACCATGATGATCCCCAAATTATATGTCAGTTGTTCGTATCATTAGATGATAACATTTGAAATTATAAGCAATGAATATTTTATTATATAAATGCTCAACATCCGCAGGAAAGTATTTTCAATAAAATGTTGAAATGTAATTTCACTCAGAAGCACGCACACACAATACTATAAATAAACATAGAGACAGACCACTCTCTCTCTCTCTCATATATATATATATATATATATATATATAAGCGCACCGGACCTGATGGTAGATTCCCCCTAAGAGGTAGGCAGGTTCGTATAATGCCGGAAGGCAAATTTCATTTAAGACTCAAATTCAAAGGTTGGTATATGTAAATGTAGACTGTTTAAACAAATATAGATGCCTCTTCAAACACGCCTAAACAATAAATATAGCAATTAAACACACATAGATACTCACACGTATATATATATATATATATATATATATATATATATATATATATATATATATATATATATGCACTTGCTATCTAGAATGTTTTTTAAGAAAAGGTTACTTTCTATTGAACATCATATTAAATTATAAATGCTTGCAAACTAAGAAACCTTATTCCTCATATATTGCTATCAGCTGTTAAGATCATGAAGCAGTCAATATTACGATGATTCGTTTGGTCAAGAGAAAATAAACAATGATATCGAAGATTTATCTTTTCAGTTGTGCAGCTGCTGAAGTACCGAAGTATTTGCTTGGTTACTGAATGTTCTTTATTCTGCTCACACATTTTCATGCTGTTTGGTTAAGAAATCACGCGTGACTAACATATTGCTTCTAGTCTGTATTTTCATTGAACTATTAGGATCCGTGATTATTTTGCTTTTTATGACTAGAAAAGACAGGAAAAAATGACGAAACAACCTAAGCCTTCTCTTCATTAGGCTTTCTGTTTTGTATGAAGCGAACATAATCTGACTGCTTTATTAGGCTAAGAAATGCTATTTGAATCTCGTTGAAAATATGATGTATTTTTAATAAATCAGCCTTATGTGAAAGTTCACTTTTCATGTGATAGTTACAAATCTAGGTCGTCTATAAAATTAACAAAAAAAAAAGAAAAATTCGGCATTGATTGACTGAAGAGTTAGCGTTACTGTCGGTTGAAATTCATAAGATCCTTTTCAGCAAATTAGACTTCTTTTAGGTCCACTATTATCACTATTTTTAGTATTGATGGGACTTTCCTTCCTAAGCTTTGTTTTTTGTAGTGTGGAAAGTTTATATCTTCTTTATATCATTATTTTCTCTTATGTACTGCTGTGCTAAGGGAAGTCGTTTTTGTTATTTGCTAAATCTCTTTGTTTTTGAATTTATAGCTCCAGTCTCAAGGCTCTGATGAAGGATCGTTTTATTTATGAGATTTATTCGAATGAAAACAATTTTAATCATTTATCTGAGAAAACAATTATTATATTATTATTTTCCGAAGTCGCGGATCAATGTAAAGACACCAAAAGATTGATAAAAGAAGAAAAATATATCAATTTCAATAGAGGTCTTTTCTGTGTAATAATAATATTAGTATAATATAATTTGAAATAAAATTCGTGTGTAAATTTTATGTATATGCTGAGTTTTATATCATAAGTTGTTAACTGATCAGTCAGAAAGATATATTGTAAAATTTTTATGATGTGTATATTATATAATTTCAATACAATAAACCATAAATTATATAGGCGAAGAGTTTTTTTAGAAGAATTAAAAATCTGACAGCAAGGTTGATGGTGCTATTCTAAATTTTATAGACAGTATGTGTGATTACATAATTTGCCGAAGAATTTAGTTATGTGAAGTCTATTCTGATATTTAACGGATCAATTATCCATTCGAAGACGAATAATCTACTGGGAAAAGGGCGAGCATCTTACTGATCGACATCAGAAAGTCAATAAAAAAGAAGAATTGATTTTTAAAAATCGATTCTAAAGTGTTTGTCATATTTTTATATGTACATTCGGTAAAAGAAATTTATTCATTTTTTTGCATGATTTCAACTAAACCTCTTCATAGAAGCTGCCAATATATAAGTAATTATTGGATAAACTAAAGCAAATGATATGTTTTGAAATTGTGGCATTTTTTACTTTTAAGAGCCTCTTGAAATTGGTAGCTTGCATTACTCTTTCAGCTATCGATATATTTACTAAACCGCTATTAAATTAACTCATGTAAAGTTTCCAGTCACTGAAATTGAATAGAAGCGAAAGTATCCAACGATCTTAGATTCCTTCACAAAGCTAAAGAAATAACAGTTCTTAATTAAACTTTTTTAGAGTATTCCCTCTTACTTTAAACAATACCTAAAACTTCGTTATTTCTAACGGATGCCTATATTATTACTGAATTGACTCTAGATAAAACGTAATTTGCTTTTGTTTGTAATAAAAATGATTTACAACTGAGGACCTCCAGTCTAGTAAGACAAACGTTGAATTATTCAGTATTTTTACGATGTTATTATTACTACTAAAAAAAGTTTATTAATAGGAACTGAGAAAATGAGAAAAGTAATTCATGAAGACAATAATTTTACATATATCATCGAGAGGAAGATTAAAAATGTCCAGATTATTCGCCTCCGGTGTAAATTCCTATAACGACATAATCCACATATATTATCGAAGCCAAAGTTATGGAGAATTGAAAAGAACGTAAAATATTTAATCATTATCGATCAATACCTGACAAAATTAACGTTATACAAAAAACTTGATCGAAGCTCATGAATTCGCGGAAGTTATCATTTTATTCGTACCGCTACTGACGTCTTTGAAGCAAAAAGTAACAACTGAAAAACAAAAACTAGAACAGAAAATTATAAGTGATTAGCATTAACTGTATAAAACGAATCGCTTCCACGCTTGGTTTAATATAGCAAAGATCTCAGCAAGAATTCTTCACAGATTAAGAAGAGTAGGTAAATGGCATTAAGGAATTTTTTTAAATGCAGATAAGAAAACTAGAAATGAAAATGACAAAAACGTGTAAAAGAAGAGGAAGTAAAAAAAAAATCTCGCTGAAAAAGAACGGTCAGGGTTGTTCTTCAAAGTGAACGCTGTGAGTAAACGCACCTGCACGACATGCGATCGATACGCGTATAGCATTCGTTTCACTTTCAATCGATTGCCTATCATCAACTGGTGTGGGTATCACAACCACTGCTGCTGCAGCTTTATTCTTTTGAGGAGATGGCCGCGCTCGAGTGGAATCTACGAGCCAATGTTGCAGGAAGCGAAAGACGTTAATCCTCTAACGTTAAAATCTCCTTAGGATACTTACCGCCGCAAAGAAGACATAGGGCCTTTACATATATGCATTTCTGTCTGCAACTCTGATGCTGATCCATATGTAGATAATCATAAGACCTAGATCTCAGGATGTCGTCTGACAGTAAAGAATCAGGAAACTTTCATATTTCCACCTAAGATAAAGAATGATTTGAAACATGGAACAATCAAAATCTGGATGGATATATTTGTACATGCTAGTGTGTGCTTATTCATAATACGATTATTCACCCCATACAAGGCTCAATGAACACTCCAATTGGAGGGATACTAAATGAGATTGATGTAAGGCCTTAGGAGGAGGAAGATGTAAAGACTATACATACACACACCATAGTGGATTCTTCCGTCGTATTCGACGTATGAGGGTCAAGCAGCTCAGTTCCTAGGAACAGACATCCAGACACCAGCACATATGTTTTGATTATAGTGGTGAAGGCTTTGTGCAGAACAAGCCACACTTTTGAAGGGCCGGACACAGAGACCTGGCGCACTACGTACCACAAAGTCCCCAAACGACGATCCGTAGGTTTTGAATTAAGAGTTGTCCTTCTCCTAGACCAGTTACCATCCAGAGCTATAGAAGCCAGTCTGTCCTGCGGGAGTGGGGCACCTCGACGTGGTGTAATGGTTAGCAAACTTGGCTTTCTTGAAAAATTACGACTGAGTAGTGAGTTCGATCTTCACTGGGTACCCTTACTTTGGGCCTTGTGCCACATCTAAGCTATGCTTAGAAAATCACTGTCCTGCGGGGGTGAGAAGAAGAGGATTAATACCTTTCCTAAGGGTATTAGCACGTAAGTGAATGTAATGGATTCGACTGGAGTTCAATGCGAGCCGTTATCCACTACTTCACTACTTCACTATAATATATATTTATATATATATATATATATATATATATATTAGTAATAATGACAATAAGAAAAGTCGATAGGAATAAGAATTATTTGCAACTAGGAATCATCAGTCTAGCAAAACACATAAAATTAATAGAATGTAAAGCGTTTAAATGCAACTGACTGATGAGCAGAGTATACGCGAAACTTAAAATCGATTGCAAGCTAGGTTCTTTGAACATTTCTTTATCTGTTAACACACACACACACACATATATATATATATATATTGTTGGTTGTGCGAAATGTTTTCATGATCTTCAAAAAATATTTATGACTTGATAGCCACTTAAATATCAGATAAAATTTCCGAACGAAATCTGTGTCCATTTGTGAGCATCTATCATGGAAAATCAGAAAATTGGCAGTATATCATATATGCTAAATATATCATATATGCTTCGTTATTTAAGTTTGCTAAGAAGTGAGAAAGAAAATAAAAACTGAAAGTTTCCTGTTATACAAAAGAAAAGATATTAATATTTTAACTCGTCATCGTATTACAAAGAATCTTGCGCATAAGCACGTTTACGAATCAGAAAATTCTAAATCTATTGTTTCTCTTATAAAGAAATATAATCGTAAGTTGATTGGCAGATTATATCTGCTTTCTGTTTTTTGCTTGTAATAGATGTTAAAATATCCCTTAGGAAATACATTTTCTGTGGGATATCATCGTCGAAAGAAAAATGGCAAAGCTCATTTTCCCCAGTTACCACTTCTCGTTTATTTTACTGCTGTGATAATAAATAGCATTTCTACAATTAAAATAATTATTGGAGTTTTATTGGAATTGCTTTTGCTAATATTAAACGTGAGTGGAAACGATTATAAATTATTATCATTATAAATTGATATAAATTTCTTTAAATGTTTTCTCTTTTTAAAATTATTTTTGCATGAGACAGTTAATTTTTCCCCGTTTGAATCAAGACTATGATTTGATTTGCGTAAAACATATGTGAATGTATTCATTTGATGAGATAAGCAGTTCTTTTCCCGGGTAAATTTCTTTGTATTTGTTATAAAAGATCAACCCATTGCATAAGTGCTTTGCAATATTTTCCAGAGATTGTTTCAGTTTCATGTAGTGATTAATTCATTAAAAAAATGCTACCTGAAAAAAATCCAAAAAGACAAAAGAAAGATAAAACTATCAATTACTCTTTTTTGGAGATACAATCCTGGGATTAAGGATAATCAGAATTCTTCTACTTATATGAAAGACTGATTACCGGATTTGGATACCCCCCCCCCAAAAAAAAAACAAGCAAACAAAAAACAAAGGTGTCAAATCTCGGAAAGATTACAAAAGGGGAAATTATCTGAGCGTTTCTGTGTCAAAGATGACATGCAAACGCTTGTCTTCAGTATGAAAATACATAAAGATGCTACAAATGCGTGTGTGTGTCATGTGATAAGAGCATTGGAAAACAGTTATAAAAAGAAAAGGTTCTGATTTATAGCATCATATGGCACAACTAACCTTAATTTGTTTTTAATGCTAGATAGTCTTTATGCTACTTTAAAGGTATCCTGAAACATATCATTGGCATTTCCTGATCTCATGTCATTTACCTAGTTATAGCTTTATATAATTATTCCTTTAATAAATACCTAGCAGAATCTTATTACTAAAGAACATATGCCCAAAAGGTATGTACCGTTATTATAAAATTAGTTCGATTTTATTCATAGATTACATCAGAGTTTGAGTGAAACAAATCTGACATTTTTAATGGCACACAAATTATACATACTTTCGAATTATAATGTTTAATAATAAAACATACATCTTAAGTTATATAATTATAATTACAAGTTCTTTTGCCTTATAAAATCAAGAGTCGCAAAGTGTAAAAAATAACTTGAAATTAATTTGAAACCCTATTTGTCAGTTCATTCAGTAATTTAAAAAATCTTATGCAAAATTTGATTGCGCAAATTTTCCCAGAATAATTGAAATTGCCTTGAAGCTACTGAATACGAACTCAGCTTTTCAATTTCTCATTTCGAGCCGCTATACATTGCAACACCCGTGCCTATACATACACACACAGGTATATATATATATATATATATATATATATATATATATATATATATATATATATATATATATATATATATATATATTGTTGTAACATAGGAAAGTTAACTAAATGAGGAATAACCAAACGGAGGTTGTAAATGAAATGATAATCTTTATAACATCAACAAAATAATACAATACTCGTGAAGTAGGTAAACCACTGCTAGCGGTGGACTGCTTATTGATATTTATTGTTTTTAATACACAATTATGGCACAAGGCTAAAAAAGGGGAGGGGTCATCACTAACTACCTTATACCTAGCTAATCCGATTCTCGACCCATTCACTCATTAGAATTTGCCCATTCACCACAAAAAAAATCATTCGTCACCAATCAATCCTCCAGATACCATAATACCGCATCCTCTCAAGGGGGTCCTACAAAACGCGCCCCGTGACAAAAAAATCTAATAATTATAAAATTCATACTTAAAAATTTATGGATGATTAGTATGAGAGGAGAGGGAATGAACCCCAAAACCAACTAAACATGAACACAAAGTAAAGAGAACATAACTGATGTTAGTAGGGCCCGTCCAACCCTCAAAAAAGAGAGGCCGCTGTATTCTGCCCATTGGACAAAATCAAGAGTCTCTCTCGCTAAGGAGTGGGAAAGGAGAAAAAATATACGTACATGGGAAATAAAAAGCTGACCCAGTTGAGATAAAAAGGGGCCAAAACAAACTAGGGAGGTTGGGAATCTCAACTTGGATCATAACCAAAGAGGCAGCTGTGAACGGGCCAGGATCAACACTTACTCACATTAACTAGGTACACAAAAGCATGTCTAGCCTAACCAGGGGGAGAGCTCCGCAGGAAACCACCCCGATGTGACGTAGGTTGACCTAGAAGAGAAAATCAAGGCTAGCCCCGTTCAAACGAACCAAGCTCGCCTCAGTCACCAACCTTTCGCTGAAGACTGTCGAATGCAAGCGTTTTCTATAAGTTCTAATCTTCATCTTGAACTGATGCTCAAAGAATCGGATTAGATCCTGATGAGAAAGATGATTACTTCGCAAGACTTTCTCCTGACGCGTCGTCCAAATCACCATTCGGACCGTGCCCAGCAGCTTAAGAAACACCATTCGTTTCACTTCAGAATATGCGTGTGACAATGTGTTGCCCGCGTATGCGCGATCCATGAGCACGAGCTTTGGCGGGAGCGAGACGAGCCGTCAACTGACCCGGCGACAATGGTAGAAGGCGTGCGAAACCGTTTCTTCTAAACCAAGGTCACGCTGTTTACAGTTTGGCAAATCCGCCAAGCCCCATATGAAGGCCTTGTCATTGAGAGGCAGCCGATTCCGAGCCAATCGCCAGGTAAGCGAAAACTCAGGATTACTGAGATAATCCGCCGCTGAAGACCAAGACCAGAAAGAGCGAAACACCTCCTCCTACAAATCGAGCCGCTCACGTAGAGGATCCTTAGCGACTCCCTCCACTAAACAACAATAGAAGACCTTCCTGTGAAAGGTCAAAGCGTACTGGCACTCGCGAAGGAAATACGATTGATTCCGAGGTCGGGTCCAAACCACACTTCAAGAATGTGGACAGGACCGTCCGTCCAATCGTAGCGTCCCGGGAGATCGACACACTTCCAGGCATCTAACCGCAAGCCGGACGACTTGTCGCGGTTTATCTTGGCCCCTGTCACATTTTCGTACCGATCAAGCGCCTTCAGTACCGCCTCAATGTTGCTGGGGGACAACACGAAAGCAGATACGTCATCGGCGTACGCGGAAATCCTGGATCGAGCCCCTTCAGGAACGGCGATTCCACGTAGGGTCGGAATGCACGCCCTGTCCTTCACCCGACGAAGGAGAGGCTCCAACGCCAATGCAACAGGGCGACAGTGGACAACCCTGACGAACCGACAGTGCAAAAGCGCCCGACAGCTTTCACCTGTACCATAGCACTGGGGAACGATACAGGAGGCTAATCCAGCGGCAGAAGCCGGGTTCGAATCCGGTGGCCTGCAGGACAGCAGCAAGGTAGCGATGGTCAACACTTTCAAATGCCTTTGACTGATCTAAATTGATCAGCGCGGCCTCATCATTGTCTTTTACACCCTCTATGATCGTGCGGATCAGATGCAGGCTGCTCTGAATTGTTCGGCCCCTCAAAGCACAAGTTTGCTCAGGACCCAACAGAGACTCGGCAACTGACTGCAGGATCTTGGCCAAAATCTTTAACTCAGTGTTTAGCAGAGTTATGGGCCTGTAATCATCTACTTTCCACAACATTCTTGCTCTTTTCCAAGAGCGTGATCACACTCCTAGTGAACCGGTCGGGGATGGCTCCCTGCCGGAACCATTCATAGGGAAAACCATTCAGACCGGGCGACTTGCCTCTGCCGACCTTCTTCAATGTCGCATAGACTTCGCTCTCCGTAATCTCTACCTCGCAGCTAGCCGCTTCAGTCGATAACAGTCGAGGAAAGTCAGCCAAATAGCTGCGAAACTCGTCCTCACGAGGACCAAGCTCCTTAGTAAAGCGGCTCTCGAAAGCCGCCGAAACGCCTCGCACATGTCGTCAGTGGCCCGAAGGATGTGTCCTCTCCGGGGTTTTCACGAATGTGCCGATCGAACCCTCGCCGGATCTCTTCCTTCCGCTAATCTGCGCCCATTTTCACCGCTTCGGAAGTCATCTTGCTTGACTTATGTCTAATTACCTGGCCCATGTAACTCTCGTTAGCCAAACGCTCCAGGGCTTCCCTAGCTAAGGCTATCTCTAGAGGCCCCGCTCCCAGCCACCGCCCGGGAAAAACTAGACTTAAGCGTCTTCACCTTCTCAGCTCTAACTAGGGCGAGCCGTTTGATGAAATCAGTAGTGTAGGACCTAATCCTACACTTAGGTCTCTCCCACCATCAATTTCCAATAACTGCCCCCACTAGCTCCCGCTGCACTAAGATAGATAGCTGCTCCTGGAAGACCCACCTGTCAGGTAAGGACATTGAACTTACTACGATCTAATGCCACCCGGGCACAACGAGTTTTTGATCCGAATAGCCTACGCAGTGGAACGTTGGGCAATCTAACAAGTCTACGTCGGCTCCTCTAACTAACATTCTATCCAAGTAGATAACTACCCGGATAAAAGACCAATTATGAACCCACGTCCACATTTTCGCCCTGGGATGATCGACCCAGTATCTATCGACGAGACCAAACTCTTCGATCAGAACAACGAAGCTACGATCGCCCCTTCTTCCGCTAGATCCCCGCCCCCTATCTAACTTGGGATCCAGGAGGGCATTCCAGTCCCCCATTAAAACTATGCGCATCGAATCCACCAGGAATGGCTTCAAATTCCGAAAAAAAACAAGCCAGGCTCCTCCCGGTCGTTGGGCGCATAAACCGCAACCACTCGGAACGAACCACTTTTCACGGCAATATCGACCACAATCAACTGGTCCTCGACATCGTATGCACAAGCTCCATCTTCGCATCAAGAGTACGTCTAACCAGCAAAGAAACTCCTCTGGCATGCCGGTCCCCGCATGATCAATGAACGACAAACTCACTATCCAGCACACAGGCATCGACGCTCCAAGCAAAGTGGGACTCTTCGATCACGGCGGCATCCACGCCGAAAGACAAGAGATCATGGAAGGCGGGCTGCCTTACCCCGATCCCTCAAGCCCTTCACATTCAGACTGGCTATCTTAATCGACATCTTCTAAGCCTGAAAAAAAAAAGAAAAGTGAGAAAAGAAAAAGACCTACTCACATACAGGCCGGAAATGTACTTCAGTAAGGACACCAATGGATTGTCCTAGGCTCCCCACAACTAGCTCTGACGTCATTCGTTCTTCCAGGACAATTCCGCCGACGTCCGTAGGATAGGTTAATTTAACAAACCTATATAGGGAGAGATGGAGTAAGACAGGGACCCTCCCAGAACAATATTGTCTTAATCTCTTTAGGTATTCGTCGTCTATTACCAGCATTTTAATGTTTTTGAATACTTCTTGTACTAGATGCGACCAAACTTTTAGGTAGCCATCTGTATCCCTTACACAGGTGACTACTCCAGGAGTATCTGGAAAATTTCTGGGGTCCTCAGTGGATTTCCCATCTACAGTAGACATTTTCATCAAAAGGCCCAGTAAAGATTTTTATGGATTGACAAGCCTTTCTTAACGTGCTCCACGTCTACTCTGCAAATGTTTTTTGCGCCAGGGAAAATTCTATTTTCTTTTTCTTTTTCCTGGCATGGTAGGGTTCTTTCTGCCCTACTTCAGCCGACACGTATTTCTACCGGCCTTTCAGCGTCTTCCTCCTCTTCTCTGGTCCTCTTCAAAGAAGAAGAGCGAGGGGGAGACATTTCCTCCACCTCCAATACGTCTTCCGGTTGCTTCCATTTTTGTTGCTGGTTTTTGGCTGATTTTGGAGATAGCTGAGATTTCTGTTGTTGCTGCTCCTGCCGTGTTGGTCGTTTTGGTGACTGTGTGACTTGCTTTTGAGGAGAGGGTGGGTTTGTCACTCCCGCCAATCATCACTTCAGTCCAGGTACCCTGAGGAGCCTTTTCTTTTTCTGCTACGACTGTATTGATGAGAATTGGGACATACCCATTAATGTTCATAGGTACGGTATATAACATATATATATATATATATATATATATATATATATATATATATATATATGTGTGTGTGTGTGTGTGTGTGTGTGTGTGTTTGTATTTGAAGACATGAACAGGAATTGTTCATTTGTCGTTGCATTTTAACTGAGTTCTGGTTGAAATTGTTTTTTAGTAGCCATCTTATCATAATACAGATGCAATCAATATTGCACCCGTATTAATCATAATAATTGTATTATTACTCATCACATATTTACGAGTATAGACAGTGGCATGTATTTAGAAACACTTATGCAGTGTTGGGTGGTATCTACAGTTCTATGACTATATATATATATATATATATATATATATATATATACATATGTATATAATTGCACTACCAATATGCTAATTATACGCAGTATTTGTATTTGTTATATTATTAAAATGCAATTCGAGTATAGTCTTAAAATGGTATGCGAATTTCAAAAGTGATTGAGTGGTGCCTCAGATGTCGAGTGATGCATTTGTAGCGAATATTTTGATATACAAAACTATTTTTATCAGTGTAAATATTTTTGAATAAAAAGTTATTTGCATTCATGTAAACTCACTGTCAACTATCAAAATAATTTTGAAAATATGATTATTGAAAACTCTAAATATTTTGATCAAGTTAGAAGCAACATTTTATAGAAAAATCAGGGAATTTCGATTAGCATACACAAATCAATAAAATTTGCAAATCTCTATCAAATGTATGTAAAATTTATATCAATGAGAAAAAATTCCGACATTTTCCAAATAAGAAACAATTATTTCATTCTAGTCAATAACATAAGGATAATATCCACTGATGCACAATAGGTACATTTAAGTTATGATTGTTTTGTGCCTTATGGTTAACTGAAATTGAAATAAGTCCATACAATCAATAGGCAAGGTTGATACAGTGTACCAACCGGACCTAAGCTCATTGGCTTTATCAACATTGTATCCCAACAAAAGTTTGGGCAGAACCTCTTTGAAGTGATAATTAGCACTTCTTATAAACATAAGCCGCACTATCGCACATTAAAAAAAGAACGAAATACATGTTTATTAAGATGAGAAAGTTACTTACTAGCGAGAGGGAGATAAAATGGCGTTATTAATAAAAAGCTTTAAGATTAAAACACATGGGAACAAAACTTAGAAGAAAATGTCGGAAACTTTTTTGCTCAAAACAAAGAAAATAATTAAAACAAGCGATTCAGCGCGCTTAGTGACAGAAAAAATGAAGCAGAGTGACAACCTAAGAACCAAGAAACAATTTATAAATGCAATACTATATATTAAAATGTACCCATCCATCAATTGTGGGGACGATCACTCTTCAGCCATGAGCAAAGAAGGATAAAATTACAGAAATTAAAGAAACATAAAGCAATGCGTAATCTACAAAAAAGCCAAAATTTGGAACAAACACATGCAGATGTAGTTAGGAACGAACAGGGAAATTAAAACAATTCAGTAACTCAAACTGGAAATAAATTAAAGGAAGCACGGGTAAGAACAGCAAAAAATAATCCCAACAGAAGAAAGACAAGAAAAAATGGATGACATAGGACATTCTTGAGCTGATGAATTGGAAACAACAGATAGCACTAAGGAATGCAAAGCATATGGAATGTTAAACAAAAACATGAAAACTGCAGTCAAACTATGAATGGCTCAACAAGTAATGTACAAATATAGAAAAAAAATACAGAACAGAGATTTAGCAGACATGCATAAAAGATAAAAGGAATGGCAGGATAGAAGACATACCCCATCGACAGGATGCATAAAATAATAAAAAAGGGACAATCATAAGTAAAAGAAGAAAGAAAAGATACTACGGATATTGAGCAAACACGTCTATGACGATAGCGGAGAAATGAAAAGGCCTTTTGTCTTAAAATGAGGCAAGATAGAAATCAAAGAGATGCTAAAGGCCTTCAATGATTGCGGGAAATGATAAATGAAATTTTGACAGAGGTGACATAACAGAAAAAATATAAAAAGAACGGTTTTATAAAGAACGGATAATCAATCTGACGGGCTTTATAACTAATGAATGGAGCTCGCAGACAAGAGATGGAAACATGGTTAAAACTGATTGCTTTTATTCTAGACACTGGAACAAGAAATACAATTTTAGTGATTAGAATCTCATGAGAGTGAGCGAAAAATACAGAAAGACATGCCTATGATACATAGATTGCTTAAAGGATACGACACAAAGATCTTGGAATTTTAGAAAAGCTACAGTTACACGGAAAAAAAAGTAATATCGATGTAAAATTCAGTAATTCAAATTGCAAATGCATTAATGGAAGCCCGAGTAACAACGGCAAAAAATATCATCCTAATAGAAGACGGACAATAAAAAAAAAATTATATAGGAAATTCTCAGGTTGATAAACTGGAAATAATAGATAACACCATAGAATACAAAGCATATCTTCTAGGAACAGTGAATAAAGTAGGAGTTTAGCGATGACACAAAGATAGCGAGAGGAATTCGTCAAGGATGTCTATTCTCACTGGATGTATTTAACTTATTGAGTGAAATGATCCTCGGGGAACCTGATGACCTATGGTTTATTATTGGTGGACATAACCATAAGAACATAAGATATGCAGATAGTAGACCCAGAACAGACGAAATGATAATAGAGGAAATCAAGAAGAAACAGCTGACCATTAACTGAAAGAAGGCTGAAGGTATGTCTATCAACAAAAGAGAGAGTGTGTAGCATAGTAAGAAACGGTGGAAAATCTATAAAATTCAGACGGCACATAGGAATAGGGAAAAATGACATTAAAAAATTAAGCAATGTATTAAGAAATAATAAAATATTAGAAAGAATTCTGAGCTGATATGTAATATTTCATTTTCTATTTTATGGTGAATGATGGACAATCTCTTTACGGATGGTGAAGAGGCTTGAAGCAGTAGAGATGTGCTGAACATTCTATGAACAGAATATGAGTAATGAGAAAGAAGAATAAATGATCAGAATGAGTTTTTTGTTGTTTCTGGGATACATAATGAGGCAAAAAAGCTTAGAGAATTTAACACACACTGGAGTTACTGAAGGCTGGGTAAGCAGAGGAAAAGAGCAAGTAACATACTTCATAAATTTAAATGAATGAATGACAGAACAAGGATAAAGAGGAATGATAAATGGGCGGTAAAATTACTAAAAAGTAACTAAAGACAAGAAGTTGTGGAGAGCATTGATGCTAAGAGATTTCGTATTTCTGGATTTAACATTTCTGGATTTCTCTCCTTCTAAAGACAATACGATTGTAATTTCGGGAGAATATTCGAATAATCCAGTACCTATGCTGGCAATAAACCGCATGCATACAGATAGAAAATGAAACAAGTAAATATACAAAAATAGAAAGAGGTGTAAGACACGGATGTGTTTTCTCACCGGACTTATTCAACATATACACTGAGGGGATTTGAGAGAATTAGATATCCTATCAAAATTATTATTGACCGCTACAATCTTAACATAAGATATGCAGATGACGGTGTTGATAGCAGACAGTGAACGGAAACTCCAAGAAATCCTAGAGGAGGAAAAGAAAGCGTGAAGAAAGGACCAAACATCAATTGCAAGAAGATAGAATGCATAGTTGTTAGCAAATGAACAGTTCAACATGCGCATTAAAATTAGAGATATCAAAATCAAACAAGTACAACACTTTAAATAAAGACACATTAGGATAGCGAAATATACCTTGCAAAAGTTAAGCAAAGTATTATGAAACAGATAACTTTTGTTAGAGATAAAAAAATGGGTACTGGACTGTTCTGTAATATCAGTCATCCTATATGACATTGAATGTTGGGTAATCTCTTCACAGAATAAAAAGAGACGTGAAGCAGCAGAAGTGTGATTCTACAGAAGGATGCTGGGAATAGCATGGACAGGACATGTGAGCAACAACGAATTTTTAGAGAAAACGGAAACAAAAAAGACAATTACAAGGTGCGATGGATAAATTGTCGTCTAAATTACGGAAAAATGAAATTATCACTGACATCTCATTTTTACAGATATATTTACCGAAATTATACAAAAATATTTCGAAATACTAAAGAGTATATTTATTCAATAAAATCGCCATTGGCTTCAACTGCTGCCTCCAGACGACTTCGGAATCTCCTGCACCTCTTCTGGACGACCTCCTCTTTTATGTTGATGAATGATTCTATAATCCTTTCTTTCACTTCATCTTTGATGCTACAAGGAGTTTTGTTGGTCTTTCGCTCAACCGCGTCCCACACATAATAATTAAGGGGGTTGCAGTTTTGGGAGTTAGGTGGCTCGATGTAAATAGTGATGGGCTCTATTTATTATCTGACAGCCATGACTGGGTTCTCCTGCTTGTGTGGCATGGTGCAGAGTCCAGTTGCCAGATATAGAGTTTTCCAGCAGCCACTCTCTTGACCCAGATCAGCACTACCTCCTAAAGGCACTTGATGTAGGCCTCCGTTTTCAGCCTGAGGCCCTGTGGGAAGATGAATGGAGGCATAACACATTCGTAGTTGCCGAATCTGTACTCAGACTGACACCCAAACACTCTGAAATGATGTTCGTATTGGAGCTTCCGGCTACAATTTAGTGCAACAGCCCATTTCCAATTTTTTGTCGGAGTGAATTGCGTCATGGTGCTTTTTGTCTCATAGACGGTGCCCAACTGACCCTACTATACTGTGCAGTCGACAAAATTAAAAACAAACAACGTGCATCAAAAAAATAAAATGGCGACAATTTTCCCATCACACCCTGTATATTTAAAATTAGGAAGAGACATTTGAACTTTGTAGCTCACATGAGGCAAAAGGAAAACAACGTATAACTTACCTTGAGAAAATGGAACAAGGTTTAAGAGTGGTAAGATATAGAAAAAATCATGGAGAGCCATGATAGCGTTATAATCAGTAACGAAAACGGAAAGAGCATAACGGTTTTGAATTTCGGTAGCGCTACATTATCGGGAAACTTGCAAAATCGCATCGATATGCCTTTTGCAAGTGCCAGATATCTTGCCCCAAATTCCCTGATGGTTGAAGAGAAGAATACGACTTGCTCAAACCATAGTCCCAGATTAATGCCTTTATCTGACACTTCGTCATTCCGCTAGTTTGAAATAGACTCGATCATTGAAATGTGGTATTTTCTTCTATTAAGATTGACAATAAAAAAGATATCTCATCTCAAGGTATCAAAACGACAATGCTTTGTTCTTAAGGTAGAATGCAGCTGGAATCAAATTCGTTGTACAGAAGTATTTTTACTGTCAAAATAAATAAAATTCCCACAGGACAGAATATTCTAAGGATTTAATATTAGAACGACAGGATGAACCCGCCTTTAAAATCATGTAAAAACTGGGTTCAACAATGTCTTAAACATTGACTTTTGGCATCAATAGGAAATACATCAACAAATCGGCCAGCAGACTTTCTTTTTCTTTGCCTCCTTTCTCATTCTCTCTCTCGTATATATATATATATATATATATATATAAACACACACACACACATACAGAGAGAGAGAGAGAGAGAGAGAGAGAGAGAGAGAGAGAGACGTGTGTTTATTGATAGTTGGTTTTAGGCCAGAGTCCAGGACTATTTATAACCTATGAGATGCTGTCATAAATTCAGTTTTCTTTTTATTAATTTTTATGCTATTTTTTTGGCATTTACATATGCTGTTTCCCGTGTGTTCGATTTTGTCTTCTCCGTAAGACAAATGAGTTAAATAAAATAAAAGTGGTCAGCAGTATTCATAATAAGGAACATTTATTATTGATAATTTTGATGTTGTATATTGCATATCCTTTAAAACAAGTATTGCTCAATTTCACTTGTTTTATTTTTGTGTTCTATGAAGAATATGATTTTGGAGCTTTTTGAATAATCATTGTATATTTTAGTAACCATTGTAAATACATGTCATTCATTTTCCTCTATGAAACGTTTAGAGATTATGGGTCATCTCCAGTATATTTTGCAGATTTTGAGTGAGTGCTTTTATGTAGAAATATGTGATTTTCTTTGTTAACTTGACATTTAATTTCGTTCTAAAGTTTCAGTCGTTTGCTCCTAAGAAAAACAATCTTTCTTTTTCTATATTATTTAACCAAGAAGTAAAGAGAATTCATTTTAAACATCGACAGAAACATTTGGATTGGCCAAAATCTTAGCTCTGTTTTATCATTACGTGGCAATATGAGCGTTTAGTTTTAAATTAAGATCAATTTAGATCCAATTATGGCAGCTGTCATATCAAGAGGCATTCAAAATTATGTTAATTAGCATATGATGGCTAACTGATGCTAATACGGAAGAGCGTCAGTTTTCTGCACCTGATTAAGTGCGCCTCAAACGCAGAAAAATATGAAGTTTATCGACAGCGAAAATACTTGAGAATAATGAACGCCGGAAACAACCAACAGGTAAACATTCCAAAATTAAGCGTTGAAAATCATTAACCATGTCTTAGTTATGGTAATTGCTTTGTTGTATAGCTTGATTTCATTGAGCGACTCGTCGCTACTTAAACGCAACGGAAATGCTTCGTATTTGGAAAACATTATAACAAGTAATGAAAGTAAATGCTCTACAGCAAGAGAACACAGTTGAAATGAATTGCTACGAATTATCCAAACAAAATATTTTGCTTAAATTTCTTGATTTGAGAGGAAATCTTGGGAATTATTCAACATATTTTAATTAAATCTTCACTTTGCAATTTTTTTTAATCATTTGATTCCAAACAAAACCACTAAGACGCAGAGAGTTACTGAGTGAGAAATAATTTAAGAAATAGAAAAACATTATTAAGGAGCGCGAACAATAAAAGAACAGGCATTAAGAAGAAAGAAGATAATGATTGACATTGTAATTTAAATTTTGAAGATCAAAGTTCACTGCAAAGCAAGAAGCCGAAAGAGAGTTTCACAAGCGAGAAAAAAAACTGTTGGAAACATTTATGGAAAAGGTAGAGGAAATGATTTTTCTTTGGATTTTATCAAGGATCTCAAAATATATAGCAGGAACACCAGACTATATATGACAACAATATTCGAGGCTTAGACGAATGGCAGACTTATAAATATGTAAGATAGATTGGGGCTAGAAAAATTTAGCTCAACAGTGAATCGACTTTCCTTTTAGCAAACCTAGCAATTGATTAGCTTTAATTTTTCCACTTCAAGCCAGTGGAAAGCGTTAGTCAAAGGAAGCGCAACTAGACACTCTCCAGGAGGTTAGCATCAGTCATGCTGATGGAAAGAAGAAAAGGTTCTTTCAGACCATTGATAAAGAGTAGTTTCATTTTGGAGGCGTTAAAATTAATAAGTCATTCCTTATCCCAGTTACCAAAAGAATGTAGGTTATTTTAACGATCAGGTGCCAATTTGACCTTATCGAACCGATCAGATTTACCAATAAGACAGGAGTAAACAGTTTTGTCATCAGCATAGATACCTAGTTCAGAACTGATACCATCAGGAAATTCATTGATAACAAATTAAGAACAATGTATGTCCAAGGATAAAAGCTCTGGAGGACAGCTGCATTAAAAAACTCTTGAAGAGTGGCCATTAACGACAACTTTAATTTCGCAATTTGATAGGAAAGTGTGAATCGGTTCAAAAATACCTTCAGAAATACCATTAAATTTCAACTTGTGAAAAGAACCGATATGCCACGCCCTGCCAAATGCCTTCGAGATATGCAAAGTAACAGCTTCTCCACTCTTATCTAAAGCTTGATACATTCATTCGGGCAATAAATGTTAATTCTTATAGTTTATAATTACAATTATTGGTGAATGTTTACGAAGTAGTAATGACTTACTAATTTCTTAAAAGTAATCATATTAAGCATTATCCTTTCTACTTATAAAATTATCGATAAATACATTACCATGTTATATTAATAAGTGTTATCAATCTTTTGTATGGATGGATTTATATAACCTTATTAAAAGAGAATGTTCTACTTCAGATGGCAATCGTGTCAAAACAACGCCAGCCACTTCCTTTAACAACAGATTGTTGTTTATCGATTGTGTAGAAACTGCAAAACACATGAACCATTTATGAGCTGTATGACCAAATATTGCGAAAATACAGTCTATGATGTGAGATAACGATTTAGCTGTTTGAACAATTTATTTCAGCTAAGACATTTTGGATTATCTATAAAACCACAAGAGGAAGCAGAACACCCCGAAAAGATATCCCTTGTTCTGTAAATACATTATATTCACTTGAACCAATTAACAGCGATTATATCAGAAGGAATTATATTTGTCCACTTCCAGAAAATATCGAAAGAAACAGCATTAGAAAAATATGTCCCAATGCAACTTATCAATTCCCATGCCTGAAAGGTTTAACAAGAATCATTAATGTGATATGGAAATGGTGTTTTCAGTATACCTTGCTCTTATGTTATACAATGATAGAATAATAAGACAAAGGAATACCAAAGACAACAAGCATTAGTATATAATGATATATTAATAATGTCAAATCTAAGTACTAAATATACTATGTCGTTGGTAACTTACATCTGGTCTCAAATTTTCATTGTGTCAGAGTAGAAATAACTTACATGTTTTCATCGCCCTAAATGTTTAGTGTCTTCAACGAACCTTTCATGACAAGAGACTGAAAAATCGAATTAGTTTAACACCACATACATTATAATTATGAAAAGTAGAGAAAATATACAACTCAATAGATATTCTTCCCCAGCTATGGGTTAATTATTAAACGTGTATCGCTAAAACCATTACTATCTCCCCAACAAAAATAATAAATTTCGGCATTAAATGAACCATAGAGGTTACTAAACCACTAAACAAAACCAACCAACCAACTAACCAACTAACCAACTAACCAACTAACCAACAAATCTATTTTGGCGTCCATTATATGCATTGAAAATACTGAAATAATGAAACAACAAAACAGGTTGAACATTTAACAAGAACTTTTGTTTGTTTGGCGTCAAATGGGTCGAACACGAGAGTATTTCCAGAAATCTTGGGTTAATTAATTTCCGGAAATCTTAGTTTATTTAATTTCGTAAACGCAGAATGTCAAATGCAAGCAAGTTAGTTAATATTTTTACAGCTTGTCAATTCAGTCAAATACACCAAAGAATTACATTTAACATGCGAACGTGTACGGACACGCGTAAATGTCTGGCAGGTCTGTCTCAAGGGAATTAAGTGTTCCAATATATACGAAATCACAGGAAGTCATGAACTGTTTTTAAAAAGTTCATTCATGGACAAAGGTGACATGAGACTCCATAACGAATTTTCTTTCATATTTTGAGCATTTATTCACGTTATTTCAGTGTTGTTACACATATTCTCCAATGTTAATATTTATAAAGGATCTGCATGTAATATATCGGCGCGGAAAGTGGCGCCAACGTGCTGGGTTCCAATTCCCATCGATTCCGTTGCTTTCACTTTCGCACAAATACCTGAGAAGGAGGTGTGATAGCCATGTCTTCCTCACTCTGTAGGGTTAAATAGTAGGGTAGATTGGGTTCTCTAACCTTCTGACATGATACTTGCTACAGAAAAAATAGCAGCAGGCCCCAGTACATTGAGGCTCTGGTCCTATTCTTCAAAAGGGGAAGTATTAGGAGAGAGTGAATATCTAAAGAAACAAAAACAAAAAAAAATTGTCTGAATTTCTGGGATGAGGAGTTATCATTATTTACACTATTTATATTCGGATTATTGTCCTTATCTCTGTTGTCAAATTTTTCGACGGGACAAGTGGATTAAAGCGTTGGTTTATGAATTTGGTAACAGTGATTTTGAGTTCAATCCTTTGGTCGGGCAGTGTGTACTTTCACACTGTGGAAACGGGCGAGCAACAACAGAGTAGTATTAAATAAAAAGAGGAATTAAACGATATACCTAGACATGAGCGGTGGAACGGGAACAGTCTACCATCGTAGATTAAATAAATGTTAAGTTCAGAATTCTCTGTAGGTTACTCAGATCGATATATATCTGAAGAAGCCCGAAAGGAACAACAGCCAAATGTCGTGGTAACAATATCAAAGGTGAAAAGAATAGTCCAAATATAAATAGTGTAAATAAAAAGAAAATACACACACACAATATCGAATGTTACAATGCTTATTAGTTGTACATGTTCATGAAAATATATATAGGTGAAATGTTTTGTGTGTGCCGTCTTTCGTGTATTTGTAGTATTAAATCTAGCCATGTAGCATTGTCATCAACAGCTGACGCCTGATAAGTGTCGAAATCAGCATATCGGCCATTCTTGGGGCGGTTCTCTTGTTTCAGAGATTTGCAGTGAATATGAAAAACGGCAAAATGTTCTATAGATTTTCATCTTTTCTCTGGTATTTATGTTTCTATGGTCTATGGTATTAAACTAATTCGCTTCTTTAATCATCTAAAGCGAATGTATTTCTTTGCTATTATCCTCTCGTTCAAGGTACTGGAAATTAGGTCAGTGAAAACACGGAATTATTCATATGTAGAACATAAAAATAAGCTTTTCTAAAGTCTCATCTTTTCCGTGAAGTGATTGCAAGCTCTATTAATATTTAGAAAACGTTTTAAAATGTTCTAATCCATCTAGAAATAAAAGGTACCTATTTGCCAAGGAAATTCACGATTATAATCATTGCCGGTATTAAACTCATATATGTCGTATTTTTAAGCAATTAATTGATTTCTTTTTAATTCAACAATATTCATTATTACTATAGACATTATATTTAGTGGCTACACGTGTTTTATTAAACATTGCTCTTATTGTAAACAGTGAAATTAATGTCAACCGGCTTAGAAATCGAGAAGCCCTATTAAAGCAGCTATGCATCCCAACAGGAATAGAACTCGCATTTCCTTTTTCCATCAGGGAAATCATTTTTGAGTTGACCGTTCCTTACCAATTAGGCAACGGGAAAAACACTAATTCATTTTTTAGTAGTTTTCTTAATAATTGATGTAACACTTCAATCCGATCCTGGTTCACAACAAACGGCCACAGATGTAAGCCTTCGTCGCGGTCAACCTGGGGTGGGGGCGGGGGCAGGCGCGTTGGCGGTTACCTAGTTTGATCAATGGAATGATTTCTTCAATCCTGACCTGCTTTACCCGACATTGTAATTGTTTTGATTATAAGGAGGCCAAGATCGATTCGTCGCAGGTATCTTCGTGTTGAGCTGGTCTAAGTCGAGCGAGGTGTGTAATAAAATTAAAAAAAACAAACAAAAAAACAGCACTCGAAATATATATAAAAAATAATGGCTATTTTTATATCAATTCTGCATAAAAGGGATCATTAGTAGTTGTGTTCGCATACTGGTGTTTGTCGACCCAACCCTTTCCTCAATCGGACGCATCACTTGTGTAAGCTGGTAAGTTTTAGGCTTGCAGCGTTATCGAAATTTGTTTTACTGTTTTATTAAGTTTGGCTCAAGGCTGAAGTCGGAGGTTCTTGTGTTTGGCAGGAAATGTGGAATGTCTAGTGATCTTCGTCGCTTACATTGTCAGCTCGCAACTCTGACTCTACACTGACCGTGTCTCACTCGGAACTGAACTGTCTAAATGGCATTCGTGCATTCATTTTTATGAACTTCAACTAGAAACCGGTGCGAGGCAAGATGTAGGCTGGGTTTCGGTGAATCCCCTGATTTCCAACAAAAGTCTATTATTTTTGGTCTGGAGAAATCAAATTAGTTCATAATTTTGGGGAATTCTCCATCTCTTTGTGGGGGCGGTGGTTGCCTACATCGCTTCGCCGGGCTGTCTCCGCCTTCTCTTAGTACCACCTCTCACCTGTCACCTCCAACATTCAGTCGGAGATTGATAAAAAAAATATGGTTTCAAATGTACTTTTCTCATAAGTGAATATATACCATATTTGGTTTTTTCACCTCAGACCACGAGACACTTTCCCAAGGAAATTTTTTCAACTCCCATTATGGCGCCAGGTGTTCAATTCATTGTTTTTCATTCTGAATTCATTTACTTTTAAGTCAGTTCTCTTGTCAAATTCAGGCATTGGTTTACACAGCTGATTTTTTTGCACAAACTGAGAATCGCTTTCAAGCGGTCATTTGCCCCATAGTACATATTTCGATTCTCTGGGAACAATCTTACTATTAACATATTTTTCCCGATATTGGTTAACCCTTTTCATGTTTATTCATCATTATCTCTTTTTTAGTGATATTTTAAGTCGCCATTTTGATTATTAATTACCAGCAAACCAAATAGTGTTACTTGACACAAGCTGATATTAATTACCCTTTTTAAAATAACAAGAAAGTCAATTCAGACACGTGTACCCACTAAACATAATGTTTATAACCATAAGGAATAACAACTATTGTTTTATTTAAGCCAAAAATTCAGTGGTTTACCACTTGATCTATAAAATTCGCACTTTACACTTACGGATTCGTTATTCTATCAATATACGCTTACGTTTATTTTGTTAGAAATTTAAGCATCAAGTTAGATTGCAAATATAGACATACCTTGTTTTGTGTGAATGTAGGTATTCAGCTTCATATTCCAGACAGGAGGATAAACTCAAGAAGGAAACAGACACATATTGTACCGTATTAACACATGCGGTGACTTTTATTTTATTTATTAGGTACAACACGACAGTGCGCCCTCATAACAATAATAAAAACAAAGAAACTAAGGGTAGATAACTTCAACCTCTTTATCTAACTGTAAGTGTTCATTTGACTAGAGTGGAATTTTCAAAATATTTTTCTTGTTTTATAGACTTTAATGCCATCGATGTAGCAGATTTGTGGGTGGTGCAATGGATATCTGGACTGAAAGTGTAAATGGCGAGTTGAAATCAAATTTCAGGCTAATCTTATTTGCATTTACTTTTGCACAAATATCCTTGGAAAAAGGTATGAATTCATTTCTTTCCATCCATACTCCGAGCATGGTAGACTGAACTTTCTAGCTTTGGATGTCAACCAATCGCAGAGAAGACAAATGACTATATCTCCCTACCTCTAGAAGACATCACTGATAATAAAAAGAAATAAAATCTACAGGAGTCAGGATCATCTGTATCCTGCATTTCAAAACTCTACTTGAGAAGTCTAAAGCCTGGTAACCATAAGCATCATTATTATCGTTACCATCATCATAGTCGTAAATATCTCTAGCCTTTCATTGTAAATCTAAACTCGGTGCAAATTACCAAAGACGATGAGTATATAAAAACATGGAGTATTTGATAAAGTACAGATGCCATTGATTTTACGAGCAAAAAACAAAAACAAAAAAACAAAAACAAAACAAAAAAAATACCAATAAAAAGCAACACAGTATTTCTTTTATTTTGACTGGAATTATTTATCGTCTTGTAATTGAACTGACAAGTATATACATTATATGATGAGAGATAACGACATTCCATTTTAAACAATATACAAGCAGTATAGACAATATCTAAATAAAGCACACTTGCATTGACACAATCCATAAGTAGCGGGAATAGGAAAATCTGAAGCGCATTCTAAAACCCATCAATTTTGGTTTCTTTTCAATTTTTCTAATGTTTGGGTTGCGTCAGTTTTACTCTGTCGTTTTAACAGTACAAATGACCTGAGAAGACCTCAAGTGTAACGCGAGATTACTGCAATGCAGACATAAGCAAAATCTAGTTTACGAAGTTACGAATAAATCTATTAGTTTTGGCAAGGGACAATCATTTCTCACTCTAGTTGGCCGATACTTAAGAATTGTTGACATGATTTCATTGGACAAAATGTCCTAGAAATGAAAAGTAATTCTCCCTTACCCTGTTATTTGACAATACAAACATAAACGCATTGAACGTAAAATTGTATTTGAAGTTTATAATGCTATAAATTCCACTTTCAATACTCAGCGGCGTCTCATAAACGCATTTTAGTTCCAAAGATGAAAGAAATCTTATAACATAAAGTTTGATAAACAATCAAATAAAATAAATATAGCTAAGTATGTTTGCAATCCATCTGTGTCATCGATTTAACGATTCAAGTCGACAATAGCGTTCTTTTTGTATTCGTAATTTACACTGATTACTTAGAAAATCTCCATAAGATTCATAAATAGATGTAGTCATGGTTATTTTAGATGAAAACAAGTGCTTCGAGGTATAAATAAATGTTGTTCTCTCTTCAAGTTAGTGCTTAAATATATTTCGAATTAGAAAACTCAACCAAAGTTTCTTCAGATAAGAAACAAGCAGATTTCCTGATAGCTTTAGTTTTGCAGATTTCTCAGAAGCAAACTTGAATAAAGAAACAAATCTGGATTATTAGTTTGTGTACAGATTATGACTGCATGTTATGTTAACCTTCAAGGGCTTGTTTCTTTTGTACTGGAGGAAGATTTTGAAACAAATCTGTGAACTAGTCTCCGTGAATACAGCCATACTGGTAAAAATATTAGATTTTAAAACTTGGTTCCAAATAAAATGGAGCAGATAATATTGATTTTTTTATATACAACTGTCAGCGTTAACAAATTTAACACATCTTATTTTTTAAAAATATATTGTGTAAACATATTAACTTATACATGTGCCAATCATTTATTCTCCATTGTTATTCTTCAAATGAAATTAAACAACCAATAAGTCACAATACAGTTTGGGACCTGCTATCTGATGTGTCCATGGGAATAATTAAATATATGAGAAGAAAGCAAAAATATTTAAGAATAAGAAACTTGTACCAGTTCCATGCTATTCGGAAATTAAATCTGTCAAAATCAACGCTGATATTGAAAATTCAAGATGAAGACATTCAAACCATTATTAAAAAATATGAGACAACAAAAAACTTGTGTTAAAATGAATTTCTTGTAAACAATAAATTGAAGCGAAAAAATCTTCCATTAAACGAATTATTCAAATTATCACTTAGAAACTTCAGCCACCCAGTTAGCTTAAAAAATAAGTTACTGCGTATCTGCTGTGACTTTAAAAATCAAGCTGATAACATTGCATTAATAAAATATAGAAATTTTATTTTCATTATTCCATTTGTCTAAATTTCAGATAGCAGTTACTTGAAATAAAATACATTTTGCATAAAGTAATCAATAGATGCGGTTTTATAATAATATAAATAACGTTATTACTTAGAAAGTGTGCATCCATTAATTCTGTTTTCCTAAGAGCGCTTATTTATGGGAATTTGAATGCCACTTGATTTAATCCAATAATCTCTATTTAATCAGGAAATGAAGTTTGTTCTGACTGAACGGGCTTTCTTCCAGTTCCTTTTGTACTAACGCGGGTGTTCCCCAAGGCTCTATACTGGGACCTACACTGTATCTCATCTTCATCAATGATCTCCCTGATGTCATCAGTTCCCAAGTAGGCATCTATGCAGACGACACTACCGTTCACTTCTGTCTTAATTGTAAACCCGGCTTCGCTGAAAAAGTGAACCTAGCCGCTGCTCTCGAAAAGGACCCCCAATCAATGATTGACTGGGACAAGAAATGGCTTGTCAATTTGAATGCTTCCAAATCGAAACTGCTCTCATTTAACCACCATAGAGAAACGTCCCTACCCGCTATCAGCATAAATGATGCTCGTCTCCGTGAGAGTATCTGCACCGTTTCAACTGACTTAAAGTGGAACAACTACATTGAATCAACAGCTGCATCTACTGCAAGGAGAGTTTGTTCACAGAGTCGTACCAGAAGTTATTTCTTGTCAGAGTCTATCTTACACACCTACAAATCTACCATTCGTCCTTACATTGATTATTGCTGCCACATCAAATCTGGTGCCCATGTAGTTCATCTCGAGCATCCCTCTGTTTTTTCTACAAATATTTTCATGGCTACTGTTATGAGGAGTTTTTTCCCCTCGTTCCCCGACTACATGAATTTAAACTAGATTGGCATCTAGATCCCACACTTTTACTGTTGAAACAATTAAATGTAACCGCCACTTCTACTCCAACAGTTTCTTTCCTCGCACTTCCCGTTATTGGAACTCCTTTCCTCTCACTTGTTTCCCTGAGAACTACAATCTTCATAAATTGAAATGCGACGTCAATCGTTACCTTGTGTTACCTTGATCCCTGTCCTTTTTTGCTTTTCACAATTCCCTATACCCACTCTTTTCTCTCACTTTCACACTCTGTAAGGCCCTGTTCGCTAGTGGCACTCCTACCTTGCTTAAAATTATATATATATATATATATATATATATATATTAGTATATTTATAATATATATATATGTATATATATATATATATATATATATATATATATATATTAGTATATTTATAATATATATATATATATATGTATATATATATATATATTAGTATATTTATAATATATATATATATGTATATATATATTATGCTAATATATATATATATATATATATTATGCTAATATATATATTACTATATTCATAATATATTAATATATATATATATATATATATATATTAGTATATTTATAATATATATATATATATATATATATATATATATATATATATATATATATATATATATATATGTGTGTGAAAAATTTCTCAGAGTTAATCTGTAGAAAAAGTGACAATATTTATAAATGTAAAAGACAATAGGAAAACTGTAATATTTGCCGACGCGTTTCGTCCGATATGAACTTTTTCAAGGCGAAACGAAATGAATTTATTAAACAAACCTAAAAACATTGAACTTACAATAAACTTCACTTTTGTAACTCAAGCCAACTACACTCTTTCGTTCCTGGACATCATATTACATAGAAATAATAACGAACTCAATTTCGACGTTTATAGAAAAGCTACAAACAAAAATGATCTGATCAGTTTCTACTCAAACCACTCTTCTAAAATTAAACCTGGAATTATTTTAAGTTTATATCTAAGAGCATTAGGAATCTTCAGTTCCCGATATTTACTTAAAGAAGAAACATACATAGAAAACACATTCAAAAACCTATAATACCCATATCATTTAATCCACAACGCAAGAAGAAAGGCATACAAAATATACATTCAAAACAAAAATAATAACATAATCCGCAATAATAAATGACATAAAAACAGTTGCATAATACTACCGACTAATTCTGTCAAGTCCACTATCCAGAATAACCTATCCCATCTAAATAATCTTGAAATAGTCACAAACACTTCCAAAAGCATTATGGATATACTCAGATCCTCAAACACTAATAGCAATAATATTTCTGAAGCAGACATTTATAAAATGAATTGCCAAAACTGTTCCTCCCAATATTCGAATATATTGGAAACAAGTAGAAATTTAAAAAAAAACGCATTTATGAGCACAAAAGAGACCTTACAAAGAACAACTTAGCTAATGCACTAGTCATACATAGAAATAAATTCAACCACAATTTTGATTTTAAAAATGCTACAGTGATAAAAAAAAAGAAAATAACTCACTCAGAAGGAAAATCCTCGAGAGTGCCGCCATTGAAATATTAATCTACGCCCAGGCCTTTTCCTATTTCACCTTTCTTAACAGAATTACTACTCTCCCAAACAAACGTACAGAACAGTATCAAGAAATCAAAAGAAAATGGTTGAATCCGTCGACACAGCAATAAAAACAATATCTCCACACGTGACAGTAATTGACATAATTTCAGTTAACAGTATGAAAATAGCGCTCTCAAAATTCTACCAGTTGCTAAGGAGATTTTTTTATTTTTATTATTAGTTACTTTGTTTAATAAATTCATTTCGTTTCGCCTTGAAAAAATCCACATCGGACAAAACGTGTCGGCAACTATTACAGTTTTCCTATTGTCTTTTATATATATATATATATATATATATATATATATATATATATATATATATATTTGTTATTGTTTTTATTACCATGTTGAATCTGAGGCTCAGTGTGAAAATAAATGGAGGCATAATGTCGCCATCACTAGTTATCATTTCAAACATCATAATGTTGACTGAATATATCATCCAACTCTTTCCGAATCCTCTCCACTGTCCACAGATTGACACACAAACACTCAGAAATGGTGTTTTTTTTTTCTCGCAGGCGGTGACCAACTTTCCCTACTATATTGTGTAGTCGAAAAAATAAAAAATAAACAACGTGCATGCGCGAAAATTTACCATATATATATATATATATATATATATATATATATATATATATATATATATATATATATATATGCCAAGTGCAAGCACGAAATGTATTATTTCATTCGAGTTTTATTTTCCTCCCGCCTCAGTAATAACTTAATCCCGCATCTTTCTGTGTATCAACCCAATGTACAACAGGAGAAAAACAGAGAAACTCGGATTGTCCCAGTGGACGAAAAAATTAATAACATTTTTGTTAAACCAAAGCTCACGTTTAAATCTCTGGTTTGTCTTAATTTGTAGTTAATTTTTAGGACAAAATTGAACCCACGTCTCCTTTTATATGCAAGAATCGTTTACATCCTGATCTCGTACCAAAATGAAAAAAAAAAAACAACAAACAAATGTAATGTACAGGTATGGAATCTGAAGACCGAATCAGTTGAAACGTGATGACAAAAGCAAACAGATATTCGAACAAATGTCAGAAGAATGACAAATTCGAAGTGGCAATCAGAACAGCTGTACTGGGTAACCACATCAGAGACATTTGTCTCTAGTGTATTGGTTAGTACAACAATACGCATTACTTACATGTATACATATAATTATATTATTTCAGTAGTCATCCTACACATACGTACTTTGATGTGCATAAAAATATAAGTAGTTGCTGGTTACATACAGTTATAGAAAAGTTATAGCTAATTTGGAAGTACTCTCGAATTTGTAAATGGATGTATTATTTGCGAATAAAATATATTTAAACAGATTTGTCTTACATAGATGCATATTGGTAATGAGAGAATGATATTAAAACACTTAAATATCGAAAAATACCAACGATATGTTCATCGATGCATTGCCGTCTGGATTTATTTGCATTTCCTAAAGAGAGAATATGACAATATCGTTTTTTCTTTCTTTTTTTTTTGATTATCGAATTATTTCTTGATATTCAGAAATTTTCTTATTACCTATTCTTTCCAGACTCTTTTATATGTTGTATATTTAGTACAGATTGACTTAATCAACTTCTAAGGGTTTTCTATGATGAGGATCCGCTGAAGCGAATCTATTATTCCAGGTAACTAAATTTTTTAGGCCTGAAACTTTGGTAAATTCAGTATTCAAAAAGGATTTGATGTTTTGCTCAACACGTAAGTACCAAATGGGGAAAAAAGATAAGCAAAATATATAATGAGTAATAAAGTTAAATACTGACAGAAAACGTTTTTTAGAAGCAAATGCTTCAACATCATCGAATGTCCACGATACATTAAAAATATATACACCAGAAAAGCCTTTGTGTGAATAGTGTATATTTAATTAGGAAATAACGAATTAAATATTTCACGAAATACACAGTGAATTTAATTTTGATGTAGTAATTTTATATAAAACTTTGAATAAACATCAGTTTCAAATTCGAAATCACATTACTTAAGAGGATTTAAAAAAAAAAGAAGTTTTTTACTGCCTAATATTTTTATCCCAAAATACGCGAATCGCTTCCTAATGTTTACAATACTGTCTAAATTTAAATTTCCAGATTAATTATTTAGAGCTTTCAATCAAGTTTTATCTTCGTTAATGACATTTTGCGGCACGTCTTATATGACAAAATGCCAAGGTGTCTCAACAAAAATAAAAACAATTAAGTTATTTTACAGCACTGAGAAAATTAGTCTTAGTACAGTTGTAGAATTTCAGCTTTATCCAAACATTGCTTCTGTTTTTTTTTATTATGTGATTTAGTACAAATATCGCCATCACAAACTTTTTCAGTGACTGATGCGTGCATACACTTTGCATTCGGATGTTTTTATGCTAATTAAAAACTGTACAATTTCCTCCGCTATTTACTTTAATTCAAAGGGTCAAAATATGCGTTAAGATCTTATATATTATAATCTATAACTGATCTTTCATCTTGAATATAACATTTGAAAATTTTTTCAGGAAAGCGAAATCCGAAGGTAAATGAAGCATTCAAGTTATTTTTGTTTCGCTTTTGTATATAATAGTATCATATATGGGCACAGGAGAAAAAAGTATTGGTTCTTCTGGTAAATGGATTCCTAAATTATTCAAGTGTTAGAGAAATTGTTTCAGTTTCTTCGTTCTTAATATGAACGAAGAAACTAAAACCATTTCTTATGAAATTTCTAATGACAGTGGCATTGTTTTCAGAGAAAATACATACATACATACATACACACACACACACACACACACACACATATATATATATATATATATATATATATATATATATATATATATATATAAACTTCCAAAGGTTTAATTTAATTTTTCTATATACGATTTTAAGTTATATATCATTATAGTCTGAAAATATAAGACTTCAGAATGATATCAATTATATATTGAGTTAGAGAAGTAACAGATAGATATCGCGCAATAATCTATTAATATTCAAATCTTAATAATTCTAGCCGAATGTTTACGTATCCAAACACGAGAGTCTTGTAATGAAAATACATTATATTTTGGGTGTTATTATTGAAAGACTAATCTATTCACCAACAAAATATTAACAGCATTTTCTTGCGACATTATACTTTGAGTTAAGAAAAACAATTTTGTTTTGTATGTTACTACTACTTTCAGATAATTATTTATTGTCAGCTTTTATAAAATCTATAAATCTTGTTAAATTTGTTAATTTTGAATATCAAACTATAATAAATTTCAGAATATTGCTATGGTTGTTGACGTTATTAAGTAAAATTGTAAAGTAAGATTGCTGCGGTATTAAGTAAGATTTTAAAAATTGCTCTCTTGAGTGGCATAAATATAACTGCTTAAAATCTATATAATTACTCAGCATACTATATTCTTTTAATGTTAAAAAAACAACAACATACGAGTCGTAACTCCATCAGATAATCCTTATCTATCCCCCATATCCACGTAATTTTCACTTTCTACTTTATCCTCTTACACACCTCATTCAGTAACCCTCTGCCTTGAATCGCTCTTGGGTCTTGAGTGAAATTTAGTATATATCTTATATAAGCATATTCGATCCTTAGGTAGGTACACTTGTCAGGTATAAAATTAGAATTCCTTACTCATGAAATATAGAAAAAATCGCAGTATGAAAGACATTAAAACCAAATTTACTGAATTATTGAAGATTTTAACATTTAATTTCTCATTATTTATCGACTTATCTATCGACTTAAGAAAGCAGATGAAATCTTTTCCTTTCATTTTCGGGCAGTTTGAATGATAGGAAATGGCTGCTACTTTCATTGGCACTTACTTCTAATAACTTACTTTAATACACAACTGTATAGTAAAATATTACAAAAATGAACTTGACTTTCTGATTAGTGATATGCTAAGAAATCCAAATGCAAAATTATTTCCATTCACATGACAATGGAGAAGGACAATAAACAGTAAGTTCGTGAAGAACATTTGACTGTTACGGTTTGTATTTGACAAATCCCAATTTAAAAAAACTTTTAGTTTTCCCTCAACACTATGACGGTATATGGATAGAAAAAACATGCAATAATTTAAAAAATGATCCTAAACAGAATAACAAGCCAGATATCTGTCTGGATTTATTCAACTAAAGATGAAATATTTTTTTAAGTAGAAAGAAAACAATAAAATGGTATATTTTCCTTTTGTTTCTTTTCAAAAATCCTTTCGAGGTGTTCGAGTACGTTTTCAAAACTTAAAAGAGTCGGATACACGTCATTTTTCTTAATATGTGATTCATTCATAAATTTCTTAATGAAAAATCCATGATTCGTTGGAATAAATATCATATCCATCATCGCACGGCATTAGAAAAACCTGATTTCAGAATCTTTTCATGTTTTTCTATTGTCGTCATGTGTTTAAAATGATATACATCTTAATGTTATTTCTTCAGGTTTGCGAGGAGACTGAAATGCCTGGGTTTTGCTGACATTTTGCTAAATAAAAGACATTCTTGTATTAATCAACGAACGATTTCCTCCTAGACCTGTTTTTACTAAAATCTACGATCTCCTTTCTTTATAATGTATTGAATTATTAGAATTTTATGGGAAAAAAAACACCGCAGAAGAATTAATACTTTTCTCGTTTTTTTTTTCAGTCAATTTTATTAGCATTTATTGAGCTTAACTTGTACAGATTAACCCCTATTAGAATATTCTATTTGTTGAAGAAAGCTGACATTTTTATTTCAGTTATTATTTGGATATGTCCCACATCGTTTTCAGATGTTGCTATTTCTTTATTCCTTTAATCAGCAAAAAAGCATGCATAATTCAATAAAAGATATAAAGAATACGATTCGTATATAATTCGTAATCATCACTTATTAACTCATTTGAAATCAACTGCACTGATGCGCAGGTCCGGGCATATTATCAATTAACAAGCTTGCCATCATAAAACAGATATCTTGAATGCGCTCTACATAATTGTAAATAGCTTTTGGCAGAACTTCTTAATGCTTTGCTTCATATTCTTTTTAGCTTTGCTTAGATATATAGTCAGAGTTTCAAAAGCTTTTGTTCGTTCAATTTCCTTAGCAAAATTAAACAATTAAAATTAATCTCCCCTATAATTTGCTTGCAACATTTCCTGATATCGCCTCACATCCCCTTTTCTACCGGAGACACGTGACCTCACATACCGAGAGAATAATTTTCCCTGGCGGAAGTACTGTCATCAATACAACCGAAGTGATGTGTGCATATATTAATATAACAATAGAATATCGTTTCAGTAATTGTTTTTTCGAATTATAGCCATCTAAGAATAATTTTGCACGCAATGTTGCGTTACTACGCAACTACTTTAGCTAAATCGAATTGCTGTTGTGTCGAATCGAACACTTTTTCACTTATGGTAATATCAAACAGTGTTGAATCTTCATAAGCTGACTTCTAAGGTTACATGTATAAGAGGGAAAAGGGCATCACAACAGAACGTGCTCATATTTTCCGTATATATTTCAAGCTTATATGTAGATGTATATCAATCCACGTCTGTCGGAAGCCAGTCTCTTTCTCTCGGTTCTTTTGCTCAAATCAACTTAATTTAGACTCACACTGATTAGAGGTAACGTCGAGAAAATAGTCCTCAACACGATCTGGATAATTTCCAGCAGAGGTTGTGTTTTGAAATTCTAAGCTGTTATAGTGGACTGTAAATATAACATTAGAAGAATATAGTATGCTGAGTAATGATAGAGATTTTAAGCAATCGTTTTCTTTAATTCTAAAACAAACAAAAATGAAATATTATTGATAATTTTGCTCCTTCTAGTCACAACAATTACCGCATTATTGCTTTTGGGAATATCAAGTTTCGTGTTGATGACTACATCAAAGATATGTGAAACATTGGCGTCCCATCTTTATTTATTTATTTATTTATTTATTTATTAAACAATGTGTAATACCTCTATCGGCCTACGCATTTGAGAAATCTAAGTAAAGAAACACCTGCCCTCCTTTTTAGGGGAAACTATTGTTAGGTCACGAAGGATTTCACAGTAAACAAGGCTCTTTTGACACTATTTAAGGAAAAACGTCCCTTCACAGGGATCATAAAACAATTAAGGTTGGTCCAAGCCTTCGCGCAGAACTCTTCATTGCCAATTCAAGAAAGAAATTCGGATTACTAACACGAAAAGAGATTTTGAAGGTACTCCCATTTGTTTGAGATAGGAATATTCTTCAGCGAAATGCCGAAATCGATTTTGTCCATGTTTTTATTTCGGATTGTTTGCAACAGTATTCAACATTAATAGGAGCGGAATATCCGAATGCAATAATTATTTATTATATTTTTTTCATATAAACAAAAACAATTTACTCAGAAGAAATATGCAACTTCGTTTTGGTGCATTTAGTTTCACCTCGACTGGTGAGAACCAAAATGTTTATGGACAATTTTGTTTGTAAGCAGGCCACACGTGGAATATCACTTCCTTTTTTCTATTTGTTTGAAAAAAGGTACCTTTTAAGAGGGGACATATAAGGATAAAGAAAAAAAATAGGAGACAGAGTGAAACAATAGTGTTTGTTAATATCAATTTGGTGAAGGATTGTTGAGGTGTTAAATTTATGGCAACAACGGACCTTTGGTAAGCTGTCCGCTGTTGCCATAACTTAAACTCTTATCCAGAATCAGTCTCGAATAAAGACGACAATACTGAAAAAAGAAAAAAAAAGCCAGAACGAAAACTTACTTATTCAGTAAAGTGCTCAAAGCCTAGATTGCCTAGACTGAGCAAAAACGCTTAAATCATATTAAAAGACGGCTCATAAGAGCACACTCGGCAGAATGTGATAAGGGCTGTTAATTAATTTATGCAGTTAGAGTTTTAATAAATATTAGTAACACGAAAATATATATTTTTCTATTTTCTATGTGTAATTCAACCATCTTATGATGTGGTGAGGAAATTATTAATATAAATAACATTGATGCTTCTAACGGCACATAAATACAATGTATATATTCTAGATTTTCTCAGATTTCTATTTAATGCCAAGTACATATACAAATGAGGTCATTTAAAAGGAAATGTTTTCGCAACACTAAGAAAGTTTTGTGTCCAGTGGGAAAGATAAATATTCCATGCATGCTACAAAAATAAGTTTATTGAATTATTTGCTTGCACATATAATACGCATTTGCCTCCAAATTACAATCTTTTAAAAACTTGAGCACTATATGAATAAGTGAAGTGATTGTGAATGGTCTACTTTTTGGTCTTGTTATTCAGACATCATTCCTAAGTGGGTGTAATTTAAAAAAAAAACAAAAAACAATCTGTTACATTCTATGTTTATTTTTCACTACAAAGTTTCCATAAATACAACAGAAAAAGCGCAGAAAGAAAAGAGAGAGAGAGAGAGAGAGAGAAAAAAAAAACAGCTGAAAAAGGAAAAGGGCGAAAAAGAAAAAAAAGAAGAAGCAGCGTTTTTCCCACAACCTTAAAACGAAAAAGAAAAATTAAAAGTGAAAAAGAATAAGGTGAAAAAGAAAAGGTAACGAAGTAAGCAGTGCTGTCCATAAAGCCTTTAAACGTCATATTATTATTAATAGCAAAACAATATTCTAATTCATCCGCAAAGATCAATTAGATAGATATCTACATCTTAAATAAATCAATACTTTATGTAATATCAGACTATATAATATTGTGCATATCAAACTGCTAAGTATACTGTTTTCTAATAATATAACTCATCACTGTGCTGTATTTCAGCTATATTCTTGTTTATTGATAACAGTTGTATTAAACATGGTTTTAATATTATAGATTGCTCAATTCAAACATATACTATGATTTAAATAAAATATTCATATGAACCAAAAAACGAAAACTATTTTCAATATATATATATATATATATATATATATATATATATATATATATATATATATATATATATATATATATAATTCACTTATGGCTATTTAATTAGCTGCTTCAAGAAGATTTTCCAATAAAATTGAATTCAAAATATTCTTTTAGATTTGTGATTTTAAGGAATTTTTAATATACCTATGGAAACATATCTGAAAAGTGCATTAATTCTTCAGTTCTTAATTACTTAATTACTGGTTCAGGAAGTGAGAAGTGAATTAGCATCATTATATATACATATATTTGAATTTTCATATTTCTTTTATTTGTCTAAGAAATGTTAGTAATTATTTGCAGAAAATTCGGCATTTTGAAAGTAAAAGAAGCTGCTTTTAATATAAAATTGGTTTATCTTACTCTTTAATCTTTCAGTATTATCATATTTTTTAAAGTCTCCATATTACTTTTTAACACACACACGCTTGTTGAATGAATGTTCATTTTTATGCGATATTGCTAAATTAGCAGAAGAAAAAAGATCAATCTACTGTAAAACCTTAAATATGCCATGGGTTTCAGAGATATTTACTTAATATCTCACTCAGTGATAGTAACATTGCTATGATATTTATGTAACAATTAGACTTCATACCTATGTACATTTGCGTCTATGTATATATTTACACACGTGTTTGTGTGAATGTTGAGTATAGACAAAGTGTGGATTTGTTGGCAAACTTTTCAATACAGTAAGATTTATATATCGTGACTGATATTTAAAATTTCACTAAATTAACAAAACAAAAAAAAGGTACCAAAAGTCAAAAAATGTGCAATGTCATACTTCATAAATCAAGAACGATCTGTGCGAAAATTCTCCTTGAAATTTATACCTCATTGTCGTTTCAATAAGCAGTTATACGGATAACCTGCACTTCTTATTCTCTAAGAAAAGCGTCTTATTTTTCGATTCAGAACGGTGCAATAAAAACATGAATAGCCAAGGCTGCCAAAAACAATTATATTTATTTCAGAGCAGGTCAGAATAGAGAAGCTACCACTAAGCAATGGTTTCAAGTGTCTGACGCCAACAAGACAACTAAATTACTATTTCATAAAACCACTCTCGCATTAACAACCTCTTTATTTTGGATATCTACCACGCATCTCCATATATTAAACCGTCACTGGAACACAGACATTAATATTATACTTACTGCATATAATTTTCTCTAAGTTAAATTAAGGCTTTTCGGTTACAGTACAATGTTGAAAGAATATTTTACACTTATTGTCCTGTGCAAATCATTCTTTACTTTATGTAGAGTAAAACAGTCATTCTGAAACCAGATATCCTAAGAACGTGTATTATATAATAAACTGAACTAAACCTAGCTGTACAAAATTTCATCCATGTGTCACTTAGTAAAACTAAGAATCTTTTTTGCTAATTCAGCCCAAATAATATAAAATTACTAATCGCAAATATTAATTGAGCTAAAGAAATTATAAGTTTTACATCAAAATTTGTTTCGCTTGCTTAGAAAAAACTCCAACCTTCAAATAAAAAATTACCTAAAATCACGGAGTTTTCCACATTTCTTAAGTGCGGATGATCGCGGTACATACAAGGAAATTTTTACAATTTTAAAAAAGAAAAATATTTTTTTGGCTTGTTTATCGTTGTGAGAGGGAATGTAGACCCCGAAATTTGAAATCGCCAATATTCGAGGGATTGCAAGGGACAACCCAACCGGAGTGCAATGGAAGTGCCTCGCTCTGGGAGAATTTGGTGTGAATTTTAGTAAATATAAACTATTTTATTTTGGGGTGAATTAACAGAAAATATCCAATACTAATTTTAGCAAGTTTAATTTCCTCTCATTTGTAAAATATTTTGTGTTTAAAACAGTGACACTAGACAGAAAAATAGCTGAACATATACGACATATTTGATTAAAAAAAAATCTTCCTGAAGACAAATATGAAAATTTTGCTAATTCGATCAGGATTTATTAACTAAATGACATTTCCACTTCGTGACAAAAGAAAAAAAAAGTTACATTGATTAAATAAATTACTTTTCATCGCATTTTCAATTTAATTTTATGTTTCCGATTTCTCGTTTTGTTCTTTTTCTGTATAATCCATTTCTAAATATATATTATTACATCTTTGCAGAGAAATATTTCATTAGACGTTTGTTATAGTTTTTTCTAGGTTTACTGTTTTTAGAATAGTTTTTCAGCATAACAGAATATACGAAACATATTCCTAACATACTTCCGCCTTTTCAACTCGTACTTGAAGAAACTTAGGCTGGCAGATTGAAATATATATATGTATGTATGTGTATGTGTTGACTAAATATTTAGTGTTCATAAAAGAATCCAAATATTAAATTAAACTTAGATCACCGTGGAGAAATCCATTTTCTATAATGTGTAAGGCCTTAGCAAACACTGTCGAATGACCTTTTCAACGTTTATTTATGTTTCATTTATCAAAAAGTCCGTTATTTACGAAAGGGGATTTTCATAAATAGAGAAAAATCTTAGCTCTGAAATTTACATGGTTGTTGGTCAGTTATAAAGGAATATACCGCTTTTCGGAAGACCTTCGAATAGATTTAGTCTCAATCTCAGCCAAGTAAAAATTATTTCTCTAGTATTTGTTTATTCCTCGTGTATGAAAATACAGGGTACGACACAGAAATACCTCAGACACATACCTCCTACAAAATGGTAAAATATTAGCTGGATGATGACACTATTGGCCCTAATATCTTATTATGTGCGAGGTATTTCTGCCGCACCCTGTATAAGAATAGATAAATATACAATTCCGATGTCAGGTGATGAAATGATTTTCCTTGGAATTAAGTCCATGCAAAATGCTGATGGAGAGCGATGAATTAATCCATATAGACTATAACTTTGTCTTTTGTAGTTTTCTCCTTTTTACAAAGTGCAAAGCAACCATTTTCATAATAAAACAAGTTCAGACATCTAATGATAAACAAATACTTTTAATATTCTCAGAAATAGCAAATCGAAATTCTAAAGGTATTACTGATATTCCTGAACCAAGATGAACGGGTTTATAACGTTAGCTTCCTGCATGTATCAGTTCATTCGCTTGAATCAATTGATATAATCATTATCAAACGCCATGCCGTTAAAGTGGGACTTTATTCAATACTGACTTACGATAATATAACAACATTCAGAATCCCGTGATGGTGTTTTCAGGCCATAGGGAATACGTTTTATTGTTATTACAAAAGTAAACTTGTTGATAACTCCGAGAATGTATTGCCAATCGGAACCAACAAAGCAGATGTCAAGTAATAGATTTTAATGAAATAATGAATATGTGGCTATTCAGAGATAACATTTCTGCCCTTTCTCGCATATTATGATAGTAGTCTGGTATAAACTTTGAACAAATTGACTAGGTTTATACAATGGACGGGCAAATAACAAAAACAAAAGAAATCTGTAGCATAAATAAAAGTTAAAAGAAGAAAAATTGATTTCAGAGATACACACATGAGACATGATACTGGAATGAGTGGCAAGTTTTAAGCATAAAATAAACATAAGTGGGACATGCAGATGAACATCAGAATGCATAGATACTGTAAAATGATATATATGCTAATTATTTATTTCATCTAAATATGGTTGTGAAGATAAAATGACTGGCTACTCGATTTATGACTACAGCATTGATAAAATACAACAATATCTGATCTGTCGGCTCGGCTTCAGTTACTTTCTCAGCAAGGTTGCCTCTGTATCTTTTCTATAAATACTGTCATGGTAATTGTTCGGGTGAGATCTCCACTAGGCTTTTTGAGTTTAAGCTCAGTACTAGACTGGCGTCAAGATCTCATCAATTTACCGTTGAGCTGGCTAAATGTAGCCGTAAGTTCTATACTACGAGTTTCTTTTCTCGTACTTCTCGCATGTAGAACTCTCTTCCGACTCTATGCTTTCCAGCCAACTTTAATCTGCAAAAATTTCAATCCAATTTCAATCGCTATCTACTGTCCTCCCGATTACTCTGTTCTATTCCCGCTCATTTTTAATGTTTTTATTCCTGATTCTTTCACTATTTTGCAACAGGTATTTATAAACAAAATTAAAAATGTTGTTACTTTTACAATTTTTCTTAAATTTAAGAAACGCTCATGAATATTCATCAGGCTAACTGAAAAGTCTAAGTAAATTATGGAGGATGCCAAGCGCCGTAATTTAATGTCTAATAAATGAAAGTAATTAAAGGACGATTTTTTGAATATAATGTAATTAATATTCATATTATTTAAGTTTTGGATTAATTTATGTATTATATATTTTAAACAATAGAAGGTTATGAGTTAAAATGTTTTCTTTTATTTTATTAACAGTTTTATGCTTATATGTGTTGATTTGAGAAAGGAGTAATTCTTTCTGGAACGGCAATATTTGAAAAAGGCCAGGACAAGATTAATATTTTCAATCAGGTATATATAAAATAAACTGTAAACAACTGCCTATCACAATACATTGAAGGTATCTTGAAGAAATTAAAAAAGAAAGTGTCTATGAACGCAAAAGAGACTTTATACACAACAATACATTAAATGCATTAGTCATACATAGAAATAAATTCAAAGCTTTCATCTAAAGAATGCCACACTTATTAAAAGAGAATTAACTTGCTTAGAAGGAAAATTTCCGAGAGTGCTGCTATCAAATCTTATCAAAAGATATATTTGCGACACGGATTCTTTTCAAATATCTCCGTTCCTGAAATAATTACTTCTTTCCCAAGCCAACATACATAACTATAAAGATATTTAAGAAAAATGGTTATATTCATGAACGCAATTTATTTAAAATATATACATATATGTATATTTATACTTAAATTAATCCGAAACTAAAATATAAATTACATTATAAAACGTTCAACGACATTTACTCACTTGTTTATTAAAGATTACATTATGTCACTTAACCTCTTCCATAATTTACCAAGATTTTCACTTAGCTTAATGAATATTTATGAGCAGTTCTTAAAACTAAAAATTTTTAAAAGCTAAGATTTTTACTTATTGTTTATTAATAGTTGATACAAAATAAAATCCTAACATTTGCCTTGATAAAGTCCACCAGAAGACGAAACGTGTCTTCTAAAATAAGTTTTTTTTATTATTTAAAAGTATATATATATATATATATATATATATATATATATATATATATATATATATATATATATATATATACTTTCGTCATTAACTAAACACACATAGTGTCTGTCTTGCATATATATCTATACGAGAGGGAGAGAAAGAGAGAGACAGAGAGAGAGATTTTATTTTGAAATGTGGATAGCTCAGTCATATGCCTAATATTTGTTCTGGCAGAAACGCATGTTACTTCTAGACATTTTAAATTCAACAATGCATTTCGGGATACACTTTGCTTATTTCATGCATCATAAATCTTCCTAACACATTTTATTATCAAGTGAAAAAGTTTAGATTTGTATCGAAAAGGTAAACTCCATAGCACAAAACTTTCGCTGAACGCTGCTGCAAGTCATCCGTTTAATAGGGCAGTCGTATTTTATAAATTTTAGGATCTGATAAATCTTCTGCTCCTATTAATTAAAACAAAATGATTTGTTTTTTCTATGAATATAACAAACTCATTTTCTAGCGATGTACGTATATAGACAGTCATACATTGTGGTCTACTCGATGAAAATGTAAAAAAATATTTTATGAGTAAATATCGCTTGTTCCCTAGAATTACATGGAAAATTGTGGGTTTTGAGGAAAAAAATGTGCCTACAAGAAGATAAATTTATTGAGCGGCGGCTTGTTTATTAGTATGATTTACATTTATCTTACTGATTGAAGAGGTTGCTAAACCAGTATAAAACCAGAGGCGCGTCCTTCTACGTTATGCGTGTAAAGGTAAAGCCAGAATGCTGCATACGATTTTGGAGCCTATCTGTAGAATTTCACTAAATTTTCTCGGTGATTGCCGTCGCTTATTGATGATATTCTTTTATCTCTCTATGTCTGTATCTATCTATCTATCTATCTATCTATCTATCTATCTATCTAAGAGCTTAAAACGATTGGAAATTGTGGAGAGCCATCATCGCCTACATTCTGAAAGTATATGACACACAGAAGAAAAATATATCAAAACTGTAATAGAAATTTAAATTACAGTACCATTTCATGAAGTAAACAAACACCTGGACCCTATGAAGTAAACACGTGACGCCCATACAAAATAGAGAGACGAAAAAATAGTGTCATACAGAGGGATTGGAGGCAAGTCATTTTAGATAAAGGCAGTTATTTGTAAGGGGGGCTAAATCAGGTTTTATGATTTAACGATCCGTTGAGGACACATTCGCCCGTCTACCGCAAATCACTGTTTGAAATGAAAATCTTTATTTTTAAAATTTTAGTTTGCTAATTTGTTTTTATTTCATACGTTTATTTCATTTTATAATTTGTATAATTTGTCAGTTCCGTAAAATTTAGCTTTCATCACACGGTTGCGATCGACTTTAATTTAATGTGCGTTTTCATTTTCTTTTTAAACAAACAATTTTAAATAATTTTTTTTAATAATTCGTAAAATGTATTTTAAATAAAATTTAGATTATCTTAAAATAAAACTCAAATTATACTCATATCGTTAATTCACGGCTGTACTGAATTTTCTGGGTAATATGTCCATAAGATGAGTGTGTATGTATGTCCGGATTTAAGTTGATTACTGAAGCTATGCGTCATACTACCTTTCAGTATGTTTAAAAGATAATATGTTACATTTCTTATAGGTCTCTGTGAATCCTCATGAGTTGTCAAATACAGAGTGCTGCATTAACACCTTTATTAGAAAAAAAAAACACGCAATTTAAAAGGATTCTACTAATTGATATATAAATGCATACATATATGACTGTCGACTCGTTAAACTAGTATAGACACCGCTGACAAAAATTATATCAATGTTCTTAAAGAAGTAATTATTTCAGGAACGGAGATATTTGAAAAGAATCCGTGTCGCAAATATATCTTTTGATAAGATTTGATAGCAGCACTCTCGGGAATTTCCCTTCTAAGCAAGTTAATTCTCTTTTAATAACAATACCTCTTGAAACCAGCAGTTGACTTGAAATGCTTATTGAAGGCGTAACAAACGAATGGACTCTTTTACAAATTTTGTTAAGTTTTCTCGGGGTTTTTCTTGTGACAGGTAAGAACAGCGGAGTAACACTCCGCATACTAAGTTATTTCCAGCGTAAATGTAAACGTGTAATCGAAGGAGCTAAGTCTTTGTTTGCTGATAGAATGAGGCACTGTATAGACCCTAAAAACTTTGGCTCTTGTGACTACTGTCGGCTCTGTAATAGTGTAATAAATAAGAGTATTTTATTCCTCCTCTCTCCACTCAATTTGTGGTGTCAACATTTGCTGATAACGCAGATTGTTCTGCCCGTAAATTCTCTTCAAACTCTCTAATCTGGAGTATCCTTGTCCTGACGTTTTACTTAGAACTGAATCCTTTTTGAGTGATATGCATTTAACTCCTTGCTTGGTTTCTGCTATCAGCAATATTATTGGTCCTGACCTGGCGCCTGGGCTTCAGTCACTTTGCCACCGTCGTAAGGTAGCTTCCCTGTACCTTTTTCTATAAATACTTTCATGTTAATTGTTCGGGTGAACTCTTCGCTACGTTTCCTAGATTTTATTAATTTAAGCGCGTAATGTCTCCCAATATAACTCTGGTCATGGCTAATGAGGGATGTATTGGATAAACATACTCTTCCGCATTTATCACATTTATCTAAATTGATGGATTATTCCACATCTAAAGTCTTTCACAAATAAACGAATAAAAAAAAAATGAACACCACACACACACACACACACACACACATATATATATATATATATATATATATATATATATATATATATATATATATATATATATATATATATATATATATATATATAAAACAGGTAACAAATCTGTTGGTAAGTAATCCACGGATATCCTATTAATATAAAATATTAAAACTGATCCATAAAACAGAGCTCAATATAATTTAATTGGCCAATTCTTATTCCCTCTCATTTTATTCTTTCTTGTTTCTGTTTTCCTTCTTTCCTTCCTTTGCCTTTCAAATTTCCTGTGAAGAAACGTTTTATTCACTTTAGTAAATATATTTCCATTGATAAGTACAGGGAAAAACTACATTCCCATGGACAAAATGATCATCTGTATGAGGTAATTCGTTTGGATTTTCATTAACTGTAATTCACACACACACACACACACACACACACACATATATATATATATATATATATATATATAAAGATGAACGTCTCTGTGTATGTTTGTGTGAGTGCCTGTACAACTATAGGGAAAAATACTTTACCAATCTTCATTAAATTTGGAACATAGATAGCACGCAAAAAATGGCGTGGAATGAGCTATGTTTGATTTATTTTTGAGGGGAGCAAAGCGGGCAAAACATCCTGATATTAATGTACCCAGTGGATTCAAAAACCACTGGATAGATATTTATGAAATTTGGGACATATACTTTCCGGCATGAGAATGGATGTAATATGCTATTATTTTGATCAAATAAGGTCCCTGGTCGTGGGGGCACACCCCACCTCGAATTTTTCCGTTCGATTTAAATGAAATTTAAACTTAGGTAAATGTCATGAAATGATGCTGATTCCCAAAATATGAGCCAATTTCAATAATTTCAAGACACCTTATTGGGGTCTAAACCATCCTCCCAGCCTATATTGAAAATTTTCGCAGCTCATAACTTTAAACCTCTATTGTAACTGGGGTTTTTTTACCATAGGGCTATATCTGTTAGTTATTTTGATATATCTTGAAGCCAACTTCCAACATACTTTTGTAGAGTCCGAAGTGGTGGAAGGGGGTACTTAGCCTCCTAAAATCTAAACAACACAACAATTGGATAGATTCTTATGAAATTTAAACGAGATTATATGTATGACACCTAATAACATAGACGATATTTATCTAACTTATTTAAAAAAGAGGAGGTTCCATGAATGCACAAATTCCCGACTCAAAGAAATTGTTTCCCTGGATTTAACTGAAATTTGAACCATACCATCTTTTTACATTCAAACATTTGATTGAGACCGCAAATTTAGTTTCCGATAACCTACACAATAGCTTAATCTTATATAATGATCCAATTAATATGGACCTTATAGTTTATTTTTTTCATCAATTTTTTCTCTTTAAGACTAAGGAGGTATCCCATGAGCCAATGCAATAACTACAATTTCATTAATATGCAATTTTCCAATTTATTTGAATTCTTGATAAAGTCGTTCATCCTATAATGACCAAACTTAAACAGTTCTATATATTTCAGATATCTGTTCTACCAGCTGACTATTGAAAATAATAATTATGCTACACTCTTAGTAAAATGCCTCCCAAAAAGTTCAGTTTTGGACCACCTAAGCAATTCCAGCCAGGGAAAATAGAAAGAGCAAGAGAAACTGAGCAAGAGAAGGAGAGAAGACGCAGAAAGGCTTAACAGCTTCACGAGCGTCACAGAGTCAAGAACAAGCTGATTTAAGACATAGATTAGATGCTCATCGGACTGTAGTAACAAGACAGTCTGAAAAATCAAGAAGAAGCTGACAAAAGATGTAGATTAGATGCTCAACGGCTGCAGCAGCAAGACAGTCTGAAAATCAAGAAAAAGCTGCCAGTAATCATATATTAAATGCTCAACAGACTGCAGAAGCTAAACAATCTGAAACTCTAGAAGTAAAGGAGAGCAGACTTAGAATGAATACTCGATAGAATACATCAAACAGGAAACGGGATAAATTATACAGAAAATAAACATTACTATAATGGATTATTTTTATTACTGATGTTTGTTTTAATACTTAAATAAATATGGTAATATGCATATATTTATAGTTTTCCTCAATGTTTTATTTGTGCGATGATTGCTTCATTTATAGACCAAAATATAAAGATCACAAACCAGAAGGTTTTGTGTAACCATGATGGTATTGGCCTGGAAGTAGCACCTCTGTTCTACATGAAAACTGGTAGTTCTTTCTATTGCGCTACCTGGATGAATATAGCTGTATCATCTATATGAATGTTAACAGTCATTTATTATTATATTATATTCAATATTATCTAATCAATATCTTTCAAAAATATAGTACAATTTTGGCAGCTTCTTCAAAACCAAGTCAACGACGGGTATTTCTGCTAGTATAATAATAATAATATAATAGCATAATATATATATATATATATATATATATATATATATAGAACAATATAGAACATATATAATTATGTAATAATATGATATTATAATACATATATGCATATAATATGTAACATAATACATAATAATATAATAATCTGCCTATTATCAAAATCATAGGCATAACATTTCCAAAAATATCTATCCTGAATGTAGAGAGGATACTGAAGCAGTATATAAAAACAGTTTCAATAATGGACAATGATAGACAGTGCCTCCCTTCAAACCCATTCATTACTCGACATTATCCTCTCATATTTTAGATAAATTTTCCGAGCAAACATTGATAATTTTTATAGAATTTATTCTGCACAGCGAATGGCAATGAATATAGAAGAGGATATTGCTTATTATATTTCAATAATGTCAGAAAGCTTTAATAGCCACTGTAATATTCGGCACCTAAGAATGTGGGAAATAGTATGAACTAATTAATTGTACATTGGCAACTAATATAGGTTTCCATCTCTTTTGTGCAACGGTTTTTGCCACCTGAAAGTAATTGATGAATTATCCGTCTGAGAAGGCAAACCTGACAATTGATTATGGCTGCATAGAGCTGAATGTCGGAGCCTGGAGAGAAAGGTACGACGATAATAAATAAAAGATGTCGTAAGTTACTTAAAACTGGAAAATATTTTGTACAAAGCAAATTAAATAAAACAGTTAAAACCGAAATGAGAATTGTTCAGGTAGCGGGAAATATAAATAATGGTGTTTTATACTTTTAATAAGGAAAAGACATGAGAAAAATGAGACCATGAGATGTTAGAACTATTTTTACAACTTTTCGTGAAGTCATAAGCACAGAAATATTCTGAATGTTTATTGGCCAAGTATCTAAGATTTGTAATAATTTTTAAAAATATTTTAATTTGATAGAATAAAAATATGCAGAATATCTAATTTGTTAATACTTTTATGAGGTCTCTGATAGTTTTTCCCTTTTAATATTCTGTAAATTCTTGTCTTACTTCGCTGACCAAATTGAATATTTCTCCGTCAAGTTAGAACTATATGAAGTGTTAAACTAATACGTAATGTTGCATATAAACAAAGTTAAAAACTTAATATCGTCTTTGAATTGTTTCCGTCTCCGAAATGTTTTTTTTTTAATACAAAATTAATCCACTTATGGCAAACAGATAGCAAAAAGATCCATGGAGTAAATAAAGCCAGTAGTAAAAAAAAGTTTTTAATTCTGGTGGCTTTCCATTAAGATTTGACACTTTTGTCTTCGAACTTGAAACCAGAAAATATGAACGCCTACGACGTCTTTTTACTGGTGATCATGCATTAAAGAAGTAGACATTGAGAGTAAACCGAGTAAAAATAAGAGAATCTTGATCGAAATCCTTATTATAAATCTTTTATTTCTCTCAGCAGATTTAAATTTTATGCGTTCTCCTATTGGCATATTCTATACAGGCTTTACTTTTCGTTACGGTTTTTTGCGATATTCTTTTCCCATGACGGTGAGTGAAATATTTAACATGAAACCATCAACGCATATATATGTATTGTTTTTCTTTAGATCATTCTAGCAAGCAATTATTGGTCGTATTTTTGTTTCTTTTGATATTTATTAGCTTACTTTATTTCTCAATGAACTCCATATATCCTTTCACAAATTAAAACACGTATATTTCATAAACTCAGAGAAATACAAAGTAAAAGCTTTTGATGCTTTCAATCAACACAGAGAGACACAGACAAAGTTTGGGTTATTTAAAACATTGGTGATTTTATATCAATATAACAATTAGAATACAATCCTCTGGTTCAAACTATTCCTGAATTTTTGATGTCTGGATTAAAGTGTAGGTGTTTTCTTGATCCTTGTGGTGCACTTGGGGAAGATATTACACTAACTATTCAGTTGTCGTGATTGGCTTGGCCGTTTGCAGCGTATTACGTCAGACGAGCAATTCCAGAAGAAGGAAAAGAAGTTGAATTATGAGTTTCCATTTTATATATTTGGTTGTTAAAAATATTCGTCGTTGGATGATCAGACAAAGCTTTTGGGAAAAACATGTTTTTAATGTCCAACCCTATGAAACGGAGACGGCTTTGTTGCTTTTCCCCGAACACTAACGAGTATCGTTGCTTCTTTTTCGTTTGCTGCGAGTACTAGTGTATTCCTTTAAACACTGATTATTTTTGTCTCACAATACCACACTTGCTTCCAGTAGCTTGACAGAGCACCGACTGGCGTAGAAGTACATGATCGCATATATTATAAATTTAAACAAAAAACCCAAAAAGCTTTCCAATTCTAATTTTCTAACAGATGTCTTTAGTTATTTCAATTTATTCGAGGGCATCATGCATGTCTCATTATATGGGCATGAACTGTTCTTCTAAATTGGATATGAAAAACATGAAGTATTCTTTTCTGTTGTCAGTTTCTTTGTTTAAGTTTTGCCTATCTCTCTATTTCATCAACCTTAATTCTCTCTTTTCATTTCAAATTTTATTGAGCCAATCTCTATTCTTAATATTTTCCTAACTACTCATCTGTCAATGTGTTTATATGTATGAATCTCATTCGCTGAAACTTGACAGCAAGCGTGTAAGGAAAAACATTTTGGATTTACGGTGAATTTATGCTCAACACCACGTGTCACTTATTTAACTAATCTTGTTAACCTAGTTAATAAAACTTACTCGCAGAATCCTATTTAGAACAGGTGGATGATGTTTTCACATAAAGGAGATGAACAGAAATCAAACGAACAGAAATAAAACTTCGATTTTTGTTGTGTTTGATCACGAATCTCAAATAAAACCTAAAGTCTATTGCCTGGACGTGTTTTGAGATGAATCGGTTTTGGCAGAGATCAAAATATTCTAAATCTGAATAACCAGTTTGACTTGCATTTGCAAGTTTAGGGAATCGATCAGTGAAACTCTTAGTTTGTTCTCCGAAGGACCGGGTTGAATTCCCACGGATTCATCTTAAAAATTGAATCAATCGGTCAATTTTCGCTTTCTGTTTGGACACCTTTTAGATATGTTTTTTTCGAAAAATATATTTCATGTCTTAACTCAAATAAAAAAATCTAACATTGTCAAAATGATTACCATTTTTAATTTTCATTAACTGATCTAGTGGGACCATCTTCGATTATTTACTAATATTGTCAATATGTTGAAGCTTTTAAAAGTTTTGCGAATTAAAGTGACTATGCCTGTATTCTCCTTTTTAGCATTTTCATTATAGAGTAACTATTTGCAAATGATCTTAAACAAAGAAAACATAATGTGATTGAGAAACAATGGAGTCTGTCCTTATCTGATTTTTTATTAGTCTACGTTCTGAAAATAAAACATCTTCAGAAATCACATATACATTGGAGAATTGCTTATTAATATTTTTAATCATTTCACATCGTGTAAGGCAATAAAACCACTAAGACACAAGGGGTTACTAGTATGAAATAATAAGGAAAAAGAGAAGCATTATTAAGTAAAGAGAACAATAAAAGAAGATAATGATTGACATTGCGTTAAAATTTTTGAAGATCAAATTTGGCTGTAAAATATGGGGCCGGAAGAGAGTTTCACAAGTGAGAATTGCGAAAAAAATAAATTTTTAGCATAGAACTTACGGTTGAATCTAGCCAATTTAACTGTAAATTAATGATACTTTGCTCGCCAATCTAGTACTGCGCTTAAATTCATTAAGTTTAGTTAACGGAAAGTTCATTAGAACAACTACAATTGTAAATAGTTATAGAAAAGACGCAGAGAAACTACGTTACGGTGCTGGGAAAGTAACTGAATCCGAGATGCCAGGTCAGGACTAATAAGATTGTAGATTATTCTTTGGATTTTATCAAGAATATCTAACTATATAGCAAGGGCATTAGACCATATGTGGCAGCAATATTCAAAGCAAGGACGAATGGTAGACTTATAAATATGTAAGATAGATTCTGCGGAGAAAATTGTCTAGAACGCCACAGTGAACCAACTTTTCTTTCAACAGACCCAGCAGTTGATTCAGTATAATCTTTCTATTTTCTTCTTAACGGAAAACGCTAGTTCGAGAAGGCACAATGAATCGCTCCTAGAGGTTAGCATTAGCCATGCTGATGGGAGGCTGAAAGAGTTCTCTCAGATGAGTAAAAGAGAATAGTTCCGTTTTATAGGCGTTAAAATTAAAAATCCATTCCTTTCCCAAGTTAACAAAAGATTGTAGATCATTTTTTAGATCCGTGCCAATTTGGCCTTATCAAACTGATCACACTTAGTAATAAGACATGAATAAATAGTTGTGTCATCTGCACAGATACTGAGTTGAAAACTAATGCCATCAGAAATGTCCAAAGTAGAGCCTTGGGGAAGATCTGCAATAATGTAAAAAAGATCTAGAAGAGAGACCATTCAAGAAAAATTTCATTTCGCGATTTGATAAGAAAGTCTGAATCAACTTTGAAGAAGACCAGTATGCCAAACGCTGTCGAACGCCAAACCAACAGCCCGAATTTCAACAGCTTTATCTAAAGCTTGATAGACTATTTCAGCAATAATAAAAATACATCAGAAATTGATCTTGAGGAGCGAAAGGCATATTGCTTGATTGAAAGAAGGCCTGCGTTGTGAGATACTTAACCAATTCAGAGATGATTAGGGATTCTAGTAGTTTCCCAAAAAAAGGTAAAAGGCTAAAAGACTGATAGAAGGATCAAACGGTTTAACAGAGTTCTTAAAGACTAGAACTACAGAAGAGAATTGCCAAAAAGCAAGAGGCAGGAAGGCAGGCAGGCATTTATCGCAGAGTTCAGGAGCACATGTTTTAAGGACAATTGCTAGGATACCATAAGGTGCATATGGTGCTCAGGGTTCCAAATTAGAGATGATAGCATAAATCATGGAAGAAGTTATATGAATATCACTCAACAAAGTTCTAAGTAGAAATTCAGACAAGGATACACCAAATGAGTCAAGAGTAGAGTTTGAAGAGAATTTATGGGGAAAAATCTGCTTTATCAAAAGATATTAACACCTCAAACTGAGTGAAGGGAGAAGAAATAGAATACTTACTCTTATTTAATACACGATTACAGAGCCGCTAGTAGGCAGGAGAGCCAACGTTGTTAGACGCTATACAGTGCCTCATTCTCTCAGCAAACAAATATTTATCTCCTTCAAGCACACCTTTACAATTATTACGCGCAGTCACAAATAATCGCCTGTTGTGTTCGGATCTGTTACGCTGGAATAGCCGGAAAAGTGATTCATGTGGGCTATAGCGGCTGAACAAGCTGTTTTGAACGATAGAGAACATTGTCGTATTTCCTGGAATGTACAAAAACATCGATGCCGGCTTTAACCCTGGATTAAAACCTCACTGACAATTCTTAATAGGAAGGTTAAGAATATCAATCCAATGGGTGTCTCAAAGAAACTCACGAGATGAATTCCAATCAGTATCCTTATGATGGAAAAAAGATCTTTTAAATAGAAGGTCCCTCTCTAATAGACGGTTATTTCTTCCCTTGAAAATAATATACTCACATGAAAATTATCCATTCTCCCGTTCTCCAAATTCACCAAGACGTTATTACTTTACTCGAAGGCCACAGCATATAAATTGGGAAAAGACAGAAGCAGAGGAATGCCGGATAATCGGGTTGGCAGAGTCTTATCAGTAAGCAATAAAGTACAATCTGGTCATTGGAGGAAATGTAAACACAAACCAACAATAAATAACGAATAAAAAAACAAAAATCAACTGCATTATTTGCTGCTGCGGGTGGGTATAGACTGACTGGCTCAGGTCGGGTCAAGCCGGACCAAATCATGCCGGAACTAATTTTATTTCTTTATTTTTCTACATTTTTATTACATTTGGTTGAACGTTATCTTTATTTGCCATCGTATAGCTGGTAGTGACCCGGATCATGAACATTAGCAGCCATCTTTCATATCGAATAGACATTTACAAATCGAAAACAAGGTCAGTACCACGCCACCCACATTCATAAAATCAATATAAAAATAAGCATGAACATTATTATAAATAATATTCTCGTTTTTTTTTCCTGCCATAATGAATTTTCCTTTAAATGATGCATTTATTATCTGTTTTACCTATCACAATGACAAGTGACATTAGCACAAGTGCCACTCTTATCATCATCTTATCAACTAATTAGAAATACTTTGGTCAACTTCTCTGTTAATAAACATAAAGTTTCTTAAAAGGAATTAGCTGTCCTATTTTACTCGATGATTTAACCCACTCTCACACAACTTTATCTTGACTTAACCGAAATATTTCATGAATATAAGCTGACATTAAAAAAATACTTGCTTAATATTTTTCAAAATATCGACTCAATATTTTTTAAGCGCAATCCCTTTCATTAATTTCACTGTTTATCCATCAGATAACGCGTCGGAATGTTTGTTCTTAAATTTCTTAATTTTCTTCTTGGCCGTTGCAGATTGATAAAGACTGGCAATTATTTATTGCTGAATTTAATTTGCATGGCATAAACGTACGAAGATTAATATGCAGGGAAAAATTTAATAAACATGCAACATACTCACGCAACTTTAAATATGTTCACATAAATACATTCAGATAGACACAAAAATGATCATTAATAAATGAGGAATATTTGCCATCGACAAAGAAGACATTTTAACAAAACGTAAAAACGTTGTTCAAACTATTAATGTTGAATATGTCTAAAAATAAACAGTTAACATTTTACAATAAATTCAACGCTGTAGAAAGAAAAGCTATTTAGTATTTTTTTAGCTTAATAGTACGGCAAGGTTTCAGTTGTAAATATGTTAAATAAAACCAAAACTTTAGATTTATTTTACATAAATATTTAATTTTAAAGAGAAATGAATATTTTAAATTAAGAAAAGTACCTCTTCTGGCCTACTTTTGCAATTATTCTTAAATACCAACAGTAGACAGTCATCCTGTGTATGTTCTCATTTGCATTACATCTTTCTTTCTTGGTGTCTAGGCGGAACGTTTCCCTCATGTTCCTCACTATCGATCCTACAGCTTGAGAGAAAGTTTTGATTTTGTAAAATCTCATTTTCTTATCGATCTACACAAGAACCTTAAACCTTTACATCATTTCAATAAGATATTGCATTTGGGGTTTTAATAAGTTGATAGTTTGCTCTGCATTCTTCTGTCTAAAACATTCTCAAAAAATTATTCATTAGGAGTCTAATTTTGGGGCAACGAAAAATCCTGAATTTAATTGAGCATAAATTATGTGTAGAAATTTCGATTTTATGAAGGAAAGTTTTGATTTTCTTTGTTGCTATTACAAAATTACCCTTGAACCAAGATTGATATGCAAATGTGGAATCAAAATTTCTCGAGGTTCAACGAACACATAAATTCCTTGTATAGCTCATATTAGAAATATATATGATTGATTTGAAATTAGTTTCAAAAAAGTTTATGCCTTTTTGATATTAAAATTGAATTTCTTTATCGAACAACGAACAATCATATATACAGGTGACAAAACAAAATTTATGTTACCTTCAAATCATCACAATATTTATCACCTGCATTATATAACATTTAACCGTATTAGCTGACGAATATCAAATAAATAAATTCAAACGATTTTGCAACTTTCATATTAGAATAATTCGATATTTTATTCGAATTTTTATATTACGTTAGTTTTCGCCTATTTGTAAACTCAGTCTTAGACACATGTTCTGTTATCGAGAAAGAAAAAACACACAACATCAAAAGCATTGATAAATCCTTATATGTTAGTAAAAGTGAGCGTTTAATCGTCAAAACGTTTAATGTTATTTTTTTAAATACTGAGGCTATTTACATCAGTTTTGTTATATATTCTTTAAAAATGACGGAAAAACACATTCTAAAAGTATTTATTTTTGTATTGCAATTATGTCCCTTGCAGGATTCGCAAAATCAGAGGAACACTTTCAATTTGACAATGTAAAACTCATTTGAACGAGATAAAATTCTATTTAAGATTTAGACAAAGTTTTAATATTTTTATATTTTCAAAAAAACAGAAATTTCCCGAAGAAATCTGCTTAGGGCCTATATTAATTTGGTAAGTGGCTGGTATTTGCCACCATAAATAAACTACGTACCCCCTAAAAAAACAGGAGTAATTAAGATCAACAAATAAGCTTAGTGATTATGGAAAGTGAATATCTGCAGTGCAGTATCACGTGAAGGTAACATCTGCAAAAGCCCAGACAAAAACTATATTCTAAACCCGGTCACCATCGATCAGAGGCAAGAATCTCAAAGAAAATCCTATGAATGACTTTTGACCTATTTGCTCACTTTAACCGTCTCTTCTAGTTGTGTGTTTTGTCTATAAATATAGACCTGTTTTATTCATCACTTAGTTTGTATGGTTAGCCATAGATAGCTGAAAGGGACTACCGAATAACAGAAGAGATTAATGACTGTATCATTGGGTACGCTACAAAGAAGCAATCGTGGAACGAAAAAAGAAAAGAGAAAAAATCTCACCGGAAATATATTGGGTACGAACAGCGGGGTATTTTTATAAAAATTTATTTACTTACCAAATTCGCCGAAATATATTTGTTGGTCTTTCATGTGTAGTAAATTTATTCACTATGTGAATATTTTGCGCTACTCACACATATCTTTATATAATTTCATATAAAAACTGTGGATCTTATTGTATATTTCTGAACTTATGGTGCCTATCTTCCTTTGTGTGCGTGTATAACCATGCACGTATTTGTGTGTATTTGTGCATAAATAAGTTGCAATGCAGTGATTAATTGTTTTGCTACATTCTCTATGTAAATCCTTTCAAGCTATGTTCCCTTGCACTGCTACTTAGAATTATTGTTCTCAATTACGTTAATGGCAAATGAAGTCAACAATTTATTTGAATTAACATCACAGGATTTTTTTCTATCATTTCTTTTACTCAAAATTCAATGAAGGTTTATTTACAATCAGAAATAATTTTTTTAAAAATTATTTTAATATTACCTAAATTCAAATACAGTTGTTTCATAAAAACGTAATTGACGCAAAATCAATAAAATTACAAATTATTAAATCAAAAATATAAAATAAAATAGGATACAATAAAAAATGGCATAATTGTGCTTTGTTTAATTGTCTCGTTTGTGGTCGAAATGCTTAAGCTAATGTCACTGAAAGAGATGCTAGTTCAAGTCATGCCGGGAATTATTTTCTTCCGTTTTTTTGCTCTATTTACGCTAACGGTCAAAATGTTTATCGACACGGAATATTATGATAAAAAGCGAAATATTTTTCTCTATAATCTATTCCATGAAAGGATGACGTTTCAAAATAAAATCTTGCAGCGCTTCTTCGTATTAACCAGTGTAAGTGAAGATAATATTTTAACTAATTCTTGTAGAAACAGATTTTCAAAAGAAAGCAAATCAATTAACGTACAGGGATTAAGAAGGTTTGATCGAAGCCAAGTCTCATTGTGGTGCCTATGGGGAACATATGAAAATGATGACTTGAATTAAAAACTTTATTCTGTACCCTTTCCACGCAACTAATTTAAATTTGCTCATTTCGATGTTACTTGGATCTTTATATTTTATTCTGTGGTTGATGTAAATACTCATGGAAATAAATTTATTCTTTCAAAACATTTGGAAACGTACTTTCGACGTCATCTTAATCAATAATAACAATAAAGCAACAAACCAAAGGTTTGCACGTGAATGACCAGCCACTTGGTAAAATGAAAAAAAAAATTAACACAAAGGAATCTGTTGCAGTAATGAAAGTAAATCAAAATAATCTAATAAGACAATAGTAACAAAAAGATATCAAAACAAAGAACATTTATAAAACCAAAATATGATGTTTTAAGGTAAAGTAATTTCTGTAGACAAATAGAGAAAAAGTGGAAGAAACAAAGAAAATCGAGCGCAAAACGAAACAAATTTCGGAACAAGTCATAGCAGTTCAGCAGGGAATACTATAAAAACGACAGTTGTTGATAAACTAAATGGAAAGTAAAGTTGGAAATAACAAATATATATTCTATGTGAATAATTTTTTAAAGAAAACCTGGTTGATCTCTGAATCTTTTATAAGATCCACTTCCCTGAATCACACACATTGGGTGTTCATTTCTTGTTTTAGTAGTATGGCCGAAAAACGGATATAGTAAGACATTTCATTGTTTGCCGCTGGTCTGAGGGAGGATTATCATTTCTGTGCACTTTGAACATATAGTTTAAAGTACCATTCCAAAATGGACTTCGGTTATCTCATACTATAGGTGGCCTTAACTGTTAAAAGTATCTGAAGTTACCTCTCAGGTGGCATCATTTGAGATGGACTTCAAGAATTTATTCACCATTCTACTAATCTGGCAATGGACTACAGTTTCAAAATAAAGATAGGTACTTATAGGAATACATTTAATATGTGTTTTCTTATAGTTTTCTCGTTTTAGAGTTCTGTTCGAGATAAACATTGGTTATGTATAATATTTTAGGACCTAGAGTCAATAAAGAATAATGGTTGAACTTGTAGAATCAGGCAACAGTTAATAAATAAAATAAATATATTTTTAAATCCCCTGAAGTCTATCAGCCACTTATCATCTCTTTAACATCAGCATTCTTAAGTACAGATCAATCAGCTACCTTTGTTTCTGAAACCAAACACTTAGATATGCAAAACAAAATATTAAAAGATTCTGTACGAAAGGGAAGGGCAATCCTGCTCGAACACATCGCACTACATGACCATTTATTGAGCTCAATATAAACCCAAGAAAAGAGGGTTTCGTGGTCAGTTCTCTCTGCCCTTTCGTTAGACAGCGGGAAGTCTGGTCCATTCCCCTACCACCACCCAAAGAACTTAATCATGAAGACTGCCTACTACAAAGGTGGATGAATTTCGTTATTTGTACCAACGTAATGCGAGCTAGGAAATGTCTCACAAGAAGTTTTTATTTGCATACAAAAAAAACAAAAAAACAAACAAACAAAAAAAAAAAGACAAAAAACGAATCCTCCAAAACAACGATCACTAACTACTGGTTCATTTTAAGTGTAAAAGCTAACATTTTGCGCAAACCTCTACAAATTGTCCTCTATAAAACAGGATGAGTTTCTTTGATGAAATATTCTCAGTGTGTTTATACGCTAAGGCGCAAACAGGTGGCAGACTTTCACGGCACAATGGTATTTCACTATTTAAAAAAAAAAAACAAAAAAAAACAGAAATCCGATAATGGTAATAAGAGGATAACAATCTCCCGATGAACGAAAAGTCGATGAAAATTGCTTTAAATTAATGTATATTCATAAAGAAATGAAATGTTCATTCAATCAGGAAAATCTGGAAAATATTCAAAGCAATAATTCCAGCGCGTCATTTTCAATTATTATTTTTCCTAAATACTGACTGTGATTTAAACAAAAAACATATTTAGAAAAATTTAAAGATTAAAATTTGGCTGAATCAATAATCCAGGACAGAGTTATATTTAATGTATAATTTAAATGCATTCGGTATTATATAAAATTGACTGGTTTAAGTAGAATTATAGTTTTATGGATATTTGAATATGAGTCCCATGAATGCTAGTTAAGAACTCTATGAGCTTAAAAAAGAATTGTCCTTCAGTAAATGTTTTAAAAGTTGCATAAAATTGTTTCCAATGATTTGGACAAATTAAGTCAAGTTAAATCAACTTTCTATTTTGACCGCTCATAAAAGTGTCATTGTTTTGTATGGACATCTCTACATAATGTTTGATTTAAACATAATAAAATTAGGAAAATAATGTTTGGAAAACTGAAAAATTCTCTGAAGTAGAAAAAATCTTAGCTGTTAACGAAATTTATTCAATAAAATGATGTAAAAATAGTTTTTACAAATACTTAGAGATTTAATCGGAGTTGCTTCAGATATTGCTTGCTGGTCATAAAATGATTCAATTCATTAACGTTATTGAATGCACATCTACCTTTAAGCTGAAAGTATAAGTGCCTTATTTAAGATATAAAATTTTCGGATGGAAAAGGTTGTAACTCACGACATATATATTATACACACACACATACACACACACACATATATATATATAAATATTTATATATGAATATTATTTTATACAGCTATTACATATACACGCACTCACACGCGCGCGTGCGTACACACACACACACACACACACATATATATATATATATATATATATATATATGAAAATAGGTTTATACAGATATTACACAGACATACGTACACATATACAGGGTGCGATGAGTAAATTGTCACCATTTTATATTTTAAATTTCGCTCATGCGCGTTGTTTGTTTTTGATTTTGTCGTCTGCACAATATTTTAGGGTCAGTAGAACACCCTCTGTGACAAAAAGAGCACCTTGACGTAAGTCATACCGCTAGAAATTTGGAGACGGTATGCTGTACCTTTTGTTAATCGCGCCGGAAGCTCCAATACGAACATTTCAAAGTGTTTGGGTGTCAATTTGAGGAAAGTGCAGAGGAATCGGAAAGAGTTAGATGAGTCTAGTGGTGATTACGAAAGTATTTGGAGTGATCATTAGGGATGTTGACGTTATGCCTCCATTCAATTACTCACAAGGACTCAGACTTAACACGGAGGCCTACATCAAGTGTCTTGAGGAGGTAGTGCTGCTCTGGGTCAAGTGGGGTGGCTGTTGGAAGACACTAAATAAGCAGGAGAACCCAGTGATGGCTGTCAGACAATTTCTGAGACCACTTTACCCCTTACATATAGACACCTAATTCTCCAGACTGCAAATCCCTTGATTATTATGTGCGGGGAGCTGTTGAGAAAGAGACCAACCAAAGATGAACTGAAGGCAAGGATTATGGCACCATTCCCCGACTTAAAACAAGGCTACCATCCAAAAGAGATGCAGGATATTGCGCAGTCGTCCGGAGGTCGTGGTTGAAGCCAATGGCGATTTTATTGAATAAATTTACTCTTTACTATTTTAAGATATTTTTGTGTAATTTTGGTAAATATATCTGTTAAAATGATGTGTCAGTTTTATTTTCATTTTTGCGTAATTTAGACAACTTATTCATCGCACGCCGTATATATGAACATTGGTTTATACAGGTATTACACACACAAAAACACACACGCATCAAAATAAAATAAACGCATATTCATTTTATATAAAAGAGGAAAAACATGTTTATTCAGGAAAGGCACTCCCACGAATCGGATTAAATGGAATAATTGCATAAAAATTTATCCTGTACGAAAAGGAATGCAAAGTAATTGAAGCGAACGTCCATTCGACAATTTTCATGATATTTCTAACCAATGAGATCGATTATTAGTTCTATTTTGCAGTACAGAGCGAAATAGGAAACAAATTGTTTTCGCAGGTATGGATTATATTTTACGAGTCATTTTCTTGTCAGTGTATGGTAAAATCTAATCTTTTTGATTTATTACTGTAATTATGTGAAGAAAGCTAAATCTTCATTATGCCAAAGGATATAATAGGAAGAGGGTTTTTCGGTCTTATCAAAAAATATGTTTGATAATGTTTCTTAAATCACTAATGAAACCATTAATGCCCTCAAGATTGTCTAATATGCATGTTTTGATTTTCACGAATCAAAAGCCTGACTCTTTTTGTTTCGTATTTGTGATGGATGATCACTAACTTTGTTTAGCCAGGTTTTCCAAGTAGATAACATTTGGAGCAAGTAAATAGATTTATGGTTGTTTTAAAGTGAATAGACATTCAGGCGAAAATCTGAAGCTATTCATCCTTAAATAGCCAACACGCAAAACACAGGAAGGGTCAAGTTTTCCTAATTGATTGATGGCTGATCGGTTGTTGCTGTATATTTAAGTCAGTGAAGCAGAGGATCGATCGAATCTCAAATTATAAATGTAGCTTGTGGTTGGCTTTTAATTCCAAGCACCAATTACATTAATCACATTTTGAAATTGCTTACTTGAGTAATGATTTTATGCGCAACATTTCAGCTTTGTCCGGTCCACTTGATGAAGATTAAAAAAGAGAGAAATCTTTATTTTCTGTGAAGTTCACACGTCAAAGTAACTAAAACCAAACATTGTACGGTTATTGGTTGATATAAATTGTCTCGCATTCAGCTCAACACGTAAAATGCCCTGCCTACTTCAGAATAGAACTTTCTTTAGCAATAAACCAGACAGGAATGTAAATTTTAGCTTTTCAGGGCAAGAATTTAACAGAAATAATTAAACTGAAATATATTTGCAAAACTTAAACGTTATATCAATGAGAAAAAGACTGAAATGTTAATTGAGCTTACGACAACAAATTGAAGATTAATCTGTCAATAACCCATTAAAATACAGGACTATGTACAACAACTGAAAAAAATGACAAGTTTATTTAGGAAAATAGATTGCAAACTGAATATACCATATATACTTTAAGATCATTTTTTATGACAAAAAATAGGGGACCGCACTATACATAGGTAATTTCAGGAGTCGCACTATATATATATATATATATATATATATATTCTCCACAATGGACCCTGCTACCATGCATAAGTATAAAACAAAAGGCACCATCTACTGCTGACCTTCATTTATCGTTCACAATAGGAGAGTCCGCCATATATATATATATATATATATATATATATATATATATATATATATATATATATATATATATATATATATATATATTCAAATAGGTTTGATTAAATAATATCATATCGAATATTTTTTGTTGTGATCCTTTCATGTTCGCGGTTATTTTTGTAGCCTTAGAAAATTGATTAAGAGAAATACCAAAATGTTCTGTTAAATATTTTATTTTCCTAAGTATTTTCAATCACATCTGGGACCATCTTAATGAGTTAAGTTGTCTGTGAGTATGCATATGTGTTTCTGTAAATTCAAACATTTCCACTGTTCGTTTTTACTGCTTATGCAGCATTCTAGATTTCAAAGTCCAAAGTTCACGTGTTTTTTCTTGTTGTTTTTCCAGTGTAAGGGATGTAACTTTTTCACTTTTGCTCATGCATATATACATATATTTTATAAGTATTTAAGGACTTTGTTTCTATACTCATAGTTCACTTTATTTATTATTTCTCTTATATAAACAACTTCAAGGATTTTTTGTTTTTATGTAATGTAGATGTATTTTCAACTAATATCTGTCTAATCTCTGAGTGTAGGCATGATATATATATATATATATATATATATATATATATATATATATATATATAAACCTAACATCATAATAAAATATGAATAATTATCATAAAAAGATAATTTGAAATGCAATTAATGATTTGTCAAGACAATGATTGTAGGAAATACACGGTTGACCATCTATAGGCTAGCATGATTAATAGGAAACTGATAAACACAAACAGGCAGGCAGACAGACAGACAGATAGATAGATAGATAGATAGATAGATAGATAGATAGATAGATAGATAGATATGCGATATTACACTGAGCCGAGTAAACCAATAAAGAGAAATAAACAAAGATTCTAAATAAATGGTGAAACTAAGAACAACACTGGCAATGGGGCTGGAAAGTCGCTAACCAAAAACGGAATTTTTGAAATACTAACACTTGTGCCTACCCTTTAAAGAAACAAATGAATTCAGATTTGAATAACTATAAATACATAGAAATTCACTATACTATGGAATGTGCTTGTAAATTTGGTTGGACAGAAAATAAAGTTCACTACAAATAAGTCCACGCCAATTCCATCTTGCACAAAATTTCTTCATAGTCAAGATTGATATGACAGAAATTAATTCTCATTGTCTTGCTATAAACATAACTGCCTATTGAACGTTTGTAGTCACTACGCCAATATGACGGATATGCAGCGGCCATTTTGTGAGAAATTCAGTAGATAATGGTGGTTATATTGGTTGCATTAAGTTATGATGTTACATCAGTATTTACAGAAGATAAATGCCGAGACGTGTGTGTACCATAAATTAACGGGAAGTGACTGAAGGCTCGAAATTTAATGTTCCCTTGTGACCAATTAGTGTATTGATAAAATAGTGTAATACAACTATATTACACACACACATATACACAATATATATATATATATATATATATATATATATATATATATATATATATATATATATATATATATATATATATATATCTTATATATATATATTTATAAAGCATTTTGAATAATATATATTATAATATATTTTTAAGGGTTTCTTTTATAAGACTTAGAATCACTATCTTGATAGTCAATTCCATCAGTGATATGTAGACAATGATTTATTTTTTAAATCGAATATCTATGCTGGTACAATCACAACAATGACATGGTTCTACATCTGTGAGAAGACAATATTTTACAGATAAAATTATTGAAAAAAAAGCATAGTCGATGAATATTTCGGAAAAAAATGATTTATTGTTAAGGTAAAACTAAAGAAATTATGCGAAAAAATAGACCCGTGATTACAAAGACAACATTAAATTCAACAAAAATATCAACTAGATTTCTTTGACAATATGATGTGATACATAATGCATACACAGAAAGAGATCAACAGGACAATCGCACTTTTTAGTTTTTGAGCAAAAGTACATGCAGAAAGTTGTTTATCATAAAAATATTAGAATAATAAGAAAAGGTTATTTTGAAGTTTTGATTGTAGTTTTACACTAGAAGGAAATTTATTTTAAGAACGTTAATACCAACATTTAAAAAAATGTAATGTTGAATGCTTTCATTATGGCAGAAATTCCATTCAGTTTCCATCTTTATTGAATATGCGTTCAAACTGTCTTATTTCAAACAAAATTACCTTAGCATTAGTATTATATAAAAGTCCGATGTACCTTGTACACTCCTAGAAATAAAAATGAGTTCACCACCATCATAATTTGATATCATTGAAAATCTTTATAATACCTTGAGGTTATTTATTTATTCTGACTCATAAAAATCATTATATATCTAAAATTAGAAAAAAATACACACTAGTGACTATATTATAATATACATTTAAAACACATGCCAGAACCTCGAGTTGTATAATAAGATTTCATAGACTAAATAAATTATTGTAAATATTTCTAATAAAGCGATCAGATGAATAAATTTATATCATCTGAAATTTACATTATATATTTAGCATGTAAATATACAGAAAATTTGATCAGCATCATTTAATATTTTTTTGCATGAACAGAATTTCAAGATATAATCAGATATAATATACACCTCCGTTCATATATATGTACATGTGTATAAACATGAATACTTAAACACACATAAATATATAATGAATATATACTCATGTTGTGTATGCGTGTTTATTCCTAGTTAAATATTATATATATATATATATATATATATATATATATATATATATATATATATATATATATATATATATATATATATATGTATGTATATAAGCACCAAAACCGATGGTCTAACGTTGCAGAAAATAGAGAAAGTTTTGGCAAAATATTCTCTGCATTATAAGCTCAAGTGAAATGTATCAATTTCTTCATGGCTCCAGTAAATGCAGTGGCATCAGAAAGGGTAAAACATGTGTCTACATTAGGAGTATTTTCGAAAATGGAAACTTGCAAAGTCATCTGTGTTCGTGCATACATGGTAATGGTAATAAAAGCCATTTCCTTACAAGGGAACATTCGGCATTCATTGATCGATCAGTCAGTACTATTTCCGGTTGAAACTGATAGGATCAGTCACTGAAAACAATTTTAGGGAAAATAAGTTTCTCAAGTCCACTAAATGTAATCGGTTTCACATCATTCAATATTTATTGAATATTAGAATTATGTATTTAAAAACGCTAAGCTGATTCTTTCATTATATTCCTTTCTAAACATTGTAGCAAAAATCAAGTCCTTTTTTGTTGTTAATGTAGTATAAAAATGAGAATTAGTTTTCTCAATATTTCTAAAACAATTTTTACAAGAATTACACATTGTATAATTATAAGCATTATTTAAAGTGGCTTCTTATTGAAATGTTTTTTGTTTGTTTTTCGTAAAAACTAAAATTACATTAATATTAAAATGTTAATCTAAAAATTATTTAAAACTCAAAACCATTATTAAAAGTTCGTTGATTATTTTATTCTTATGAATCTACTTTTAAACAGATGATAATAGTATAATAGCCATTTCCTTATAAGGAAACATTCGGCATTGATTGTTTCAACAGACTATTGTCGGTTGAAATTTATAAAATCATTCTTTTAAAACAATTTTTCAGGAAAATTGTTTCCTCAAGTCTAGTAATTGTTATTATTCTTTCCAATAGTGTATAATACACATACGTATGTTATTTGTTAGGTTTATGAAGTGTGTCTAATAAATAACATTATCCAGGTCACGAATTTAGACTATTTTAATTCGCTAAAATGACTTATATATTATTTTACAACTCCTACGGCCATTTACCGTGTTCTTAAATCTTAGACCTTTTTGTTAGGTCATCCATTGCTGAATATTCGTGAATGTGTACCGTCTCTAATGAAACAGTTTGTAGAACACAGTGTAAGATCTGTCACACCTCATAGACTAAGTAGTTGCTGAGTGGCTTCCTATTTGGGAATCTATACAAGAAAACGATATTTGACTTAACACCTAAATGTCTTTATATCGAAATTGTGCACACTAATGATTTGATAAAGTTTGTTGAAACGTCATTACGTTAAATTGCGGTGCTTAATTGCCTAGTAGAGAAAAATGATGAATTTTGTGTTTATAAGTTTTAGTAAACTATTTCGGTGAGCGATTATTTTACTCTATCATTTGATTTTACTTTATTAGTAGTTTCATATTAATGAAAACATTTAGATTCCATAAAAAGTAACAGCTCCAGCAGTTTACTAATCATAAGCATTTTAAATTATATTGATGCTGTAAATGATATCTTACTCTATTTAATTCTAAAACAAATAGTTGAAGCAGATAATGATGGTATTAGCCGTTTCCTCATCAGAAATAACAACAGGAAGATCGTTGATGAAAATTAGGAACAACGTAGGTCCAAGATAATGCCTCAGGGAACAAGTGCATTAATACAAAAAGATCTAGAAGAGTGGCCATTCAAGATAACATTCATTTCGTGATTTGATAAGAAATAATCAATCAGTTTAAAAATTCATCCAGAAATACTATGATCTTTCAACTTGTAAAGATGACTAGTATGCCTGGTCAGTAAAGATGACTAGTATGCTTGGTTTGAGATGTCCAAAGCAACAACCCAAGCTTCACTATTCTTACCTAAAACTGGATAGAATCTTTCTGCAATAATTGGTAACATATTAGTAGTTCACCTATAGAAGTGAAAACCATATTGCTGAAAGAAAACCCTGCAATGCAAGGTGATTGTATGATATTATCATTATATTTCACTTTCCTCCACATTTCAACATATTGTTTATCCTTTCCCCCTTCATTAATCGATTTCTAGTATTCAAGGGATATTAGTTTCACAGAGCCTTAGATAGTTTCTTTTTTAATTGTTTAATAATATCATACACATTTTTTCCTCTTCGGTTTTATTTCCTTGTATCATTTTTTTTCTTCAACTCAGACTCGTCGTCCGACAGGAGTATCTTTTTCCGTCTAAGTATTCTTGGAATGGTCTCATATACTTCGGCTAAATAAATATGAATACATTATTTGATACCTCTATGTTGTTTTGCTGAAAATTCTGTTTCAAAAGGCGGTGTCTTCATTCCATTAAAAGGTGAGGTGACTTCATTCCATTAAAAGGTGAGGTGTCTTCATTCCATTAAAAGGTGAGGTGACTTCATTCCATTAAAAGGTGAGGTGACTTCATTCCATTAAAAGGTGAGGTGACTTCATTCCATTAAAAGGTGAGGTGACTTCATTCCATTAAAAGGTGAGGTGACTTCATTCCATTAAAAGGTGAGGTGACTTCATTCCATTAAAAGGTGAGGTGACTTCATTCCATTAAAAGGTGAGGTGTCTTCATTCCATTAAAAGGTGAGGTGTCTTCATTCCATTAAAAGGTGAGGTGACTTCATTCCATTAAAAGGTGAGGTGACTTCATTCCATTAAAAGGTGAGGTGACTTCATTCCATTAAAAGGTGAGGTGACTTCATTCCATTAAAAGGTGAGGTGACTTCATTCCATTAAAAGGTGAGGTGACTTCATTCCATTAAAAGGTGAGGTGACTTCATTCCATTAAAAGGTGAGGTGACTTCATTCCATTAAAAGGTGAGGTGTCTTCATTCCATTAAAAGGTGAGGTGACTTCATTCCATTAAAAGGTGAGGTGACTTCATTCCATTAAAAGGTGAGGTGTCTTCATTACAATCCCCATTAATGCAGTTTTGTTTTCCTAGTACACAAAGCTTAGTTAGATGTGTATAACTTCTTTTTCGGAAACAACACGTTTTCTGTTATATTATTATCTGCTTATATTATATGCTTATATCACTGGGATTATGCAGCCACGAACAAATATATCGGCAGCCATCAGTCTTTTCAGTTGGTGTAAGATATTGTCTTAAAATATATAATGATATTCATATTGCAATTCCAACTTCATGTTGTCTTTTCTCCTTTAAAAATTACATTCCAAATGTTTAATGGTGTCGGCGCACCTCTTGCATAAATATAATATCAAGGCTTGAAATTTTGCATCTTTCGAAAATGAAATGCACGCTGAAATCATTTGATCCTGACTGAACCTTGATTTATCCTATTTTCCATTTGAAACATTTTTAAGCTCAAATTTTTTAGTTGCTGATAGGTGAGGTGGCTGACGAAACCATTCCTATAGTAGCAGGCTTTGACCTCATCCTGGTGTGTCACCAAGAAATACGCCCCTTGAACATCCACGTGACGGACGATGTGGTATTCAATATGCGTATGAAACATTTTCATGTGGTTAAATTGGTTGATTTTATATCAAAATTTCTTTCTCCTACATAGATACCTATTAAGATTGCTATCTACCCATTTGACCTTCGAAATGAGCTGCCTTCATCGCACCTGCACACACCCACACACCCATCAGGTTATATCTTAAGCGATATGTGACTATGACAATAAATTGAGGGTACATAATAAAGTTTTGACTTTTGTTAACTTTTATCTAAGTAAAAGGAAGTAGAACACTCGAACTGCTTTAAATGCATTAAGTACATAGTGTTTCATAGACAATAAAGAAAATTTAGTAAGAAATTTTATAATTCAAAGAAAAATCTTACCAGGACTGTTCTAGAGTGATATTAAAAATTTAATCATAATTATTTACATCCTACGGACTGTTATCCTCATCTTTGTTAACATATACACGACGTTTCGGCCGTTGTACGCTCCGGTCTTCTTCAGGCAATTGGAATTTCGAACTGAACCCTTTATTTCGCCCACTGTGTTTAGATTTTTGTAGTTTCATGCCTCTTCCGGATATTTCAGTTTACTCACTTTAACTCAACTCTCTAGGGTCTTTGTTGGCCCCTATAGTTGCCAAGTAATAAACTCACAACTCTTTGGGTCCAAGTCACTTGGTTCCAACCGACGCTTTTATCCACTGGGCCATGTGTCTTCAAGGACGAAATAAAAGGTTCAGTTCGAAATTCAAATCACCTGGAGAATGTCGGAGAGTACAATGACCGAAACGTCGTGAATATGGCAACAAAGATGCAGAAAACAGTCCGAAAAATGTAAATAGTATAAATAATGACAGTACCTCTTCTCGGAATTACAGACAGACAACCATAATTCAATAGTATGATGAGCTTCAGAGAATCCCGAATTTAAAAAAAATGACGTACTGAAGTGGCTGTCATCTGCATTAAATGACAATAAATCTGATGTCTCTCTTCAGTTAACAAAAGCTCGTATTAATAAAGTACTAGCATTTAGTTCTTGTAAATCGCCAATTATAAAAAGGAATAATATTTGAAATAATGTAGACGCAAGAGCAATACTTATTGAAACTAATATCAATTCTCCATAAATGGGGGATTGTATTAAAATATAAATAACCAACTGCTTGCAAAAATTAGGTGACTCTGGTTAATACTGAGTTCAATAAAATGTGTGAACTTTACTTAAAAAGAGAAAGAATGACACACGCAACTCAGAAAAGATAAGAACAGCATAACTTATGTGTATATTAGGCCGAACAATTGATAGAATTAATAAGGATTCATTTTAGTTCACGTCTAAATAAAGAGATTTAATTACAATTAAATATTACATTCCAGGTTTCTGATATTAAGAAATAAATTATTGTTAAACGTTTCGAAATAATAATAATAGCAACAACAACAACAATAATAATAATAATAATAATAATAATAATAATAATAATAATAATAATAATAATGTGCATTGCAGAATTGGTCTGATAAACGCGCAAAATATCAATAACAGCTTTGAGGAAAATATTCATCTGTTAACCAAGAATGGGGTACAATTGATTCCAGTATTTATTTGCTAATCTGCGTTATCTGTATCATCAACAATTCTATAATAATAATAATAATAATAATAATAATAATAATAATAATCTCACCCACAAGAAATTATCTGGATGCATATGTAGAGGCATCTATGTAGCTATAATAACAATGTTGAACAATCTTTGATGTGTGTGAGAATATATAGTTACATATTTGTTTTTATTTGTAACATGTACTAACGAGTTTACATAATCATGTATATACGTATTGAATATTAATTAAAAAATATGATGTAATGTGTAACTGAAAAGATCCTGCTCATCATAAATAGTGTGAGCTTAAAACGCAGTTAACTGAGTTCATGCCTTTCTTTCATGAGGAAGATAGAGACAGCGTCAGCATATGTCATGCTATATTTAGGAAACAAGCTGGACATGTTTTGCGCGTGTCTGTCCACCTCTACTCTGAGATGAGGGTTTTAAAAATTGAGTATTGTTATTCATAGAAAATCGAAGACAACATAAAGCAAATAATGACAAATTCGAAGGTTGTGAACATTCGCAATGGAGTGTGAAGAACGCGCATATCAGTACAGACTCAAAAGAGGCTCCGAATGCGTGCGGAAATGTCTGTAAAAAAACAGTTGCATCTGGATGTTTTCCCGTTAACAGCATATACGGGCCATTCTGCAACTGTTTCCTGTCAATAAAAGCGATTTGAAAGCCGGTAGTCAGCAGTGGGCAGTTGGCGAAACTTGGTGTCTTGTGACAAGTTTTTTCCTAGGACATTTTTGTTCCTCAAGTTTAGTGTCTTTCGTCGTCTTGTGTTTTTTGAGGCAGTATTTTCCGCCCCCCCTTCCCTTCTCTGCTTGTTACACCGTAGTTATTGCAAGAGAAATCGGTTAGGTTTTTTTCCCCAGCTTCAACGTACCGTTGACGTATTTTGCAACATGGAGAAATGGATACTGTTTGCTATTTAGTGGTTCATTTAACTTTTTACCATGGTCCCTGGAAAATTAAATAAGGGAAAAGTTTTGTTACATCATCAGCTGGATTTCTTTCATTAAACATTCCATAACTTGTCCATTTTCTCGCTGTGAGAAAGCCTAAACAATTCATATCTTGATACATCTCCCTTAATACGAGGTACAAATCAGCGACTTAAAATCCTCAATGTGCTTTCGTCATACTTGGATCAAAGACGTCCGGAATCTTCAACAAATCTATTTACAGTTTAGTTCTGCCTGTAGATAATTTTTGTGATTAGTAGCGTTATTTTACCGTTTGTAATCTCTATAATTATTAATAATTTTTACTTTATACGTTAAATCAGCCTTTCTAGACATTTTACAGCTTCAAACTCGCAACGTGTCGCGACGTGTCGACATTTTAAAAAATGGTTGCTCAACTGGCTATTAATCTGAGGTGGAGTAATATGACAAATACGTTAAGGTCAACCTATAAAAATTTTAAGTTTTCTAGTGTCGAGGAAATGACAGAATCCAAGAGTTGGGAGACTGCTATAAGAGACTGCTATAAGAGACTGCTCTTAAAGAGATGCCATGAAAATCGGTGTGGTGTAATGTCATCAAGTAGAATATTAAGTAAATAAGGTGGTGTGGATATGGCGGGTTCTAGATTTTACGATGAATGCTCAGGCAATGTCATTTTAAAGATAAAAGAATTTAGAGTTAAAAAAGAAATTAAATGCTCCCAAGAAGAGGATTTTTATGCACGACCAAAAGATACGGTAAAGAAAATATCATTCATCTTAACTTTTTTGAGCACTTGTAGAGCATTCTAACAGGAAGGTATAAATTGGTGGACGATAAAGATGAGGTTGGATATGTTATTCGAGAATCGGTCTTTTCCATATAAAGAAAAATAACAGTTCATCAATGGATAAATGACTTAAAACTAGTTTCAGAACATAGAGCATAACTTGAATATGACTGTTTTCACATCTTTATCCTTATTACAATGATATTGTTTTCAACTTTTGATTTAAATATTTTGTCTTTGTTAAATTTGCACAGATTTTAAAATAATTTTTAATTACATTATATTTCTTGGAACTTCAGGAATAATAATATGAAATTTGGAAAATCCGATAAAATTCATAAAACTGTTGCCACATCAAAAGACCAGTATTATACAATTCATTTTTTTCACTAAAGTTGGTATTAACCAAACAACATTAGTCAACTTTTCAGTAAGTACTTATATCTATATAATAAATATACGATAGAAATATACGATAGCTTATATGTTTTCTTACAAATATTTATACTAAATAATGTGGTAGTGTGAGATTCGATTTGCATATAAAATAATATAGTTAATTTTGTTTTAAATGCAGATCTAGAAATATCACCATTGGTCAACGGGAAAATATAAAGTGATCAGAAAAACAAGATATAAATTTATTGAGTTGTAAGAACGCAACATTGAAATTGCAAAAATTTGAATTTATGAAAATAACACTGACATCACATTTTAAGAGATTTATTTACCAAAACTACACAAAATATCTTGAACTACTAAAGAATACATTTTTCATTTAAATCGCCATTGGCTTCAACCACGTATCCAGAATCTCCAGCATATCTTCTGGACGGTCTCCTTGTTTAAGTTGGTGAATGTTGGCATAATCATTACAAGAATTTTTGTTCAGTATGAAGCTCTGTGGGAAGATGGAGACAAAAAACCAGTGGTCACTTCAAACACCATGATGTTGACTGGATATATCATCCAACACTTTCCGAATTCTCAGCACTGTCTTCAAATTGACACCCAAACACCATGAAATGTTCGTATTGTAGCTAACTGTACACTTTTTGAGAAAAATCTTTTTTCGATGAATAATGTATTTTTACAAGAATTGTTTTCATTTTTAAAAATAGTAATTATAATAATTTATAATATTATAAATCGTTTAAAATTCTGCATTGCTTCTTCTCGGTTAGGTGATATTGTTATTAAGTGAAAACTATATTTACGAATCAAAAAATAAAAAGCTCATTAAAAGTCGTTTACACCCAATATTTAAAAAAAAAATTATGTATACGTAACGTGCCACTACACAACATAATCAGAATATAAGAGCGATGACTAGAGTAAGTTTAAATTCAACATTCCTAAAATTATATTACAGAGAACATTTTCCAACATTTTTAATATTACTGAGTACTTAAAAATTATATAAAAATTGTTCACCGGTCATTTTCTTAAATTATGTTTTAATAGATAGGTTCTTCTTAGAACAATGATAAAAGTGTCACCACCTCGTAAATTATACACATGATTTACGAGGTGTTGACAAGCACTTAATCGCGCTACTGTTTGTTTTAAAAATACATTTCTCTGTTATTTTAAACTTAACGTAAATAATATTTTTTAAATCAGATTAATTATACTTTAACTTAAGTAATATTCCTCAAATAAAGTTTCAGAAAAGTATATTTCATTTTTGGAAGATTTGTAAAACCGAGAATTAACTTTTGCTGACAAATGTGTCAAAAATGGTTGAACTTAAACGATTTCTGAAAGCGAGTAAAAAGTTGAGATTCAAATCAGTATATTTTCTGTTTGAAATACACCAGAGTATTTTGCTTACTGAAAATAGTAAATTTAATCATTTAGCTTTCATTTAAAGCTAAAAACGAAGCTTCAAGAATGCTTTTTCATTTTTAAAATTTCATTTTAAACCACGATATCGAAACTGAGTGGGGGTACATACTGTACAACATGCCGTTTCCAAATTTCTGTTGGAGTAAATTGGAAAGTGGTGCACTTTTTCTCACATGTGGTGTCCAACTGAACCTACTATACTGTGCAGTCGACAAAATCAAGAGCAAACAACGTGCATGTGCAAATTTAATATATAAAAATGGCGATAATTTATCCATCGCACCCTATATATATGTGTGTGTGCGTGCGTGTGTGTGTATGAGTATGTATGTATGTGCTTATATGTGTAGTGCCACTGTTGATGTAAATAAAATATATTCATATTAAAAATCACTTTCGAGATTTTCTTTTTAACGATTCATATTTAATTTAAATATCTTATTGTTTTCATTATCTGCTCTTCATTTTATTTCACTTTCGTTCCGGTAAACTTTCAACTATTTTTTATCTAATTAAATGAATAAGACAATTCGATAGATCAAAATCTTGTTAATAAAACTCAGTTGAGACAAGAGTTTTTTTTTAAAGAATACATTAACCCAATTCTTGCATTCCGCCATTTCCTCGATTCTGGAAAGCAAATGATACAATTTAAATTATTTTAGAGTCCATTCCTTTTTCTTTTATAATCTTGAAGACAATAACAACGTCAATACAACGAAAACCAAAAAGAATATCAAAAACAATTATTTGATTGTGCATTTTTATCCGTGAAAAATGTTTAAAAGTAAATAACATCAGTAATAAAATTATTAATTCAGAAATGTTTTTTCTCCGAGGAGGTGATGAAAAATCCTTTGTTCGACCAATAATCCTTGTCTAAGTGATTTTTGGCTATTTGGGAAGTGAGCCCGTCTAAAAACTTTTCCACATAGTATTCTTAGTCAAAGAAGCTTTAAATGAGAAATTTATTGAACTAGCATCGAATAAAGAAATCACAGTTCTTTGCAATTTACATTAGACAAGAAAATTCTATTGGGAGGTAAAATGGCTAAAAGTGAAAAATTACAAAAATATGAATCTTAACAGAAATAAAAACTGCCGATCACTTAGGAATAGTTTTAGAAATAAAACTGATTTGAGGGCAGAAGTGCAGCTCCATTACTGACAAAAATTAAGAAAGGAAAATGATAAAAACAAATTCAAGAATATAACAAAGGTTGTCTGTCCTATTGCGTCATAACGGGGACGTCACGAATTTCATGATATATAAATACAACCGCCTTCAATGTCTTTGTCGTGACTCATGATATTAACATGAATTACCTTTTAAAGAGACACAAGAGGATGCTTGAAATTATATTTGAACAAAGAATCACTTTTGTTTACAAATAATAAATTCACTGTTAAGAAGAAATGTAGTACGCTTATATTTTTAAAATGAAAATTTACTGCAGATCGGTGATTGACAAATAATATACGGACCTTCAGCCACGGACACAAACGGCACCTTATCATTTTGCCAATCAGCTTTTCAAACATTCAGATATTTTATGCAATCATCAGGTTCCTTTAGTAAACGAAAATCAGTTCAATTTTGTTGCTTCTCAAGCATTTCTAACGTAGTCTCTTTTACCAATACGACTTTTTTTGGGAAACAATAAAATCGGAAAATGGTGTAATATGACAAGACGCCGAGTGCTTTCCCGGGCATTGTCTATTGTTATTCTTTTCATGTTTCATTCAGTGGATTCCCCGATAATAATGGAAACAAAAGGTTATTAACTGCCAATCACGTCTCTATTGTCAAATATAGTTCACTTGTTACTTAAACTATTAATGTGCTCACACATCGATACATTATGCAAACTGATTTCGAACGAATCAATTTTGTTTTCTTTAATAGAGTGAATTATTTCGACATAAAATTATTTAATATAAATCCCAAGAAATTCCAAGCTAATTCAGTATCCATAAAAGCCTATTTGATATTGATAAAATAAATCATTTTTATTCAATGGTAGTTATTTGATTAAAGCCCGTGTATATAAAAAAAAGCCCCTTTATTAGATTTTTTGTTCTTTTATTTACATCCTTTCCTGAAATTGGGTTCAGATTTGCCGAAAGAATAATATCTTTTTCTGCCACCAGAAAGCCAAGTATTGATATTTTCAGTTTAACCCTGACAAGTAACCCAGCGAATGAGATGCGAACTAATAGTAACAAATAGATTTACTTGGCAATATTCTATTGACATATGCTCTTCCAAATTTAGTCGAACCGCATGAGAAACAGAAATAAGATTAGTGTTTATTTTTCTACAATATTACACGTTTAATGGAAATGTAATTTGCTTTACTATTGTTCAGCGCTAAACATTAAATAAAGACCCTTCCTTATAAATCTGTGATGCGCTTACACTCCAGTGCAGAGGTTTGTAAAGACGGCGCTAAAAATGGCTGTAAATTATAATTCAAATTGTTAGCATCAGTTAATGTTCTTGCTAACAATGACTTACTCTTGAGTATGATTTACGAAACACTCAAATTCTTTTTAATCCGAAAAAAAAAAAAAAAAAGAAGATAATTATTGTGATTGAAGTAGTGGGCTTATGTATGTGTTAATTTATGTGCTTCGATGTATCTATGCGCGTGGGAGTGTAGTTGTACACTTGTAGAAGTGTATATATGCATAAGTTTGCGAACGCATAACAGTAATCAGATTTTATGTTTTATATAAGTTAAAACTTGTATTTATTTTTCACTAAGCTTTTTAAATTACTAAAGATTCCATACGTCATCGTTTGTTGAATAAAAATGAGAAAAATAGAGCTGATTTTATTGGCTATTTATTTTTATTAAAATTGAAGTATGCGCGGTGTGTTCATTTTTGTCATTTGCTACTGTTCAATTCCGCTTAATCTATAATAGTGTTTTTCAGTATCGAATTGTTGATTTCCTTTGATGAATTAAAATATGATATTTATCATTGAAGAAATGGTCAATTCTATTTCTTCTATAAAAGAAGTAAATGTTATTGAATGATTTTTCTCTAACTTCAACATTCTTTATTCCAGAAATCTCTACGCATATAGAAAAACAATGTAAATGTATCTTATTTTCATTTGCAGTATCAGCAGGAAAATAAATATTGTTCAGGTTTCTAAAATTTCTCTTCAGATATTAACTATCACTTTTCTTATGTTTTGGATTAATTTTTGCACTCATCAAAATTCCTGCCAAAATTGATTCGGGAAGCTTTAGTAATTCATCCAACATGAGCTTGTTTAATTGCCATAAAGCTGACGTGAAAAAGTAGCGAAATTATTTCTAAATAACTTTCTTGAGATCTTAAAACTTGCTTCTTAATAAGGGTGTTAGAATCTGAATAACATAATCCTTTATACAGGCATGAGTTTTAGAGGTATATTTTTAAAAAAGCAAGAGTTTCAAAAATACGCGTCCTGGGTAAGACGATAAACTACATCCGACAGCAAGGCCTCTGTTCAGGAGGTTTTGAGGAGCGTTTTGAGAACCACCTCTTAATTGATGGCGTTCCCATGTGCACACTGACCTGGGGTGATAACACCTGTTAGGGTCCCAACTATGGGCAAATAGTTAAACCTCGAACTAAGGTCAAAACACCATGTAAGTGTAAAAATAGGTTTTAATATCAATAATTGTTTTGTTAAAATATTATTACCAGCAATACATTATTACCAGTTATACATTTTTTTGAAAAAAAATATTACCAGCAATAAAAATCTTGTCGGCATTAAATAACCCGTTGAGGTTGATACCAAACCAAACCAAACCAAACCGAAAAATACTTGTTTTATTGTAGGGCGTTTATTTCCTTTAATATAATCATAATATTGAATAAATTTCATTTCTTTTTTAATTACAAATAGGTATAAACTATTTTGGCCGGCCAGTCCATATATTCTCTATAAGGCCTGACTGACAAAATATCCTTAAAGAGGAAATTACCCAAAACTAAAGATATGAGAAAAACATACCTGTAAATAAATTTAGGAAATACAATTTCAAGTCTTTAGCGAAAATATTAAATGGAGCCAAATTAATCAATTTCAAACTTTCATAAGCAATTTTTGGAAGTGAATAGGACAAGAAATTTGACTTGAGATTACATATGTTTTACTATGGGGTTTATTAAAATGTAAAATCACATCGTATGAAACATTGGTGCAAACAATAGTGTTTAAGAAAAAAAGGTTTGTTGAAAAATTATATCCATCATGTTTCTCCATTACGTTTTGTTCTGCAGCAAGTTGCAAACAGTAAAATTAAAACGTTAGATTGAAGAATAACAAACAAAATAGAAATGAAGTTTACTTTACAAATGGTTATGTAGGTCTTGAAATGAACAAAAGTCGAGTCGATGTGTTGAGCTTTTGGGAAAGATGACTTCGTTCTAGTATACTTCAGATAAAAACAAATTATATCTTGATTTTGTTTATACTTCACGCATAAAAGCATACAAAACAAAAGCGTACAAAACTCCAATCAGCGTCAGAACAATACTGCAAACAATATAGGTACTATAGATAAATTTTTCTTATTATGTGGTTATGTAGAAATGTACTGACATTACTTTACACTTCAACTCCTTATCCATGTCATTTTTTGTTTCTTCAGCTCGAAACACATATATGTATGTATGTATGTATGTATGTATGTATGTATGTATGCTTGTATGTATGTATGCATGTATGTATGTATGCATGCATGCATGTATGTATGCATGTATGTATGTATGCATGTATGTATGTATGCATGTATGTATGTATGTATGTGCGCGAATATATTTTGGACAATTGGATTACAAAATGAAAACAAAAACCGACGTGAAGTATTTTATATTTAGAATAACAGTTTCATATTAATACTGATTTTACTGGTGCAATTAGTCTTCTATTAATTTTAAAGATAAGCTACACTGTATTTAGCGTTTGCGATGTAAAATTGGAACCGTCATTTGTTGCATTTCTCTCGCGCAGGTTATATAAAATGGATTAATGAATTTTATTTTTTAAATCGGCAATTTCTTTTTAATAATCTAAACGTTATTTTAAACGGATATCCGTATTGAGATTGACGCACTATTTATTTTAAACACAATTTATTTCGTTTACCAGCGGTTGAAATAAATGCTATCCATTATAATACACTAAAAATAATGCATGAAGTAATACAAATATGACTGATTAAAAAATAAAATCCATTAATCTTTTATAATTACTTTGTTTACGTTTCGAATACGAGTCTGAGTAGACTTGTTTTTAAGCATTTCACTCCAAAGTAAGGCAATAAAGCCCCTAAGACACAAGGAGGTGCCGAGTGTGAGAGAAACAAAGAAAATATTATTAAACAGAGAGAACAATAGAAGAACAGGAATTAAGAAGACAGAAGATAATGATTAACATTGCATTTAAATTCTAGAAGATGAGACTTAACTGGAAAGCAAGAAGACGGGAGAGAGTTCCACAAGCGAGACGCGAGAGAGAAGAAACGGTTACTATATAACTTACGTTTGCGTCTAGGTATTTCAACTGTAAAAAGATGAAATCTTGCTGCCAATCTAATAGTAGGCTTAAATTCATAAAGTCTAGCCACAAAAGTGAAAAGTTCATCAGAACAATTACGATGAAAATGTTTATAGAAAAGGCACAGCGAAGCCCCGTTACAAAGTTGGGAAAGTGACTGAAGCCAAGTTACCAAGTCAGGATCAATATATTTGAAGATTCTCCTTCGCATTTTATCATGAATCTCTAATTATATAGTAGAAACACCAGACCAGGTATGACAGCAATATTTAATGGATGGACAAATTGTAGACTTTAAATGCTTAAGTTGGCGAGAAAAAAGTGTTCAGTACCACGCAGTAAACCAACTTTCTTAATGACAGAACTAGCGATGGATTCAACATAATCCTACCTCATGCCCTCGAAAAATATGAACTCGAGAAGTCGCAATAAGTCTAGATGAGAGGCAAAAAAGGTTCTCTCCGTCGATTAAAAGGGAGCAGTTTTGTTTTGGAGGCGTTAAAATGAAACTATTTTTTACCTCGCTTGAATTGATATATATATATATATATATATATATATATATATATATATATATATATATATATATATATATATATATATATATATATCGTGGAAGAAATGGCGATTACTTTAATTATATATTTTAATTCGCAAATTCCAGTATTTTTGTCAATTGGTGCTTCGTGACGGACTAAAGCATTTAAATCATTAATACAATCACAACGTTTGCTTCCTTTTTATGGAAGGGGGCACATTGCTGGTTAACTGGAAATCATCCGGGATTGGACAATGACAATAAATTGCCAAGAAGAATCGCATGGTGTGTAGTTTAGAAGATGGAAAAAAATGTAGCTGACGGAAGGTACACAAGTTGATACCAGATCAGTATCGGATGGGTCACCGTGGAGAGTGTGTATAATGTTGAAAGACCTGAAACCGCTAATGAACCTCGGCTAGAAACATCACTAATGATGCGTACTAAAGCATCGGATCGATGTATTTTACGATATATATATATATATATATATATATATATATATATATATATATATATATATATATATACGATTCTCTCTCAACTAAGAAGAAGACAGTCCTCAAATAAAAAAAGGAAGAAAAAGAAAAGAAAGAACCCAGCCGAAAAACTCCGCAAGTTTGCGGGACCAGAGCCTATGTATGATTATAGATATATCAAAATAAGACAGGCTACACGCATAACTTCCGTTATATAAAAAAATGAAAAGAACAGGAAATAATATAATTTTGGTTGATCAAAAAATGAACACAAAGAGACTTTTGATGTTAGCCAAAACCAAGGTTCGCGCCACTAGTCTGGAAGACAGGTCAAGAGGATATAAAGTCACATCTCTGAGAAAAATAGGAGACGGAACAGCAAAAGAAACCACTGAACAAGACCATCGATGAAACAAGCCATGCGTGAAGTAGTATCTAAGAAGTCATGATATTTTCTGCCCTTCTAGAAAAAAAGAAAAAAAAAAAAAAGAAACACAGTAGATTGACACTGACCAATTTCTATGATGATTACTACTAGCATGTTCTGATCCCGAAACTATCGAATACCGGACCGAAACGGACATTTCCCCGACTGCTACTATGATTCGCCTTATAAACAAACATTTTACTATTTACACTATTTACATTGTTCGAACTCTTATCCTCATCTTTTTTGCCATATCCACGACGTTTCAACCATTGTAGGCTCCGACCTTCTTCAGGTGATTTGGATTTCGAATGGAACCCTTTATTTCGTCCAACAGGTAGATTTTTCTAGTTCCACGTGTCATGCCTTTGCCGGTATCCCAGTGTCCTTTTAATTCAACTCTTCAAGTTTTTGTTCAACTCTACTGTAGCCAGGTATTGAACTCACAACTGTTTGGGTCAATCACTGAATTTAGTTCGAAATTCCAATCACCTGAAGAAGGCCGGGGCCTACAACGGTCGAAAAGTCGTGAATATGGTTACAAAGACGAGAACAACAGTCCGAACAGTGTAAATAGTGCAAATAATTACAATATCTCATCTCATAAATGTAGGCAGAACATTTATCTATACCGAATATTAAATGACTCACTCTAAATCAAATAAATGTATATTATTTATTTTATACCCTTGAGTCCGTTCGTCTTAATTCCGAAGTTCCGATAAAATAATTACCAAGAATTCTCTAGAACAATACCCACACATAGCTTGTAAAATCAAAGATGACAAAGACTGTCAAGGCAAACATATTTGAGGGGAATAATACAAATATTACCAATTATCTTTGGAGATCGTAATATTTATTTCTGAAATTCTCACACCGTATTTACTTCGATATATTAAAGCTGAGATGGCAATCAACGGGAAACTTTATTTGCAATTATGTTTCCTGCAATCTGGTGTTAGGCCATCATACATAGCTACCCTACGTTGTTAGAACTTCTTAAACTTTTTTTGAAAAAGAAATCGTTAACTTAACGATATTGATATGTTTATTTTTAATTAAACGCTTTGAGTTTTGATTTCCTATGTATTGAAAATGTCAGTCAAATATATGTAATCTTGGATGACACTAATAAGGTGATAAAATATTGCGCATGTTTTACGTAAAGATCTGCCTCATTTTTTTAATTTTCTAACAAGGATTAAATCATTTTTGCTACATGCATATTAATGTACGTATTCCGCCATAAAAACACACACTTAGCAATGAAAGATTGTCTGCAGCTCCATTTAAATTAACATGCCATTTCTCATCAATTTAATAAAAACTTATCTATTCACTTTGTATGTGGAATTTATATAATTCTTAAAAATTTCATATAAAATACATATCTATAAAAACAAAGCATTAGCTCAAGGAGCAGAATTTGATGCTTTAAAAAGAAAGAACAATTTGTTTTCTTAACATTGAACCTTGTGCCAGGTCTTTACTTATTCCATAGTTTATTGGGAATTTCCACTGACGATTTCTTCCACAGGCATAATTGTACTTTGGAATATAAACCGATGCACTGGGCGAAGACCTATTCAAGGATTTTAAGCTAGGTTGTCGATACGAATTATAGATAGCCACTCCAAAATGTATAGCTGATGTGATATTGTATGTGGTCGGTAATAAAGTATTATATCAGTGTTGTTTGGAAGTCACTGAATTGGTCTCATGGCTTGTCTGGAAAATATTGTTTGAGTGTATTATAAAGGAGCGGCTAGAGGTTGCTAGCGATGCCCCGATTGTATAGTATAGATTATACGTAGTCAATAATAACAATGTCTAACTGCAGCGCATTGATCAGCAGTGTAGTATAAGTATCTTCATTGTAACTGGACAAGTTTTTAATGTTGATCCAAAATGCATCTGTTTTTAATCGCTGATGTTTCATAATATATTGTATATCAAGATTATTTTATTCCCTATTGTAGGATTGTTATTGCAGATTTTCGCATCAGTTGCTTTTCAATTAGAAAAGAAACAGACACAATAAATTTAATCCGATCAAATAAAATCTTGTGTTTTGTAGTTATTAAATTTTCGCTGAAGTTCTCGAAACGATTCTTTTAGATGTGGAATTATTTTATTGTAAATTGAAATTTGAAGAAAGATTTTCGAAACAATTGTAAGTAGTTCGACTGTTTGTCTTTCATTTAAAATATGAGTTGCCCTAAAATTGGTCTTATACAGTAAAAATATAAGATATTTTTTCTTATTCCTATTGATATTACTAAGCAAGATATTTAATGTTTTGTTCTATCTTCTCTCATATTTCACAATTGGTTTTTGATAAAAGAACTCTACAGTAAATGCCTTTTCTAGTAGTAAAGGGAAATTAGTAAAGACAACATAATGAATTGTACAAATGTGCAATATCTACTAACAAGTTGAAATTTTCCAGGATAGGTGTAGCAACTTTTGCTTGGACACCAAAGAACCATAACCTTTTCGGTAACTAATTTCGGATGAATGCATTGCTGTTTTAAGTTGGTCTAAGTGGGAGTATTGCTTGTTCAAGCCAATCGTTTGTTTCTTCAAAGGGGGATCATGGGAGGAGAAATTCATTCCAATATGAGTATTTGCAGAGAATCGATTTTTCGATGGTGACCGATCTTTTGTATGCTTGGCGGTGGGGTACCATTTCATTTGTTTTGCAATGTTTTTACGTTCTTTGTTGTTGCAAAGTTACTCATTGTAATAGACCGTTACAATTTGATTTAAAAAAAACAGAATGTTTTCTTCTATATAAAATAGCGAATCGCATATATCGAATATATATATATTAAGTTATATTGAAGTCACACAGAGTAACTCACATAAAGAATCTGGTGCAAATGATCTTTAACAATTTATTTGAATTTTAGTAATATGTCTGTTATGCCTTACGTTATATAATGTTCATTATTCTCAAGTTCTCTCTTCGTATGATTGTTATCAAACTCAACATGTCCTCTCGATTGCCCAACATTATTCAGTGTGAAATCTTCAGCACCAATTTTCAAAACCGTATCCATAAACTACAAAAACAAAAAAAAAAACAACAAAAAAAAAAACAAAAACGGTTACTTGCATTTGTCACATTTTTCAATTTAGTTATATACCATGCGATACATGATTAACGGGGCATATTTTTCCCGCAGTAGGCTGCCATTTCTTTCTGCGGTAGACCAGTTGACATCCAAGGCTATAGAGCCCGGTCTGTCCTGCTATTTATCCAAAGCTGGGGTGGGGAGAAGAAGAGGATTCATACCTTTTCCAAGGGTATTAACAGGTAAGTGAATGTAATCGAATCGACTGGAATTCGAACTCGACTCTCCATCGTACCCCTCCACTGTCACACTTTTAGCCGTCAAAAATAATTAACCAAAACAAATTAGTTAGATATTTTCCAGATCAAACAGCACTCATAATACAAAGACAACTTATCTTTTTGAATCGAGTAAAAATTAAGCACACTTAATGTAATGTAGAAAATCAAGATTTATTAAAATATCTATGTTTTAAATGTCCATAAATATTCTCACCGTGTGTTATTCTTGCATTTCACAACATCAGCAAAATAGTTTGATCATACTTAAACGTAATAGAATCTACGTGGATTTTATTTCTATAAGAGAATATTTAACTGAGAAAATATTTAGCATTTTGGAATAATATACCCTGCCAATCAATTCTTTTAAATTGGAGAATTTAGACTGTCAACATTTACCATTCTTTTGTTTTGGCACATGCTTCATATCGATCCAAAAGTTAAGTTGAACTGTTAAAATGATCGTTTTAAATAGTTGAAATCATTAAATATGGTAAATTTTTCGATTAAAATTAAATAAAGTAGATGTGTACCATTATGTAAACAGTTATTAAAACGGGAAAATCTAAAAGCCTTGAAATTATCTTGATAATGTAAAATACAATGAAATAAAGAAGTAACTCCCGTTTTAGCAGAAAATAAGTAAAAATCATCTTCATATTACCGAAGTGATAAACGTATGGTATTTAGGCAATTCAGAATTGAGTATATGTAGGCTCTTTATCCTCGTATTAGCAGTTTGTCAGATTCATCTTGAGAAATAATCATTCTAAGTCAAAGTAATTTCCTATTAAAGAGGAAATAAATAATGGCCTTAAAACTATAATCTGTATGAAGAAAACAAATTTTACAAAGTTAATGATTTATTAGATTTCATGGTTATTATAGGTGGAACGTAAAGGTTAAACTGGTTGTAATGACAAAGTTGAATTCCCCTGCAACCGGTTCCGATGTGTTATAAGGGAACAAATAAATGTACTTATTATAAAATTCTGACATTCATTTTATGAAACGTACTTGACAGTTGGCAGCAATCGATAAGAAAAGCAAAGTTCAAAATTCTTAGGCGATATTTGATGGTCAAGGTGAGAAGTGAATAGTGAGATAAAGAGTGAAAGAAATGGGACAAAAGATAATTTAGAATGAAAAATGACAGCGTAAATACAAGTTGGATCCTTATCACCATCGTCAGCAAAAGAAAAATAAGTTGTCCAATAAAATATCGTGTCATTTCTTCCTATCTATTCTGACCAAAACGAAAGCAATGTTCATCTACTTTGTTTAAGCGTAATTATAACTTAAAGATTCATTTTAAAATTTATAAGCTGTCACATACATTTCTATATATTGAATTGTTTCATCAAATATGTAGTTGCACATTTTCAACTCGTGGAGATATTGAGGTTCTCTTATCGTTTTTTTCTGCATATAAGAATATAAAGTTTAAAAAAATCTTAAAAAAGTTTATTAAAATCTTTTTAGAATTCAAGAAATTTTAATGCAAAGATGAACAACAAAACAACGTTGTAAATAAATGTAACGTTATTTTCCGAATAAGTTTACATTTTTTTTTATTTTTAATTTCGAAACGAGTTTATCAAATGAATCTTGAAAGACGTAGCTTCAGCTGAACGTGCAAATAGTCAGTATTAAATGCTTTCATTCGTCAGAGATTTAATTCATTAAATGCAATATATTTGTAGTCTTGTTTTTGATTCCAGATTTAACTAAAAATAAAAAAATGTATCCGCTTATACATACACTCATACTAATAAGTGTGACATTTCAACTTAATATATATATATATATATATATATATATTAGTAATAACCGATTGCTTAAAACCTTGAACATGGAGAGATGAAATGGGCAGTTTTAAAAGGGTCTATTTGTATAAGGAATTTTAATTGTTTTTATTCAAGCATTATAATGGGAAATCCACCGTTGGTATTGCTTTAAAATACACGCAATCCGACTAATTAACCTATAAATCAAATTGAAGCACGTCACCACAGAAAAATATCATTTTTTTTATCTTACTCTCAATCGGGATAATATCCGTTTTAATTAAGTCCAGCCGATAATTTTTCAATAGGATGTATATAGAATAAAGACGTACATTTCTGTAAACAGCTTAGAATAGCTTTAAAGTGACAGGCAAAAATGAGATACTCAAGTCGCAGCGCTTGAGTGGTTAAGAGAATCCAACATTTTGGCAGCTTGCCCAACATGATCTGGTCATTTTTTTCTATGTTATTACTCGTATTACTAGAGTACCTTGATTGCTTCCGGTCTTGTAATCGACTACGGCTGGAAAAAACTAGTTTGACCAGCGCGGCTTCAAAGTATAACAGATGAAGAAGCTCTACAATCTAATTCCTATATTTAGAAGTTTTAACTTCACCGCGTAACAGTTGTAAACTTCCACTGAACATGGCATATTACACACTTGGAAAACTTACACAATTATAGACAGTAATTAAATTACAAAAACCTGTTTCTTCTTATGATGCTAACTAAATAGTGCGATTTCATATGGAGCAGCAGGGAATTATTGATACACTAAGATTTACGATTTAGATAATTTGTGAAAATATCCACATAATTTTTGACAGTGTCCTCACAACACTTTGTTTAATAATTATTGTTCTGCAATGAGAAACTTTCATACACGGAGGTTTATCTTAAAAGATTATATTTCATTTGTCTTTAATAAGTGCTGAAATATAATAATATATCAGATAAATTTAATCACAAACGATTTAAATCGTGTCTGGGAAGAAAGAACATACTACAAGGATTTATTCAACAACTGTTGAACATAGCTCCTTGAAACACTTTCAGAGCATTTACATAAATGAGAATTTTTTTTTTAACTGAGAGAATTTGTGAACACGCGTGTTTACTCGTTTGTTAGAATCTTGGAAAGTGAGGCAAAACATGTTCTTGATAGGTTATCGCACGAGGCAACGATATAAATCGAACTGTTTTATTTTAGAAGTGTGAGAAGATCAAATAAGAGACCAGCAAGCATAAAACAATACTTTTGGGAACAGTTTAATAAAATAGATTCATTTAAAAATATTCTCCATCGATTTTTGTCAGGTAATAAACAATAACATGTTATATAGAATACACGAAGTCAGTAATAATTGGTTTCGCATTTGATTCTACCAAACCCAACCTGGGAGATGGATGCTTAGTATTAAAAAAGGTCAGTCAGAATTGTCAAGGAGATATTTTCTTAAAGAATTCGCAATAAAACCTTCCACTAAAGTCGTTAAAATAATGAAATAATTTTATAAAATAAAACAATATGATTTTGTATATTTAAAATTTTGCGCTACTGTTTCCTTTATTTAAGATCATGAGATATTTCATTATTATGGTAATCTGGCTTTTAGTTATTCACATGTTACGTCACCAGCTGGAATTGTTCGTGATTATACTCCTTTCATCTGGTGAACATTTCATTCCTTCGTGTATTTTATTGTAAAGAGAACGGCTATTACACATTAAAAAACGGAAATATACGTAATATGGCGTTTAGTTTCTTAATAAAAAATCCTTTTCATAAGTGAATTCGTTTTTGTTGATCCAATTGAACGCTGCTGGAGATGGCGGAGAGGGGAAAAGGGAGAAGGAAATGTTTTTCCATTTCAATCAAGAGCTAACATCAAAAGAAAAATGTAGGCATGGTATTTCATTTTATTCGTTGAATATTTATACACGTTTCTGTTGTCGATGATGGCGGCTGCCGTCTTCGGCTTCTCCTCTTGAGTAGGTTTATAGTTGAACAATGGAAATGACCATTGATTGGTTTATCACTGTGAATCATTAAGTGAAACATGACTGGATAGTTTTTAGTAAGGTGCAAAAAAGATTTACAGTGTCTGTGTTAAAGCGATATATTGACTTTATTGTTATTCAATTATAAAAAGAGAATTTTAAACATAATGTGACTAAAGTATGTCACTGTCAGTGTGTGTAAGTAGAGTTCACCTAAACGAAAACAAAATGTCAGACATAAAGGATTGAACTAATAGTAAGGCGAAATCACATAATCACTTGAAACCCCCTCTCATAGATTCGTTTACAATTAAGATGCTTTGGCTAACAATACAAGGACTTAAAATTTCCACATTTTAAGATGGTAATTGAACGTAGAAATACGTTATTTATAAAATCTAATTCCTTCGCAATGCCTACTTTTGCATGGATAAAATTATCTTAATTGTCTCGACGGCGCTGCTGTTAAAGTACTTTCTTTTGGAATTTGACATTGTGCAAGTTATAGACGACTTTTTAAATGGGTAATTGAGGCCTAAACTAGGGTTTTTTTTCTACAAAAGATGCTCTTACATTTGCAGGGATTTGTTCAGTTTTGTTGCCAAACAAAATTTCAAAAATTATTTTTGAGACGAAGTTACACAACGTCCAGCTTCCGGTTTGTAAACTTCACTGAATATTATTTTTTCATCGCGGGTATTCAATATGTCAGGCTATCATATTTGACAGTTTGCGACATAAAAAGAAAACATCGTAATTAACTTCGCGTGAAAATGTTCAATGTACATAAAAGTTTGCGTTAAAATTTATCACTGGCAAAAAATAAGAAATATTTTCAACTATCGAGTTCTTGAAAATGCCTCTTTATCGATGATACTATGGTTCTTTTTGCTTTCAATGCTATTATAGTTAATTTGCATAAGATTTATACGAAAACAAGTTAAGTGGGTGTGTGAAATGTTTTCGACCTGACCAATTTTCCCAAATCCCTAATGTTCTTCTATATTGCAAAGGGTCTTGCGCTTGTTTTTAAATTTGTTTACCTTAAGTATAAATAATATAGTCTCGTCATAATGTTCCAGTTCTTACAGTATAAAACCTCCAAATGAAATCCAAGAGTATACGACGCAAAAACTGGGGATTAAGTGCTCATCATAGTTGTGAAGTAGTGATAGATTAACTTCTAAGATACACTGTTGTGTGAGAGATCCGTTTATCCCCTGAAATTATTGATCATTGTCATGACCTAGCTTGGGGAAATCAACGAATCTTAAAGAAGATCTGAGGCATTAGAGGTATCAATGAAACTCGTTGAGTGGTTGCCTGTATAGAAAATCTTCGACTAGTGGGCACCAACATATTTGAATTCCAACCAGAAATGGCATTGCGTGGACATTTTTCAGAAATCTAGTGATAATTTTTTGAAATGATATCATTGTCGATGAAACATAGTTGCATCACTTATGCCCAACAAACTCAAGTTAACCGCGACCAAGGAAATTCTAGGGCCAAAACTTTGCAGGAAATATAGACATGGTCTTTTACTATAAGGAAAGTATTGTGATTAAAGGAACATCTTCACAATAACTAAAGAGTTAATGAAGAAGACTTTAACTTGTATCAGAAACGTGAAAAAAACTGGGGAAGAATGCTGTGGAAAAGTATTATCGTTTTGCAGGACAATGCTCATATTCATAAAGCAGGAAAGACAATGTAGGTTTGGGGGAAAATTCTTGGTTTTGTTCATAGACCATCCAAACTACTAGTTAGAGATTTTGCTTCGTATTACTTTCTTGTTTTAAAACATTACGAAGAATTTGACTAAGAGAATTTTTGAATGATCCCAATGTAATAGCAGTGGCAGGGAAATAATTAAATGACCAATATTAGGATTATATTTTTAAAGTTTAAACAAAATTTGTAGAACAATGTGGCAAATGTGCTGAAATTCGGGCGAAAATGTGAAATGGCATTAACGTTTTATGGTCCTAGAGGATTCCTTTCTTGTTCGGGCCGAAAACCTTTCAACAGAACATAGTACATATATTTACATATCTATGCCTGAGTGGTTGAGTGGTTAGAACGTTCGCATTTAAACCGTGTAAATATGGCTCTACTCCCACTATAGTCGATTTTCCAGGGATATGATCTTGATGTTATCGGACTGGGGAGATGATCTCAGCGTGATGAAAATTCGAGAATTGCCTGAAATCCATACGATAGTTTGACCCAAGCCATGTGCGCGAAATTGGGTCGACAAAACTCTTTGTAAATCGTCAATGGTTGTGCTAGTAAGAAGATATCGCGACCAAGGATTAACGTAGTGACATTGTTAAACTATTGATCACGCAAAATTATGCGGAACTCTCAGTAACAGTAACTAAGTTCTGTTCAGCATAGTTGCAGTATAAATCACATAGAATTGAAGAAAGAAAAATGTGACTGTGCACGTGTCTGTAATATGAATTAGACATCCTAGCAGATGAGCGTAAAACGTCATATCTATGCGTGAGTAGCTTTATTTGTAGGTGCATAATTCTATAATATATTCAATTTATTGTTTTCCTATTTATGGTCAACTAAACAATGAAAATTATTTTAAATGTTTATTATAAAACTATATTGGAAGTGACAGAAATTATATTTCATTAACTGAGAAGTCTTCGAGTAAAATTTATATATATACTAGCAGCATGGCCCGGCGTTGCCCGTGCTTGATTCAAAAATCGCACGACACATACAGCAATCGCTATCACTTGACTTAAAATATTTTTGCCTTTCCTTGCCTTTAAAGGAGTGCCCTTTGCCATTGCTGATGTTGCTACATGCCTTACTTCTTGCCTATCTCACACTGCGAATTTTTTCTAAACTTTATACTAAACATTAAATCTGTTACGAAAAAAGAACTAAACAGAAAAGACTCGTAACTGGAAGAATTGAATGAAAAAAGAATGTTAACAACAAATACTTTTTCACACCCAACCCAGTTCTGCGGAATCAGAATCAATGTTGAGTTTAAGCAAGCGAATGAGCCAATTGGAGTAAAGTGCCATGCAGATTTAAATTTTTTCCACTTGTGACGAATGCAGCTATCGATTTTTTTGCATGCTAGCAGGCTAGTTAATATTCGTGTCAGTCAGCTGTTGGCTCTCATGCTGGCCAATAGAATCTTCCTGCCTATTCGTGGCAGCCAGCTATAGGCTCTCACTCTGGCCAGTAGAAAATGTCCGCAAACTACATGAAAACTGCCGTAGAAGCATGAAAATATCGATTATTTCCACTATCGATGGGAGTTGGGAAATGCATAGTCAGTCTTTGCCTTCCCGCTAACTTGGAGCATGTGCATGTAAATTTTGGTGCAAATCCGTCGAAAATTTGCACACACACACACATCCTGCCTTATATATATATATATATATATATATATATATATATATATATATATATATATATATATTGCAAGGAATAGATACAAATTATTTCCTAAAGTCATTATGAAAAATAAAAAATAAGTGATGAAAACACTTACAGAACAGACCAACCGGTTTCGTTCCCAAGCTCATCAGGGTCGACTGGGAACAATTTAACAATTATTGCAATATATATTGACTCACACAAACACCCTACATACAATTAAAACATTAAAAAATGAAATGATTAATGGTATGAGGGAAAAAAATTCAAACCGTGCGAATTTGCACAGCAAAAAGGAAAAAAAAAAATTGGTGGAGTGTGAGGGGAATGTATGATACACACTAAAGTCTAATAACGTGAATCCCAAGGAGACAGTCTCTTTGCTTACAAAGAGACAGCTCCCTGGACCGAATATACAGAGACTCAAGTGCCCGCAAATGAAATGGAGAGTGCGAACTGGACAGTACAGTAAACCAATTCGGACTGAAATCCTTCGCACAATCCCTGCATTTTATCAAATGTTCAGTGATCGCTGACCCAGAAGTATTAACCAACTGGCACTTACGGGCATCCGGATTAAGAACTCGCAATGGGACATGCTGCCTGATTCTACAATCTAAACGTTGGGAAGTCCTTCCTATGTAGTTGCTACCGCAACCATATTTAAAAGAATAAATCACGGAAGAAACATGATGGGGAGGAAGAGGATCCTTACGCATAGAGGAAAAGGCAGAACGAGTCGCAAAATGAATCCTTAGTTGAGCCGAAAAATAGCACAGATGGACAGCAGACAAGACCCGCCTAGCCACAAGCTCGCCTCGCGAACCAGTAAAAGGAAGCCGCAAGTAAATAGGACATTTCTGAAATAAATATTGTTTTTCCTTTCGAAAATTAATAATCTTATCACGCATGACACTATCAAGAGTATCACTAGGATATCCATTTTTTAATAGAGTTCAGCGGATAAAATCCAATTCTTCATCGAAATATTGTTGACTGCAAATCGTCAAGGCCCTATGAGTTAAGGTCTTGATGAGATTCATTTTTCACTTTCTGGGACAAAATGAGTCCCAACGCGTATACAAACCAGAAAACGTTGGTTTGCGAAATACCAAAGTAAGAAATTGAGAAGGAGTCCGATGCACAAGTAAACAGAGAACATACGTCAAAGAAACACATAAATTTATTTTTAGAAGGAGTATCACGAATAATCTGAACAAATAAAAAAGAATCCTTAATAGTATACGAGCTAAAATGTTCAACAACAGGTTCAAGAAGGTCTGAAAGAAAACTCTCAACCTTTTGTTGAGACGAGCCGGACATGGACAGGATGGGTCGAAGGTGTACATCATCCCTATGATTCTTCGGAAGACCATACAGACGAGGGCGAATAGACCCAACAGGTCTAATATCATCAGTGACCTCACGGGATATGAAACCACGTTTAGTCCAAGATAAGAGTTTCTTTTGAAATTTAATTTCTATAGGAATTGTGAGATCATATGTCTCTACTGGACCAAGAGGAAGAAATTTTGTGGTGTCACCAAGAATGCTTTGCATTTTGGAGACATAATCAGAATGGTCCAATAGGACAATACCAGCCCCTTTACCAGGACGAGTAATAACCAAGTTATTATTTGCTTTTAAAGTCCTGACCACGGACCGGTGCTGTTGACTCCACTTAGACTCAGAAAGAGCTACAGAGGTTAAAGCATAAGTATGTGCCAAACTATTAGCCTTAAGATTTGAAAGTGAGTCAGAAGAGCGAGGCACAAGTCTATATAACTGCGAGGATAACACTTCAAATTCTTGTGTTCCAGTAATCGAAACTATTGATATTTTTTGTAACATGTTATATCGAAGTAGTTTGTCACCTCCGGATATCCCAGAAAATGTGTTTGTTGAGCTATGTTTGTGGAGTTTAGCTTTAACAATTTTATGTACAGACAGATTGATGGGGTTGCCATGGGCTCCCCTTTGGGTCCCGCTTTGGCCAACATTTTTGTGGGCTTTTATGAGTCGTCCCACCTCACTTATGACAATGCACCGTCTATGTACCGTAGGTATGTGGACGATACATTTTGTCTTTTTAATAGTGAAGTGGAAGCTGATTCCTTTCTCACAGTTATGAACCAACTTCATCAATCTTTGAAATTTACCATTGAAAAGGAGTCTAATTCTTGCCTCTCTTTTCTTGATGTCCTTGTGCATTGGACTCCTTCTCAATTTCTTACTTCGGTATTTCGCAAACCAACGTTTTCTGGTTTGTATACGCGTTGGGACTCATTTTGTCCCAGAAAGTGAAAAATGAATCTCATCAAGACCTTAACTCATAGGGCCTTGACGATTTGCAGTCAACAATATTTCGATGAAGAATTGGATTTTATCTGCTTAAAAAATGGATATCCTAGTGATACTCTTGATAGTGTCATGCGTGATAAGATTATTAATTTTCGAAAGGAAAAACAATATTTATTTTAGAAATGTCCCATTTACTTGCGGCTTCCTTTTATTCGTTCGCGGTGCGAGCTTGTGGCTAGGCGGGTCTTGTCTGCTGTCCATCTGTGCTATTTTTCGGCTCAACTAAGGATTCATTTTGCGACTCGTTCTGCCTTTTCCTCTATGCGTAAGGATTCTCTTCCTCCCCATCATGTTTCTTCCGTGATTTATTCTTTTAAATATGGTTGCGGTAGCAACTACATAGGAAGGACTTCCCAACGTTTAGATTGTAGAATCAGGCAGCATGTCCCATTGCGAGTTCTTAATCCGGATGCCCGTAAGAGCCAGTTGGTTAATACTTCCGGGTCAGCGATCACTGAACATTTGATAAAATGCAGGGATTGTGCGAAGGATTTCAGTCCGAATTGGTTTACTGTACTGTCCAGTTCGCACTCTCCATTTCATTTGCGGGCAGTTGAGTTTCTGTATATTTGGTCCAGGGAGCCGTCTCTTTGCAAGGAAAAAGACTGTCTCCTTGGGCTTCACGTTATTAGACTCTAATATGTATCATACATTCTCCTCACACTCCCCCAATTTTTTTTCCTTTTTGCTGTGCAAATTCGCACGGTTTTTCATTTTTTTCCCTCATACCATTAATCATTTTATTTTTTAATGTTTTAATTGTATGTAGGGTGTTTGTGTGAGTCAATATATATTGCAATAATTGTTAAATTGTTCCCAGTCGACCCTGATGAGCTTGGGAACGAAACCGGTTGGTCTGTTCTGTAAGTGTTTTCATCACTTATTTTTTATTTTTCATAATGACTTTAGGAAATAATTTGTATCTATTCCTTGCAATATATATATATATATATATATATATATATATATATATATATATATATATATATATATATATATATATATATATATATATATATATATATAATTGTATTGAGCACTTTTTTATTATTCTAGCTGTTGGTAGGGAAAGCTTTACCTTTGATTGTGGTAGATGCTATTTTCAGTACCCTAATTATTTTATTAGATGCATTTGTCAGTACCCTAATTATTTTATATTCAATGTTTTTTGTTTTTTTTAAACATTTCACCCCAAGCAATTCAGAAGTGCCATTATCACACAGGGGGTTATGGAGAGTGAAAATGAGAGAAAAGAGTGGGTGTAGGGGTCATTGAAGAAAGGAAAAAAGAACAGGTATCAACGCAACAAAATATTGTGACTGATGTTGCATTTAGGTTTTTGATGATTGTAGTTATCAGGGAAGCAAGTGAGAGGAATGGAGTTCCAATATGCAGAAGTGAGAGGAAAGAAAATGTTAGAAGGGCGGTTACATTTAACTATTTCAAAAGTAAAAAGTTGGGACCTAGATGCCAATCTATTAGTACACTTAAATTCATGTAGTCAGGGCACCAGGGAAAAATGCTTATCAGTGCAGTAGCCATGAAAATATTTGTAGAAAAGACAGAGGGAAGCCACCTCACGTCTCTGAGAAAGCGGCTGAAGTCAAGAAGCTAATTCCGTACCGATTACATTACAGATCCTACTTTAGATTTTTTTGAGAATATTGCAGTAAGGGAAATTTTATGGATAAAACTTTAATTGCGCAACCAGTAATAAAAATCACAGAAATGCAATCTATGTTGTTATTCATTTAAACATCATCATCATTTAATAGTAATATATATATATATATATATATATATATATATATATATATATATATATATATATATATTTAAAGTAATAATAATAGTAATAAAAGTAATTGATAGATACACACATATACAATACACACATACATACATATATATAAACTTACATAGTTATAAACCTAATATATATTTTTCGGTGTTTGATGCAAAATAAATGTCAATTTTTAAGACTATATAAACTTATTTTTATGATGACATTTTAGTAAAATTTCATTTCTCTGGTTTGTATTTGAGTCACCGGAAGTTAACGGCATTCGGACGTTTGAGTAGCCGGCAGTAACTACCGTCCGGGTGCGATACCCTTACCCGTGCTTTCAAATTGATTTCTTGCAAAAACAATTGTGTATTTTCAATTTTGGGCGCTGTCAGAACCACCTCCGGGTAATTTTACGTAGTCCAGTGAAGTTTTGTTGAAATCGGTTGAAAAATGTAGGAAATACGATCCCATATATAAGCGCACACACACACAATCTGCGTTTTATAATAAGTAAGATATATATATATATATATATATATATATATATATATATATATATATATATATATTGAAATTACAACCTGCTTATAACACCATATCAAAAAAATGCCTGGTTTGCCTACACGAAAACGTAGCAATAATTTCTCATACCCAACAAAAGAATTTAATAAACATAAGATCAGAAATAATTTCCAAATGCAGACACGAAAATAAATATCTATTATTTATGCCAAACAGATAAAAAATATTACCAACAAACACTACTACATAAACCACCATTGACCCTATAAACATGAAAAGAGAAACCACTGACACCATGACACTAGCAATTATTTTCTAGTTCAAATTATTGTTATAATCATTCCACCACCATTACTACGATCACTTGTACCACTTTACAACAACTATTTGCTGCTACAATTGTTATTATCATCACCCACCATTAATACCACATTACAATTACCATTGCCGTATTAGTCCACAATTACCGTATCAGTCCACAATTATACTTACTTCTCGCTCCCCCAGCAAAATTAATACCACCATATAAATACTAATAAGCATTACAAATTGGAATTTCTACCATCTGCATATGCGCAATCGCCAAAAACAAGCAAATAATCGGCTTTAAAATAATAACAAAACAACCTTAAAAAATTAAAAATAATAGCAATTTTTACCTATCATAGTCTTACACAGACCCCATCATACGTATATGCGTGCGTGCGAGTAAATATTATTCAGTGAACAAAATAGAAAACCGGTCTGCGCAACAGACAAGAAAATATTACTACACAGTCCAACATTGAATACAGCGAACAAATGCGTACGTGTGTGTGTAACAGCACATATATAAGCATATATGCCCAATCCCACTCTGTTCACATATGTTTATGTTTGTGTGAGCTCCGGTGAGTGAGCGTGTGTGTGTCTGCGTACGTCGATGAGTGTACGTGCGTGTATGTATGTTTGCGTAAGTGTAAATGGCGTCCCGACAACAATTTTTTTTCCACTTCCATAAAAACGCCAATATACGCAACCATATATAAATTCAAAATTGAAAAATCAATCAGTTTGTCTGACGATCGCAAATAGCGTGAAACCCAGGGTCACAAACTCATATCAATCCAACTATATATATATATATATATATATATATATATATATATATTGTTAACAAATCTATAGATTCACTTGAACACTTATTTATAGAAGGAGTGTGAAACCTTTCGTTTGGAAAAGGGCCTACATTGTTAATGCTCTGGGCCAATCAGAATATTTTTCACAATTTCTTGAAATTTTCTTTAACTCCTTGTTCTTTGAGAGTTGGTGGCCCAAGTGATAAGCCATTGACATTGTCTTGTCTTTGGGCAAAACAGAAAGTAAACTCATGACGATTTCCTAGAGCGCTATCTCCGTGGTAGAGACGCTACACTATAAACAAGTGTAGGATTAGTGAGCACGCCCTGAAACTAGCAATATTCTCCTGATGGAAGTGAGCTTTAACGCCTACAATAAAAAGTCCAGGTGATTTCTGATCCCAGTGAAAAACGTGTGTAGGGTTCAAAATTAAAGTCGATCATGTTTCGTATTTATTCACTTCGTGGCAGAATAAAATAACGCCTCTAGCATTGTATTTTTGTATAGTTACTTTATACTAACAATCATTTTATTCTGGTAGTTTGTGTTACCTGAAAATATAACTCAAGACGAATAATGTCTTGATTTGAGAAAATTCAAAAATATTCTCTGAGTAATGTGTATACAGGTAAAAATATTTTAATTGGTGCCTCCAAGGTAATTCACTTGTGATATAATGGTTGGTGGCTCGGAACCTAAAATCGGTGAACTGAGATCGAATTCAGGTTGAGATTGTTATATTCATTTTCGCACAAATACCATTGTGAAAAGTATGAATCTATCTATTTTCCCTTCAGTTATGAATTAAATTGTAGGGCAAACTGAACTCTCTAGCCGTGATTGGTAAGCAATATAGAAGAACAATTCTGAATGCAAAACCGTATATGTCCCTAGTGGAGTGTATACTCGAACTGTAACTAAGATCCCATTAGCATAGTTGGAGTATAAAACACATGGCTCTGAAACATGATTACAGCTCTGAAAACATGGTCATCCAAGGAAAACACGGAAAATGAATTCAAAATGGTAGCAAACATATTTCAAAACATGTTCCAAACATATCATCCATTTGAACAACTGTAATAATGATCATAAATACAAATATAATACGAGATAACATTTTGATATGAAACATCTTTACCAGCCCCGACAGAAAGAAAGAGAGGAAAGTGCATGCTAATAAAGATACTTTTTGAAAAGAAGAGCAAGAGATAGTTGATTTCCTAAATGGATGTTAATCTATTCTTTCATCTGCTAATTTCTAAATGAAAATTCTGACGTAAAGTAAAATTTTTGTCAACAGGAAAAACCTTTAGTCAAACGATTTGCTTAGTTATGTTTTCTTTTAATCGAAAGTTGTTAAATTGCATTCGTTTTAATCCCATACTTTGACTGGATGATAAAATATTATCTATTGTATAATTTCCAACATCCTATTCATAGTTTTTAAAACGTGACTCCAAATGCATTTGAAAAGTTTTTTTTACTAAACCAAACATTTAAACTGATTGAAATTTAAATTATATTCTTACGTCACAAGCCATTCATTCGTTCGAATGTTAGAAACTAAGAAAACCATTCAAACTAAGAAAATTATGATTTTCTTAATAGTCAATATCTCTTTGAATTATTAGGTTGGTGCAAAAATAATGACGTTATAATGTCGTTTTTTGACATAATTTTTAACGTCAAAAACGACATTATTACGTCATTATTTTTGCACCAACCTAATAGTAAAGAAAGATTTTTTAAAAATAGTTTATGGTTAAATCATTTAATTCATATTAAGCAAATGAATCAATAAAATGGTTGCATATAATATATAGAGAGAAAATAGAGTGAAATTGAAATGATGGAAGAAATTCTTGTTATTTCACCGTGACAAGGTGATACAAGCAGCGATGAAACTAATATTGATTTTGATTGTGATTGGTTCAAAATTATTTAACAAAATTTCGCGCAGAATATGTTTATAAAATTTTTTTTCAAGGAAAAAAATGATATGTTTTTGTGCGAAATCTTGTTTTTCATTTGATGCATTGCATCGATTTTGAAGCAAATCGCATGAAGATGCCGGTAAAAAACGAACGAAAAAGAACTCACGCGCAGAGAGAAGGAAATAGAGAAATGAAGAAGAGGAGCAGGAAGAGGAGGAGAAAACGAGCCATACCTAAAATTCATTAACTCTTTATGAAGAAATCGATTTTCAAAGATTTGTCACTATGATCTGTAAACACAGATCATATCTAGCTCAATTCAAACATGAAGAACAGATATTTGGTAAATGAGAAAATGCATTTTTCTCGAGGATTCTGAAAAAAAGGAAAAAAAAAGAAATTTCAAAGAATTTTCAGGTTACGTGTTCCAGTGTGTCTGACTCAGTATCACTAAATATTCTCGAACTTTAGGTGAGACTTGATGGAAACATAAGTAGCGGCTAAGTACTCTTTATAAACGCTTCCCTAATAGAGTGAAATTACGTAGTTTGTTTTTTTATCAAAGCTGTTTGCAATCTCTTGTTTTTTTTCATGATTTTTCTGTAACAAAAAAACGAGCACAGGTGTAGTGAGACAATGACAAGCACAAAACCAATGATAATATGTAAGTGAAATGCGGAAATTAGAACTATCATACCTATATTAAGACAAAATGTGCATTATTGATTCGAGTCAAATCATCTTCATTTTTATGCTCGAATCCCCTTGATAATCTGAAATGAGCTGCAGGAAAGAAAGGTAACCATACCTTCATTAATCTAAAATTTGATTTAATAGAAATACCCTTACTGAAATTCTAAAAATTCATGTTACTGTGACGTGAAATCTTTACAATTACACGTTACTGTAATAAAAATACTAGTGTAACAGAGAATATCATGTAAAACGGATATTTTTGATCCGGGATTACGTTTGTGGGCAATAATAATTTGCCTGATTTTTTATTCAGTTTTCCCTTGAAAAATCAAATCGTGGCAGAATAAAATAACGAAAATCAAATGTATTTTTATCTTGTCCTTCTTTATTATAGTTTTACTGAGAGTAATTCTGCAGTATGAAACTTTATATGGACTGATATGGTTAATGTTTAGTCTTTTATGCTCAGTAATATATATATATATATATATATATATATATATATATATATATATATATATATAAAGAGTTTTATTTTGCCGTTTGTTTAGCTCTAATTTCACTTGAAGACTTTACTTGTTCTCCTCCATTAAATAATAGAGAAGAATTTACTTGCGAGTTGTTGCATAATTTTATTAACTATGGCTGATATAGTATAAATAACAATTACAATAAGACCTCTTACAGCAAAACAATCATTGGTGTGCACTGATTCACTTAAATGGTTGATGCATTCAACATCGGCCAACTTTATGCTTTTCACTCGTCATATACAATCAGAAATGTAATAAAAACTGATGTACGAATGCTTTTGTTTATGAATTCTTTAGCTTAAAACTGTAATGGATGTTTTTAGATTTCTGCTCAGGGCATTACAAAAATTGTTCTGATAATAAAATTCATATTCTAGAAGAAGATTTTGTATTTACGAAATAGGACTTTATCTTTAGTATGTTCGTGAGTAAAGTTGGAATATAAAATGTCATATTAAAACAAATATTCTTTTATTCTAAAAGATTTATGAATAAATACACTGCTTATCTGCGTAACTGAAGTTCATTTCTCTTGTAAAAAGAATATATGGATTCTTTACACGTCAATTGATATATTAATACATTCAAAGTCTATAATCATCGTGAGATTAATTTATTAATCTTTATAAATGTAACTCAAAGAACACGACAAGTTTATTATAGTCTCATTCACAAAGAGTATTGTGAGTTTGTTTCAATAATTGTAAAGATCTTTTTCTGTCAGTAGAAATCTGCCAACGTTTCTATCTGTGGAAGTGAACCAAAGAAAAAAAACTTAATGATGATTTGAAGGTTAATTTGAAGATTTCGATAAATTAATTTTAATAATTCCACACATAGCTAAATTGATCGTAAAGTTTACTAAAGGACAAGTAGAGATATTAAATGGACACTTGTAGGTAAAGCAATGGAATGTTGAAAGTTTGTTTACTGAAATAGCGGAATGACTAAATATGACATATGAAATTATTAAAATAATTTTCTGCGTATATTTTAGTGTATGTTATTAGTCTCTTATTAAGTTATTAGGATATTATTAATACAAAGTAAACTAATAATGCGAAAAAAAATAACGTGCCATTAACTGTATGAAAAATGTATGTTTATTAACAAAGGAGATAACCCACACAGGTGCAAAGATTTACCTGGGGAGTTTAGTAACAAATGATGGAAATTAAGACACAGGAATCCGAAGATATATAGAAATAATGGAATACGATATTCAAAAAACAAGCAAACAATTAAGAGATCTGAAAATGTCATTGTAAAAAAAAGTAATATGGATATGACACAGCAGTCCTAATATACAATATCGATTTTTCGACATGACAGTGAATGCTAAGAAAACTCACAGATGAAAAAAAAAATTGAAGCGTCAGAGATGACGTTCCGTCAATGAATGCTAAGAATAGGAATAAACAAGTAAACTGCTGTTAACAATAATCAGAAAGAAACAGTTGAAAATTATGAAACACTGAAGAAAGAATGAATGGAGAATTTAACTCACAGGACTCAAAGGCATGAAAAACTGGGGAAACAACAAGTAACCTACAAGTGAGAAAATAGATGACAGAACAAGGAAAAATAGTGGTGATAAAGGGATATCGGTTAATTCTGAATAGCAACAGTTGTGAAGAGACATGATCTACAAGGCCCTGAAAGGAAATGGCTCATAAAAGAAATACGTATTAAACCTAGGTTCTACAGGTTAACCAAAAAGACATGTCGAAGAAAGTGGTATATAGAAAATTTGAAGGCAAGGCCCATCGACATATAGAACCATTTGCCAACGTGCCTCCAGCTGCGCACTGCCCTGGCGATAAAAATTAGGTGTTTTGGACGCAAAGAAGTCTGAGAGTTCTGAAGGCAGTTATCCAGAGAATGGAAGAGGAGATAACTTGTTGGCACTAGGTCTGGGGAGTAAGGTGGAAGGCACTGTGTCTCCCGTCCAAGTTGCCGTATGGTATCCTTGGCCAATCGCGCCAAATGAGGCCTGGTTGCAAATAACCAATGCTACCTCCTTCTGCTTCAGGACTTATTGCACACGTTCCAACTGCTGCGACTACATGTTCGCGGTGATGGTTTGGCTCGTTGGTAGCACTTACCTACTAGTCACCAAATAAAGACACTGATCTTGCATTGGTGCAGAAGCGGTCTTGTGGTGTGAGACACAGGGCCCCTTGCTGACAACGGATGACTGACTTGGGAGTATCATGCATAACTCACTTTTTGTCAATGGTGAGCACTCGATGCAGACAATCCCACATTAAAGTCAGAAAGTAAACAACCCCGAACGAATTGTGCTCGACACCACCATGTTTCCTCACTGCTGCTCGATCTGTGACTGATGTGTGTGCCTGCATTAGTCAAGAGCAATGCTTCCACCTCTTTTCCGGCACGTGATACACTCATTTGCATAAAAGTGATCACTTCTTCCAACATGGCAAGGAATTTTTTTTGATTGCCTTGTATTTAATTATAATTAATTTTGTTTCTTTATGTCTGTCTGTTTCTCACATTCTCTCTGTGTCACTATCTCTGTCTTTGTCTCTCTCACTCTCACACACTGTACAAACATAAGGGCTGCCAGTGGAGATTTAACAAAGTAAAAGCTTGGACACATGTATGGCAAAACATTACACACATATTCTTCATTCAATGACGTGGCTAAAGATTGTATTTTACATGCATACACACCAAACTTGGATATTCTATATAATATGTGGTCCACCCCTTTTTCATATAAGTGGACTCTACCAAGTGTACCTGGACTGCTGCTGTTAAATACTCAGAGTTACAGTCAGCGGGGGCAGTCGTATAGCAGTCGGCAGTCAGAGAGTGAGAGAATATACGAACAGAGATAGTGTAAGGTAACCTCTTGTAGAAGTCAGTTTCAAGCACGTAGACTCTAAGGAAGTCCTATTTCGAGAGTATAAATATCTATCTGTATTTTCTACTAACCACGTTCCTGGACTTACTAACAGTATTACTCTTTATATGATTGTGTAAATACATTTTATTTCTTATATTTAATTATTGCGTTTGTCATTCGTTGGAGACCAAATTCATCTCGGAATCCAAAATACTATACATATATATTTTAAGCAAACTGCTTATCTTTGTTAAGTGTAAGAATAACATGATGAATTTGATTCAACAGAAATTTTAATATTTTGTACAACGTAAATAGAAAATTAAGTCGGTTGCTACTAATCAATTGCAATGGGACTTATCAACTGGAACAATTCGTTAAATTGATTTACTTTCTAATTTGTTTTGATTAATGAAACGTTGAAATCAATGAAAAGAATTCGGCGACACTTTATAACATTTTGCATAATATTGATTAAAAAAAAAACAAAATAAAAAACCAATCTTTGACAACCTGTTAATAAGTCAGTCAATGCATGAAAATGGCATAGAAAGAAAAGTGAAAGTCAACAGCAGATTTATATTTTTAATGAACTTGAGCAGGTAAAATTGGCACTCATCAATTTCTGGGTAAATAATTATTGATTTTGCTATTGATTATTTCGCTAGTTTGAAAATAATTATCTTTTAATGAAAATCTGTCATTTTTTAATATCGATTTAAGACGCAAGCAGAAACCTCCAAAATACTTAAATCGAAGAGAAAGTGTACAGCGAAAGATAAAAAACATCTTTGCAATAAAATATATTCTAATTGGTTATTATATATTTTACAAGTCTATGATACTTTTTAACCTTTACCTTCTGATTATAATTTATAAACAAACTTTTAGCGTTTCATTCAGGAAAAACAAACATTTAGACTTTACAAATATATGTAATTCTATATAACTTAATATGTTTTTGAAATAAAAATCGTTTAACTGCAACTTGAAGGTTAAAATTAATTGAATCATTTCACCTCAAAATAACTAGCTAGTCTTTTTATGCTTTTTGTATTATTTTGTTTATTTGCTTTTTAATAACAGCGTCTTGTTGATTCTATTTTTCATCATTTATGAGTTCTCGTTAGAGAATGATACAGAATATTGGAACGTCATGTAGTGACAGTTACAATATTCTTTGATCAGAAAGATCAACGATGTTGAACTAAAAAGAGATAAAAAAAGAAGATACTGGGTATTTTCAAGACGACCAACAAAATCCAAAATATTCAAATCAGGATTGCTATGGGATCATTATTTCATTAAATAATGACTGAAGAATAATTTCAAAAGAAAACAAAATCTTATTTTATTATTTTTCGATTTTGAACAAAATAGCTATCGTAGGAACGCAAACAACTGTGAAAAAAACACAATCCGCTGTTATGAAAAGCGGTATTCGTTGATTTTCGTTCGAACTAATTGATAAGATACATCTATTTTGATTATTTACATTCTGACTAATGTCCACATCTTTGTAGTTATCCCAATGTTTCTGCCGTTGTCCTCTGTGGCCTTCTTTCGGTGTCTGCCAATTCAGGTAAGTTACAAGGAATTTTCAACTGAAAAATTGTTGTAAATTTTTCTTGGTTCACTGTCTATATCTAGGGATATCTCATTTCTTTTTTATTTACAAAATAATTATTCAATTCGAAATTCTCGGAAAGTTACCTGAGTCGACAGGTACCCGAAGAAGGCTAGTGAGCCGGATGACTGAAACATTGATAGTAACAAAAATGAGGACTTTAGTACAGATGTAAATAATAGCTTCTCGTCTCAGAAATTCAGACAGAAAACATTTCTATGAAAAAGGAAATATCTAAATATTTATATTTTCCTTCGCAATTATGACAAAATGTCTGAAATCAAAGTTGCTATTATATTTCTGAATGGCGATTTATAATGTCTGATATAAAAGCTTAAGTGCAAACCTTTTGGGCAAAGTAATGGACCGAAGACTATAGTAATTCAGATACATGAGGTACGAGCCGTTTTTTCTATTCAAAACGACTGCTGCTTATTTTTATTGACAGCGAATCTCTAATGCTTTCCAAGTTCGCTTTGGAAATACTTGAAATAAAAAAGTCAGAATAGCGACTTTGTATGACAAATGCATTACATTTTGTTTCATGGAAGTACAGAAAACAATGGTAAATAAAATATAAGCAGATTTCATATTTACTAATTCATTATCTGACACAAGACAGATTTATGGAATGTTACAGGTTTGGCTGAAAGAAAACAAAAATAAAATGTTCGAATAAGAAAGATGTTTCTTCTGCATTTTTGATATTTGGTATTATTTTGAAAAGAACAAGTGCCTGGACATTAAATGTGTATTACGATTCGATAACCATCGTGAACAGTTATGTAGTCGCTTAAATTATCTGTTAAATTATTTAGACAAACCGGTAAAATATTTTTCGATATAACATTTTATCAGATTTAGCAATAATTGTCATTGTCACGGTGGTCAATGTTATAGCATTATTTTCTTTTTAAAAACAACAAAACACATCTTTCTGTGTTTAAAAGTGTTTGAGACGTTATCATAGATGAGAGAATTCCACAAATTCTTATTGATTTTTATTACGATTGCTAGAAAAGTTGATTTCAGAAATGACATGAATTCTCCTACCTTCAGAATGATAATTTAAATAAAAAATATTTCCGATATCTGTGATTTTCCCGCCTCAGCCTCTTTCTCAAAGCGTGTACAAGAGAAAACATTGATGATTTGTTGTTTGCATCAAATGAGTATTCCTCAGAAAAGTATTTAAGTCAGAACAGTGACCATGTAAACATTCACTTGTATGGATTGGCAAATTGGGATCAGTGGTAAGGGATCGCCTGAAAGAAATACTACATGATCATTTCCCCAAGTTTTTAATTTGTCATATCAATAAATTTATACATTAAATCTCCCTTTTCGTTTTCATATAAATAAGTGCACTAATCTTGCTAAAGCACCATACTTGTGTCGCTCATATCAATTCCGACTTGGCGGACATTATCTTCACCCAAAAGTTGGAAACTGAATTCTACTCTCCTGTGGATCTTCAGCTGTTTGATAATTTTAAAGATTTAATGTGAAACAAAACTTAAAGCTTTCAGTCAAACACATTAAAGTATTTTCACGTATTTGAGCGAAGTCAAATCATGAGTTAGATTAAAATTAAGATCACGATTATTGATCTTGTGTAAAAAAAAAAAGAAAGTTAAGCTTTATTTTATTTAGAAGAGCGTATTTTGAAAAGGAAAATGATATTACACATGTTTTAAGTTCATTACATTGACAATCTCCGGTAAAAAAAAAGAAAAAAAAAGTGAAATATTGTTATCAATTAATAAAAAATAAAACACCGTAAAAAAAATAAATATTATTAAAGATTGAAAAACAGTTTTACTGTCAAAACAGCCTAAACAACAGGCAGAAAATTTCAAATACATGCACATGTAAGTAACGACAACACTGTAGCTTTTTCAAACTATCATCGAGATTTGCATTTGTGAACGAAGATTAGGAAATACGTTGATTGCGAGTTTGCTTTTATCCATCGACACCCACATGGGGTGGATTTTCATGAGTGGCTTCACTATAAAGGTGAATATCTGATTTTACAAAGTTGTCATATGTCTTCTTTTATATATATATATATATATATATATATATATATATATATATATATATCTTATGAAATCGATTAAGTCCGACAATTATTTAATATATTTTGTGTTTATACGTTATTTTAACAGATACAATTTATTTAAGTAAATGGTCTGTTTTTTGTTTTTTTTTAAATAAACAGCATTAATTACATTTACCAGCCTGAATTTTCGAGAAACTTCGCAGAAAATATGCGTTCTCCAACAAAAATCGAAGCTGTCTCCTATACGGAACAATTGACGGTTCCGTATAGGACACAGGTTCGATTCAGGCCGGTAAATGTAATTTTTAAAAGTTTATTTAAAAAGCAGGGAATTTACTTAAATAAAATGTATATATTAAAATAGTGTATAAATAGAAAATATATATGGACATTTTAGCGCATATAATTTTTTTAGCATAGCTATGTTTGTTTTCAACACATGCGTACCGCATGTGTTGAAAACAAACAAAGCTATGCTAAGAAAATTATATGCGCTAAAATGTCCATATATATTTTCTATTTATACACTAAAATGTCCATATATATATTTCCGAGCATATTTAGATTAATTTGGAAGAAACGCTCATGGAAGAATTCTAGAAAGTATAGATGTTGTTGATTGATTTGTTTTTTACGTTTTATCAAACCGTTCTAGGTTGCTTAAAGCCGAAATATAATTTGGATTGTGAGAGTTTTCTTACAGCACAAGAAATTGATGAAATCATACCCTAGCGTCAGTGCTACAAAACTGTGTACAGCATATAATCAGAATCTAAATGCTAACAGGTGTCAGAGTTATAAAATAAATGATAAGCAATTGAAATAGATAGGATTCAAAGCTTTCGTAATTTTATAATCATTTTTTTTCAAATATTTTAATGCCAATATTTTTAACTTTCGTTGTACACTTTTTCTTCGATGCGATTTTGGAGGTATCTGCTTACGTCTTGAATCGATATTGAATGATAACAGATTTTCATTCAAAGATTTCTTATTTTTGTCTCACATGACATGCAAAATACATACACAAAATCAAATCTGTTATATATATATATATATATATATATATATATATATATATATATATATATATATATATATATAATACTCTCTCAAATGGAATTAAGTTACCGTTAGGTAAACCTAGTAAAAGGTATCCAATTAACATTTTGCTCTGTTTAATGAAAATAAACAATGCGCCCTCTTTTGTGAGTTAGTTTTAACATATTTCAAATTCTATGTTTTGTTAATAGGAATCGCCTGGATTGCACCAACGGATTACTACCTGTATATATATATATATATATATATATATATATATATATATATATATATATATATATATATATATATATATATATATATATATATATATATATATATATATATATTTATTTTAGGGTATTACATCAAAAGCATGTAAAAATTCCACACAAATGCAATCATTTTTCGATGTGTATTAACACATCTCATCAGGCGTTAGTAAATAACTGATGAGCAGACAATTTTTTGGTATTTAAACAACATACAACCATACAAGGAAGAAAAGAAAGAGAATAAGAAAGAAAGACACAAAATCTGCGCCTATACAAAATATTGCTAGACTTTTAAATTTGACAATTGCTTCTTCTTATATTTTAGGAAAACCTAGTTGGACAATATAAAGCTTATCTTTCTGTCACTAAGATTAATTTCGACGTAGTATTTGTAATTTATTCTACTATTACTGTCAGTAATATCTAGTATAGACGCATAGGCGTTCGGCTGACATTTTGACGTTTTGCATTAATTGGTTTTATACGATATAAGACCCTTTTGGTTTTATACGATATAAGACCCTATATAAGACCCTTTTGTTAACAGTTGCATTCTATTTTGCATGATTTATATATTTAAATATATTTCGTTAGATCAATTTGTTTGAAGTTTCCATTTATTTCTTTAAGAGACATATTATTTACCAAAGTGGAATTTTAAATTTTAACTCACAGGGTATGTGATTTGTCAAATATCATGTTAAATTACGTTTCTTCTCTCATATATGACATCTGTCTAATGTATAACATTGTATCAAACTTACATTTATATAAAAAATGTTGTCTGTTCTAAATCTGTGGGTGATGACCTCTTACTAATGATTGCATCTTAACTTCCGTTTTTGCTCTTTGAACTAAGTGTACGCCATTTTGATTGGTGGATCTGAATATAAACAAAACAAATCCTGCTGCTATTCTCGCTCTTCTTTCTTACACTTTTTCCTTATATTTCCTTTTCTCGAGAAATGAGAGTATATCTTGTGTCTTTCTTTCTTACTCTTTATTTTTCCTTACTTTTTTCGTAAAAAGAGTTTATATGTGTTGTGGTGTCTTCCTTCTAATGAAGCTATGTGGACTCTACCACCTACTATAAAACAGTGGGAAAGTAAGCCTCAGGGGAGCGGTGCCAAAACGTTCATGACTGTCAAACTCTCTTACTCGGCGGAGAGGAACCCGGACGAAGCTTTGCCGAAGGGCAAAGTTTGGTCCGGGGAGATAGACAGGAAATGAACCCGCCTCAGCGGGTTCATAGAGAATATATTTGGCCGAGCCTACGGGCTCGGAGAACCCACGCTAAACCGGCCTTGTGCGACATATGAATCACGTGGGGGGAGCGTTAAATATAACGGTGCCAAACCGTTCATTGCTGTCAAACTTTCCGCATTGGCGGAGAGGAACCGGGACATAGATAGACAGATAGACAGGCCCTGGACCCGTTTATACGGGTTAGAAAGGAATATATTTGCCGAGCCTATGGGCTTGGAGGACCCACGATAAACTCGGCATTCTACTATATACGAACCTCTTGTGGGGGGATAAATATAACGGTGATATAAACTGTTCTACTGAGGCTGTTCACAGCTTCTGTCGAATTCTCTGCTTTTGGCAGCGAGGAACCCGGACGCGGCTGTGCCGAAGGGCAGGATCTTTGCGTTTATGCTGGTTCTACGGGGATTTTTGGCCGAGCCTACGTGTTCGAATGACCCACGTTAAACTCGGCTTTGTGCCACATATATGCCTCGTGGTGGGGCTGTTAAATATTAACGGTGATATAGGTTCTATTGAGGCTGTTCGAAGTTCCTGTCGCACTCTCTGTTTTGGGCGAAGAGGAACCCGGACGAAGCTGTGCCGAAGGGCAGAGTTTCGTTCGGGGAGGTAAACAGATCCGAACCTGTTTATGCGGGTTCTACGGTTTTTTTTTTGTCCTAACCTATGGGTTCGACTGACTCATTTAAAACTCGGCTTTGTGCCACATATATCCCTTGTCGGGGGCTGTTAAATATTTACAGTGTTATAGACTGAACGCTGGTCAATCGACACACACACACTCCCAAATCGTGTAACACACTTCTGTTGTATTTACTGTTCAATACACCCTTTATCTGCAACCTCTTGGTTTGTTATTTCTTAACCATTACATGGTATGTTGTTTAAATCTCGATAAATTGTCTACTTACCAGTTATCTACTAACGCCCGATGAAACATCATTGCATTTGTGTTGCGTTTTTACATGTTTTTGATGCAATATCCTAAAATAAAAAATCTTGCTCTACCTTTGTATTGATCCCATTTTGAATTTAATGTTAAGAACATTGGAATTGGATTCTATTCGTTCTCATTTCACAAGGATATATATATATATATATATATATATATATATATATATATATATATATATATATATATATATATATATATATGGTGTATCAAAATACTTTTACAAACTTTGGGGAGGGTTTTTCACATCAAAACAAGGATAAAAGTCCAAATAAACATGACATTAATTGATGTGTGATGATACCTGGATCGTCTCCACAGCCTGTAGATTGTGTTCTTTGTGGCCAGGCACACGAGCGGATCTCGGTCTTCCTCGATCCATAGTTTGTGGTGCCACGGATCCTGTGTCAGAAACGCGACGATAAACAGCACCAAAGCTTGCATGACTCGTCTGACTTCGGTCTGCAAACGCAATCTGAGACCACCATGCAGCCTCGCGTCCATTACCATTATCGTGGCCGGATGTAAAGATCATATCTGCCTTCTCACTATATGATTATCCTAACATTGTTAAAAGGAACACTTCTCAATTAACTCACTACTACACACGTTAAACGCTGAAGACAGACTAGCCACAAATGTACACGAATGACAAATGTAACTTAGTCTACATGTCAACACAGCGTCATCTACCTTAAACTTCCTTTAAATTTAATAACTCCAAAACGAAGGATTTGCAGACATAGGTTTATATGAACTTTTGCTCTTGTTTTGGTGTGAGAAACCGACTCACAACTTTTGTAAAAGCATTTTTGATACATTCTTTGTGTGTGTGTGTATATATATATATATATATATATATATATATATATATATATATACACACACACACACACATATATATATATATATATATATATATATATATATATATATATATATATATTAATTTTCGCAATAAGAAAAGGTTAGACTAATTTTGCTTTTAATGATTATAAAAATATACGAAAAATAAAATAAAAAACTTAGCCGACTGATTTCGCCTTCACTTAACAGAGCTGGATCAATGGAATACATATTGCAATAAAATAAAACATCAAAAACGATATGTAATAATTATGAAGTCGGAATACAATTTAAATTGAAATCACGTTATGTCCTAACAGACACTCCCTCTGTTTACAGAGGGATGGCTGTCTGGACAGAACGTAAATTGTTTCCAACAACTTTATCTGTAATAGAGTGCGAGCACGACTTCAGATGGTAAAGGAGTCAATGCTAAAGATAGTGGCACAATTTGGGTTTTTAATAAGATGCTCCGTGATGGAGGGTCGATAAGTGCTGCTCAGAACGACCTTTAGTTGGAATGTTCCATTCTTGATCTACCTAGCTATATGCTGCTATATTCTAGCATCTACATGTTGGGTTGTTCTGCCTATGTAGTCTGCACTGAAACTACATTTAAAATGATAAATAACATTATTGATATAGTGGGATGGAGTAGAATATTCTTTCTGGTAGACGTCAAAATAAATCAATTTTAATATTACGTAATTAGTAATAGTATTCATATATTTGCTTCATACAAGAATTTATAATAAAATTTGAATATTTTAAGATAAATTGTTTTGGAAGAGCCTTTGTTTGTAACGTCCAAGTGTACTTTTTGTTCCTAGACACAAAATAACAAAGCTGTCAGAGAAATGGAATTTTATAATGCAAAGCCATGCAAACGTAAAACTTTAAAATCGATAAAACGTTCAAAATTATCTTCACGATATTGACATATGCACATTATATTTACAATATAAGCGTAATCATATACTATTAAAAATATTCTTATTTCTGAAATTTAACCTTGCTGATCACTCATATAAAACATTTTTATCTTCAAAAAACTACTTTAAAAGTGCGTTATATGATCTAAAATAATGACTCATTTTCTCATGTCAGTGATCAGAATTCAATAGCTTAATTCAGAAAAGACTTGTATGAACGGAATACAGACCTTCTTAGGGCCATGCAATCGTTTTTTGTTGTTCTTTTAAAGCTATAATTTATTTAAATACATTAAAAACTGCCATAATAATACGAAGCAACACTTTATTGAAATGAAGTTTAGAGTTAACTATTGCTTTTTATTTTAAATGAACAAAATTGATTGCAAAATAGTCGGCTCCTCTAGGTTATTCATGTTATTAAAAATTACACATTGAGATACAAATGACGTGCTTACACCAGAAATTAAATAACAGCAAGTTCAATACATGTTCTCAGCATTGAATCTATTTTCAGTATTGCAATCATCTGCATGGTTTCAACACTTCTAATTTCCAAATTTCTCCAGTATTTTTCCTTGGCTCTTTTAGTCCTTTCAATGCGTTCCACTAATGATTTGTACGATCGTCACGTTCATGTTCGATAGTCAGGCCTAGATATCCATTCTCCACATTCTGATCTCCTCTCGAAGAGTGAAATTCTTTATTTGACATGGCTTCTTTATTGTTGCAAACAACCAGATCCAATCTTCTAATCCGGATTTTAAGACCCATCTGATTCTTAAAGGTACATTGGATTTTATGTGTTTCAATCTCAAGGATAGGTATACGTTTAATATATGTAATTTTCTTTTCCATTTAATCATGTTAATTTTTTCTATTCTTTTCGGGACAACTTGCTTCATTCATTGATTGTTTACCTTTCTTATCTGTAGTTCAGAACATTTGAAGTTTCCTGATGTTGTAATCATCTTGGCCATTAGAAAATTTGTTCTTATGGCGTTGATGCGTGCAGCTATTAAGAGCGACTCAGTTTCTCTTTTTATGGTTTCCTCTACATAGCCATGTCAATATTGAGTTTATAGCTACCTTACGATTTATCTATCGTATTTATAAAATTAGTTTTCTTCCTAGTTTTCTTATTGCTGTATTTCCTAACGTTCTTCTGTCCGTAGTCATTTATACTTTATTCTCTTTGATCCTGCAGCTTGTTGGCATCGTCATATGTATTTCTTGGTTTAGGGCGTAAGAATGTTTCGTCGTATACGAAGAGTGAAAACTTACCACGAATTACAGTTCTGATGTAGAATTTAAACTAGTATTTTTCTTTTCTTTTTTTCTGGCTTTTTCCTTTTTTGTATGATGGTATTTCCTTAAAAATACTGTAGTATTTGTAGTCATATTTTTTATGTTGAACTTCTGCATGATTTCCTTGTTGGATAATTCAATTGCTTCTGTGATTTCGCTTTGGTCGTTGTTTATTTTCACCAATGTACATTTCTTGGAGTTAAACTCCATTTCCACATCATAGAACAAGTTTCTTGTCTTTTGTATAAAAGTTTTCTGTTCCTTTTCGTCCTTACAACATTTTATAAATTTATACATGTACATAAGTTTGTTAAAGTTTTCGTGCGACTTTGATAAACTGTGACCCTGCATGCGTTTATTTAACTTATAGTTCAACAGTATTATTTTATTTTCCGTAATTAAATGTCTTGGAAACGTTTCTGAAGCAGATTTTTCGTTCTTTTGTTTAAAGTAGTTATCATCCATTGTCCTAGAGTATTTCCTTTTAGATCCGAGGATGGGACATTTCAAATAAGGTAAAATTATATTAATCCTTAATATGAATGTTCACCTCCTGCTATCTCACCCTCAAAAGTCGAAATACAATTACAGCAAACAACTAAAATTCGATTTTTTTCTTTTTTAGTTGATTACAACAAATCACTGGATTCCATTATCATCCACAATAATAATACATATTATTTTCGGAAATGCAAGAGAGCGTTTGGATTCCGCTTGCTAAAAGAAAGCCTTCACAATACGAGCGAAGAATGAACTTAAAGAATATGGAAAAATCATGATCCACTATTTTTATATGTGCTTGGGATATATTGATCGGTAGAGTGTAATGCATTATCTGCATTCCAGCAAATTGTAACGCCTCTGTGAAAAGTTTTCTTTGAGATTCAAATATTCTTTTCTGAAGTAACTTAACTATGGTAGGAATCAAACGTTTTCGATGGCAGAGAA